>CAWUFW010016354.1:0-314030 GCA_963921515.1 Calotriton arnoldi
TGCTCCTGTTGAAATATAACAGGAAGATATTTGAGATCACACTTGAAACATGTCCTAATTTTTCTTTCTACAGCACTAACCATAATTTCTATGACAAAATGAACCCCATCATTTTGTTCCTTTTTAAATTAAATTGTTTAAGTGTTACCAGTTTATTCCAATCAAGATGGCTTCAGGTGTGCCATACTTTTGTCATAAGTAAGGCTGTTAGCACTCTAGTTGTTCTTTAGAACACTCTGGGAAGCTGCAGTAGAACACAAAGGAATCAACTGACAGTCTCTGCCCTTGTTGGATGTACATGTTTTACTGAGAATGTCAGACTTCATTCTCACATGAGTGAGAAAGATAATGTGAATTTACAGAAAATATGCTCTCATTTTAGCTTCTGGAGCACCTTCCAAACCTCCATGGGACAAGCATGAGAAAATAGTGTTCTCTCAAACATGATTCATGATATCCCAGCAGAAGGTTTTTCACATGGTAAAATCACCTTAGAATACACCACAATTCCTAAAATTAGTATGGTACCATCAACAAATAAATTCTAATGTAACTAAAGCCTGTTATCACCCTTTATAGTTCTCCTTTTGGTGACCCTCAAAATCTTCTATTCACTACAATGCATTTCAATGAGGTACTATCATTTATATTGGTCCCAAGATGGCTGCCAGCAATTCCAGGATGAAGTGCTGACAGCCAATCAGATCTCACGATGACATGTGTGGTTAGGCTCCGCCCAGATATATATGTGACTTTACTTTTGATTTTCTCAGGAACTACTGAACGTATTTACACCATTTAAGCAAAAGGCACGACACTGAACCAAGGGCTACCTCTTTGCCAAATTTGGTGTAATTCCGTTCAGCAGTTCGGGCTGTAGCTGCGACTAAAGGTTCCTATGGAAAAATGAATGGGGAAAATGCGTTTTGGGACCCCCCTTTTTCTCGGCCCCCGCTTGACGTATCACCCGAGACTTTCAGGATAGGAGCGGACCGGAGCGCCCCAACAAGTTGGAAACTTTCACGAAGATTCGTCAACCGGCGCCAACGTTATTTCAAATAGAATGTCGCGGATTTCCTATGGATAATAGGTTTTAACTATAACTATCTACTGGCGACCGCCAGTAGATAATATATATATATATATATATATATATATATATATATATATATATATATATATATATTCCACCTCTCCTTTGAAACTAGGATGACAACAGCGCGTGTGGATACTGTTATATTTTATTGTCTGGCCACCATTGACCGCGTTTCGGCTGTACGCTGCCTTGCTCACTAATGCTGAGGTGGCGTTACAAGCAGTCTTTTGACTATTTCTCTGTGATAAACAACAGTGAGAAAAGACTGGTAGTTTTATACACTTGTCAACATTAACTTCCTTTGTTATGTTACATTAAAACATAATTGTTTGAATTAATTCATTCAAATGTTGATAAAAGGTACCGTTATTCAGATTTACCCTATTGCGCTGTGACCTGCAAAAATATATTACTCTATTCAAATAGTTCGTCAATATGTAAATTTTGGCCAGGTCTCACAATATATTGCATTAACAAATATAAATCTTCGTTAAAAATACAATACACTAAATTATAGTGCTTGATTATGTCTGGATTGATCCACAAAACACCAGATTTCATAGTGTCTCGACTTATGTAACATTAACATACATTCAGTCCTTATATAAGTCTAACATCATTTCATAGTGTTGGACTCCTCTGTGCAGTTGTGTGATTAAGCCCTAGTGGGCATTGTTTCTACGGTGCACTACCTTTTACTTTTTATACTCCCCAGTCATGAAAAAAGTGCTCTGTGTTCGGGCTCTGTGGTATCTAAAATTATTAAAATCAGCTTATAAGGAAACGGGAGATTCATCGCCATATAATATTGCTTTACAAAAATTACAGGTGAGTATGTAAATCCTCTTCGATATTGAGGCCTCCTAGGCTCTTAGTATCGAGCTCTATAATGTAACATGATTCCAACTTTCTTAGCTTTTTCTCTCTATTTCCTCCGCTGACACTCTGAGCTACTGCGTCTATAACAAAATATGTCAAGTCTTTCGTAACTTTGGTGGAGGATCGTCGCCCCACTGCTTTCTTGCAGTGCGAGAAGCAGAAACATAAAATGGTAATAACTTCCAGTTATTACCATTTCATGATTGGTTGCGGGCGGAGGGTGGGCGGGGCTGCTCTGCAACCATGGCAGGGGAGGAGTGGTGTGCCTGCCCACTCCAGAGTGCACAAAGACTGTATGGTCGGCCCCCTGGGGCCGCCCAAACCAGTCATGCGCACTCTGCCCTTCTCCATGTAGGCTGCATTGCAGCCTGCATGGAGAAGATGGCCTCCCCATAAGCCGCTGGCTGGGCGGCTTTCTGACCAATCACAACGCTGCTTACAGCGTTATGATTGACCTAGGGGAGGGAGACTGGCTGACTGCTTCCTGTTCCTGCCAGAGGCAGGAAAGCAGGAAAGCAGGAGCAGTGAAAACGCAGATCCCGGCCAGCGGAAAGGTAAGTTGAATTTTTTTAAATAATTATTTTTAAATTAAACCCCCCTGCTTGACCTCCCCTCCCCGCGTGACCCCCCTCCCTGTGCGCCCCCGCCACCCACCCACAAGCCATGCCATGCCGACGACGACTGCTGAACAGGGGAAGCAAGATAATATCTTACATTAACAACTGGTACCCCTGTGTGCTCATGTGGCTTTACAAGCAGATGTGCAATTACTTTTTTTTCAGTGTGCCTGTTGTTGTTTTGTATGTGTGTATCTTGGCCCTGTGTGTGTTTGTGAATGACATGCATGCTGTTTGTGGGCACTGAGACATGTTCAGAGACTACTATGGTCACTGGAAGTGGAAGGCCATGTAGCTGGTGGGGGTGCATGCTGCCAAGGATATTTTACTCCATGGGGGAGAGTCAGAGGAGTATGTCATGTTTTGCATAACCCTGGGCGGAGTTCGCGGAGTTCTGCTACGCGGAACTCCATGAAGTGGAAAAAAAACTCCGCCGCGCTACGTGGAGCTCCGCAAGCGGTGGAGTGCAATAGAAAAATGCTGTTGGTGGTGATTTGCGGTGCCGGATGCTTGTCCGCACTGTGCAATCATCGCGAACAGCACCATGCACAGCGCAAGCGGGCGCTGCTTTCCTTTCTGCCACTCGAGTAGATTTTTACTCGAGCTGCAGCTTTCTCAACGCGAATGGACAGTTTCTCAACGAGAGTGGTCGCGAGCATACGCGACCACTCGCAATGAGAAGTCTGACCCACCCCCCCGCGTTGAGAAATCTCGCCGGGAGGTTGATTTTCCACGCTCGCACTCGCCAACTTGATGTTGACGACCGCGAACGAGGAAAAATCTCGCCAGGAGGTGGATTTTCCTTGCTTGCGCTCGCCAACATGACATTGACGAACGTTCGCGAGAAAAAAAACTCCGCTCCGCAATGCGAAGTGGAGTTTTTGGGAACTCTGCGATCTCCGCATAACCCGGAGTGCGGAAAACTCCGCAAACTCCGTGAGCGGAGCGGAGTTCACTCCCAGGGTTAGTTTTGCATCAACAAGTAAAGCTGCTATCTGCATACTTGCGAATGTATTCTTCTTACCCCTCCACTCATCCTACCACTTCTTTTAATCACCCTGATGGTGCGTATTTCCATTCCAACCCCATTAAATTCATCATGTATGTGAAATTTTGCCACATGGCCTAATTATGTGCTTCATGAACAATATTTGGAGGATCATCAAGGACCTCTCTCTAGTGAGAAACTACTATGTTTACCCTATTGTCCACCTTCATCTCAGTTCTTCAGCTTAAGCAGGTTGTCAGCATTAACAAATTAATGTGACGCACGCAGGGGAAAGGTCAGGTCTGTGGGTGCTGCTTGTATGTTTTGTTTTTGACTGCAATTGCTGACTGCTGTGCTAGACTGTGGTGAAGTGAGGTTTTTCTAATTCATCTATTCATAACGTTATGCAGTTCATGTTTTTACTCTACAATATTCAATCTACAATATTCAAGCTACTTCAAGTGTTTGGAAAGGTATGCTAATCTGAGTGATCTCGAAACATAGTTTTACTAGTTGTAACATTCCTTTCATACTTTCTGTTATATGTCATTCATTCTCTGTTTACATATCAAATGGGGATAAAGTGGCATAATCTAATCTGCCCAGCAAATTTAAAAAAAATGTTGTACTCTTCAAAATATTACGTGTTAATAGACATACTTCTACACGGACGTAATATAAAGTTAATATACAGAAGAATGCTTGTTTGTAAATGTTCACTTATTTTAACAGACATACCAACACCGGGATGTTTAACATAGCCTTGGTAATAAAAATAAATCTGCTCACATGTAATAATGCATCATTTGTTTATAATTTTAAGTGTCAACAAATCCATTGGTGATTATCCATTCACATTTTGTGATTATAAAACATGACTATACCCTTGTAAGTTGTGGCATTTGCATACATATGTTCAAGTACATTCTGCTAATACAGGTTAAGTAAATCTGGGGCAGCATCAAAATCCATGTCTTGTGTGGGAAAACCCACCACAACGCACACCGAATGCCTCCTTTACGCAGAGTAAGACAACACAGCGACTTGCGCTGCTTCATCTTACTACATATCTATGAGGCCATGCAAAGACATACAGAGTGGCTTTGTGTTGCCTCATAGATATGATTGAGAGTCTTACGCCACCAGAGCATCGAAAAAGTGACGCTCTGGTGGTGCAAGCCTCTCATAAATAAGCTCTGTGGTCTATTTGTAACTTGTTATTCAGAAATTCATTGTCAATTATTCAAATCTGACAGGTATCCACACACGTTAACCTAGCCACAGACTACACAATTGTTTGTAAAAAAGACAAATGATACTTACCAAACACAAATAAGGATGTGCACATAATATTTCCTCAGGCAACATTTCCAATTCACTACTTCCATCATTTCATAAGGTCAGATTTGCTTACAACTCCTTACCCTAAATTCAAATTGGCCCAATGATTGAAAATTAGACATCTTCTTTTAAGGTAATGCATCTTCAAAGGTATGTTCGTCATTAAGTACAAGCAATCAATGGTATGTGAATGCTAAGTTAATGTCTTATGTAATGTGATCTTGCAACAGTCGCTCCTTCATTAAATTAGTCCGGCAACCCCTTACACCGTGAATTTCTCTATTTTTATCAGGGCTATACTGTTGATCACTCTTTTTTGAACAATAACACTATATTCCTTAGGCATTCACATATGGTTATGTTATGTAGCCTACGTTTAGTCTCCATTTTCGCTTTTCGTTTTTAACAGCATCATTTTCTAATGGTAGTTTGCACGTGTTTTTCGTATTGCAAGAATGTGCCCTGCACATTTTGTTCTTGGTAGAAATTGTCACCTTGTAGTCTGTGCAATTAGTTGCATGGTTGCAAAGCTCAGAACACACAGTATTATTTTATTTTTTCAGTGCTCGTAGGAGCTTACTCTGCTGCTTCAGTCTACATTAAAACATCATTCTGCACCTCTGACACAGTGTGATGAGCTTGTTCTTTTATTATAAAAATATCGTCTGTGCTGAAGTCGGTGAGAGGTTCACCTCTTGCTGGACTCTGCTGTGACTGTGATTGAGATGTAGTCCAGCTGTCCCAGACCTTCATCATGAGAAGGAAGATAGCCATGTGCGAAGAAGTGTGCAGGCTTGCATACTCAAGACAGAGTGCATTCCCTAATGCACTAAGGCTGGCTTCCTGACAGTGCCAAGGCATAGGGTTGGGTCATTCCAATAGGCCTGGCAGATGGGTACTCCCTACATGCTCTCTTTAGCATAGAGCTATTAGTAATAGATAGGAGTAATGTTAGTAACATTATTAACAATTAACATGGTTGAATCGTTTGTATTTTTCACCATTCTAATAATTCTTATTACAATGATGTGTCTCGTCTTTTTAATAATCGCAGTTCATGTTTTATTGACAAAGATTAGTGCTTTTCAATTAACGTTTTAAAATGCAGTACTGTATCTTTTCTTTGTGACACTTGTGGCATGCATTAGTGACAAATGAAAGTGTAGATCTGTTTCCACGAATTCCTTGGGACTTTTAGAGTCAAGTTCTAGGTTACTGACAATATCTATAACTCTGTGGGTTTAGGAGTTTAGATGCAGTGCTGTGAGCTAGCCAAACAGACCAATATTTACCATATATTTATATAGTAAGACTCAGTCCCTTTATTATGAAGGTTTGTTGTTACAAATACACAGTCCTACTAGATCAGTAGGAACCGTATAACAGTTACTGCTTATAAAATCTGTGTAATAGTGGCAACATTAAAAGAAGTCAGGAGTAAACCAGTAACTGTTATGGGCATAAAATGTACATTTTTCTGGCTAAACTTCAGTCAATTTATAGTTAAACCATGGTTTTTAAAAATTATTCTGAGATTTGTTGAAAAATGATATGGCTAAATTGCAATATTCTGCAAATGTCTTACCATCCCTGTAAATTCATACAGAATTTGCTCATAGGAGTTTTTATCATGTAAGTTTGGACTGCAAGTAATTCATTAATCAATATTATATTGGATAGTATATTGCATACAACTTTCACACAAAGCACATTTTTATATGTTTTATGATTTGTATTTGTACTGATGATGTTGGTGCAAAGGGGAGTACATGGCCTAGATCAATTTTTGAAAATTGATTGTAGTGACCATGGCCCTGTTGCAGTAGTCTGAAAGAATAAGGTCTTATATATGTGACTCCATCCTTCTGTGAGGTTTGATATGGACACGATTATGTGCCACGTCAAGGTTGTTTATATCTAAGCAGCTTAGGCTTCTCAATACCAAGTCAAAGATTTTCAATCACGGTCCACTGCAATTGTAGCAGGAAATGTTGTTTCCAACTTTTGGCTATAATGGAGATGATGCAAAGTTATTTAAGATGTTTCCTTCAATACTATTAAGGCTTCAAAAATGGCTGCAGGAAATATGAACTGCAACTCATCACCACTTAATCTTGTATGATAGGAAAGTCGATGGAGAGCAAAATAATTGTTTATTCAGGAAGCACTTCCAATAAATTGTATGGAGAAGAACTAAAGAATGTACTTTGTAATTCTTTCAAAAGTCAGTCAATAGTCTGGGCCTGATTTTGAGTTTGGTTGACAGGTTACTTTTTCACAAACAGGATAGATATCCTGTCTGCATTAATACAATTGTATTTTATGCCATGGTACTTGTAATAAGGCATATGGCATATCCATCACGTTTGTGACAGTGTACCTGTCCACCAAACTCTAAATCAGGCTCTCAGTTTTTTTTCGCAACTGATTAACCTTTTTTTAGTCAAAAAAAGCTGTGAGTCTGTCAGATCCTGTTGGTTGTGGCACAGGGCAGGCCAGTGTGCCAGGGTCATATACCTGGTGGCTGGAGTCATATGCCTCGAGTGCCCTTGGGTCAGTCCTTCTATGGGTTTGCAAACTGGGCATAGTACCTCTTTCCACGCTTGACTCTCATGGTACAGAGCAGTCAAAGGCTTCTAGAAGAGGAAGACTGGGGTACACACTCAGATCTCAAACAGTCGAACAACTGACACAATAAATCTCTGTCCAGCCCAATGCCTGTCTTAATAAAAAGTACTTTTATCTCACATCAAACCAAAATGCTACATAATGTAATGGAAGATCGGATACAGGGTTCTACCATGTACAGCTACGGGTTCTACAGTTCTCCCACCAACTTCCGAGTTCAGTGCGCAATAAAAAGTGCATACATACGACTCCGAAACAGGTGCCAGCTCAAAATTAGGCTGTGTGAGCAACTACTCTGTTCAACAACCCCTGGGTCAGCCTGCATTGTATCTTGATCAAATAGAGCTCATGCTGACAATTGTTAGTCTCTCTAAAGGCAAGGATAATTTTTCAAGTCCAAAACACTGGCTTTCATTTCATGACTCATGTTACCTGTTTGCTTTGATGTGGTTTAGCATGGGGGTTGGTGGTGCATCCTTTGCAGCCACATATTCAACGCCTCAGCCAGCAGAATCATAGGCAGCAGCCCTGCCGCTTGGATCTTGCCAGTGGGTGAAGAACAATAGAGAAGATTTTGGCAACACTCATTCATCTTCGGCAATCGTGGCCTCCATGATGTTGGGGGTCCTTCACTATGATGGTATTTTCAATCCACACAAGGTTTCTAGCGCATTGGGGGCAGTAGCAGAACTGTCCCTTCTGGTCAAGTCACTGGTGATGCTGGATTGATATGCTGTTGCTTGCGGCTTATCAATAATTCACATAGTTTGCCACAAGATCGAAGCAGAAGACCAGATGAGCCCTTGTACCTTGGTTGGCACTGGTTACACTCCTGGTGTCACGTACACATATGAAGCACACTCATTCCCTCTATAAACCAGCAGGCAGGCTTCCATGTGCTATGCAAATACACAGTTTTTCAGAAAGTTGAAGAGATTACGAGTGATTTTGATTAACTTTTGGGAGACTGACTGTCAGACAGACACCGTCCATGGATCACAGCAGCTCTTTGAGTACACTGCAGAGCAAGATTTTTTTTCTTTAATCCAGAAAAACTTGGAACTGGAATAAAATCGGATGGTTTGGGTCCCCGCTTTATACTGGCTTTCCAGACAGGGAATGTTGATCCAATGTCAAACTATCAAAAACCTTTTTACGGTGATTTCTGATTTCATTTTGTGACTGTGTGCAGACACCATGATTTTGCAAGGCGATGACTCTCACAGCAGGTGGAGAAGTTGTTGGCTCCAAATAGGAGTATACAAAACATGAACACAATGGAGTGTGTGCATGGCTGTCATCAACCTTCCTCAAAGTAGGGACAGGCTCTACTTAAAAACTTCCCTATCTCTAAAAACAGAATCTGCTGACTCTCTCTCCTCCCCTACTATCAATCAGATGGCTCTATACAGAAAGGAATAAGCAGCAATATCCTTTTACAAGGTCCATTTAGAATTTTTAATGGCAACCCTCTTTCCATCAGTCTCTGGGGCTTTTCCCTTCAGCTCCAGGAATGCAGAAAAACACGTCCACTGTTTGGGAAAGCTGTACTCCAACCTTTTATGACATCTCAAACCAGGGGCAATAGAACAAGGATCCTAGTGGTCCCAGCTACCATACTCTCCTAACAACAGAGAGTCTTGCTACCATCCATACCTTACACATGCACTTGACCTGCACACAGGATGGCCGCACAAGGCTCTGGTTGTCACATATAAAGTTCACATGAGTGGGACTGGGAGGCACTGCGATTCAGTATTATAATCCACAAACAACAATATGCTCCCACTACCGTTTTATATCAACAACCAAGGACATGGAAAGTTGTCCCATGTTATGATAGAGGGTTCGCTTGGGGAACCCCTCTTGTTACAGAACAGGTTCTGGGCCTTGGAATCACAATAGACCATTCTAGGCCTTTGCATACACACTAACATATTGTGTTAGGTGGGTCAGAGAAAGGTCAGAATACCAGTGTAACATGGAGTTGGATCACTCAGGGCAGAATTACATGCTTTTTTGCCTCACAAGGGGCATTCGCATCCCAACACTGTCAGCCATAAAAAATGAACTAGGGCCAGTTTTCAAAAGAAAAAGCAGCTAAAGGTCTCAAGGCATCAATCAGATCCTTTCAAAAACACAAACGCTTCATGACTAGAAAGGGCCCCTGATTAGAAAGAGACCCATAGGAGGCACCCTGAGTTTCTTCTCACTGACATGGCAAAAATCAATTTTGGATGCCTGGATTCTGGCAATTGTAAAGAATGGTTGCAGTCACACCATCCACTTCGTGGCTGTGGCTTCAGATTTCAGAAATCTTTGAACTGCCTGGCCTTTGACTCAAGAGAACAGATTTGCACTAGAGGAAAACATAAAGTTTCTGATTCAAAAAGTGGCACAGGTCCCTTTAGAAGAACGTGGTAGGGGCTCATACTCAATTGGTTTCTGTTCACAAAATTGCCCATAATATTAAAAGGACTCAATAGTTTGTACCTTCCCCTTGAAGACAGAGACAGTGCAGAGAATCTTGCTTCTGATGCATCTAAAGGATTTCTTGTCCTCGGTTGATCTACCTCTGTACCACGATTCACATATTGTTGAGGTTCTATGTGGGAGAAGATCACTGGTAGTTCTCACTCCCATTCACTCTCAAGTCACCGCCTGTGTGCAAGTGGAGATCATAGCCTCATTAATTCATGGTTTCCTCATCATTCTACAGAAATTCATCAGTATTTCTGTCAGAATCTGAAACACAATGGAGGCTGGTTTTGAGCAGACCTGTGAATTGTATTCATCCCATATGCACAAACGGCCAAATTACAGGTTTGGATATCTCTTCTGCTACAGCAAGACTTGGCAACAGCCAGATAATGACTCAGTGAAACAAGGAGTCATGGTATAAGGCTGTTTTTGTTTTTGGTCTGTTACAAAGATTCTTACAGTTAGTTTCATGTTTATTTCTGTTTAGGCAGCCTATGTGTTTCTGGTACCATTGTCTAAACTATCTTTGAGTACTTTGAACCAACATTTTCTACGGTCTTTCGATACTATGTCAAAGAACTCTGAATTCCCCACTTCATCAACTGAGACATTTTGTCAACTGCTCCATTGATGCCTTCTATCAGCCAGTCCATCAACAGGAGTTTCACCCTTCTTTCTTGTTCCATGAAATGTGAGCACAAATGTCAGCAGACTGAGTTTGGGGTGACATTGGAAACAGCTTCAATTTAGGGTCATTGGTCTCTATCGGAACAGATCCTGCCACTTAAGTGAAATGTATTGACTTTTATTCAGAAGGATTTTTCAACCATTGCATAAGATCTCAAGCAGTATCAGTTAGGACAGACACTAGGGTAATCAGAAATCGTACAAATCAACTGTTTAGACAGGTTCTCACCTCATAAATAAATGTATGCATGTATGTGGTAATTCTAAGGTGCAAACTGAGCTAGAAAGCAACAGAGTGCTGTACAGGGCCATAGGCAAAGACACAGTTAGTGATGGGGCAGCTGATTTATAGATTTTATGAGCTGAATCAATTGGCATTCCATATTCTCTTGTGGCAAAAAATATATTATTGTCTTGTTTAACCATTATTATTATTATTATTATTATTATTATTATTATTATTATTATTATGATTGGCTGCCCATAGGGTTTCCCAGCGCTTGTCAGAAGACTAAACAACTTCAAGAGTGGTAAAAGGGTAGTTCAGGTTTCAAGCATGTCAGCATGGACAGGAGGATTGAAATACCCAAGTTTTTAGCTTTCTGCGGAAGGCAAGTAGAGAAGAGCAGCGTCGTATAGAATGTAGGAGGGAGTTCCACAATCTGAGACCACATACCACGAAGGAACGGCCACCCATCCGGGCTCGGTTGACTCTAGGGACTGTGAAAAGCAAGTGATTGCTGGAGTGCAGAGTGCGTGAAGGACTATAGGGAGTGACAAGGTTTTGCAGGTACTGAGGCCCTGAGCGCAAGTGGATTTTATACATAAAGCACAGTGCCTTAAATTCAATTTACTTGTCCAATTTAAGCCAGTGGAGATCATGAAGAAGGTGGGACACGGAGGAGTGAACTGTTACTGAGAGGACAAATTTGGCACAGTTGTTCCATCTTCCCAGAAGATGTCGCTGTCTCCCTTACTCTTTCTAGAGATCTGCAAATGATTTGACATCCCTGTAATCCTTGTCTTATCTTGGCAAACAAAATAAATCTTCTTCAGTTTTCCCCTACAAGAATCCTTACAGCTCCTATATCCGTGGCCTATTCTATTCCTTTCATCCTTTTCTCTAATTCTGTGCCCACTGACCAGAACTTGGTAGGAGGGAACAATGGTAATAGTGGCTCTCCATTTCTGGCCCAGAAGGTCTTGGTTCTAATTGCTTTACTACATGGCCATATAATGGAAATGGATTCTACCAGTAGTCCATTTCCCTCTTCTGCATTCTCTCCAGGACATAACATATTTCAAGTCCCAGAGACTCTCGGTAAGGCATTTGAGAGGGTAGGTATTTGCCTGTTAGGCCTTTTTTCATATGTCTCTTATCTGTGGAGGGTTCATACAGACCCTGGTCATTACGGTCTTATAATTATCATTGGGCTTTTAGCGGCTGTCTCTATCAAGTGTCCTTTTCACACCGTATTTATGTAATTTTTTGTGTTCACATGCAACTCAGGGTATTTCGAGGTTTTCTCCAAACACCTACATTTTCCTATTACAGTGATTGGAAACTACTCTTCCCTCCTTTCTCCCAAATCCTTCATCAGAAGAAGAATTACTCTTACACCAATAAGATGCTTGTAAGAAATTGGGTTATTTGATTAGGGGGGTGAACCGCTACTCGAGCAGCAACCCCAATCCTTATCAGGGTGAAGTCACAAGCAAACCCCAAATTAGCCTGTGCTTAACCGTCTGGTAGCTTGGCACAGAGCAGTCAGGCTTAACTTAGAGGCAATGTGTAAAGAATTTATGCAGCACTTCAAACAGTAATAAAGTGAAAACACAACACATGAAAAATCCCACACAAATTTAGAAAAATAGAGTGAGTACAGTTTAATAAATAAATCAAGACCACAACTACAAAGTTTCAATCAGTAGAACCCGAGATATGACATTTTAAAGATTTAAGTGAAAATACTGCCAAAAAGCACAAAGGGCCAACTGTGGTTATCTGGTCACAAGGGACCATGACAAAGTTACGAGTTCAGGCTGACTGCAATGGAGCACGGGCCTGCTACAGCGTCCACATAGGTCAGTTTAACACAATCCTGATTACATCGAGATGTTGAGTCCTCTGTTGAGGATGTGTCACACAGCAAAGTCAATGCGAGGTCCAGGTGAGGAGATGCTTTACACAGCGGTGGTTCCGGGGAGCTGCGCAGTGCATGGCAATATGTTTGTGTACAGATGGATTGCACAGTGGTTATTTCGTTTGGGCTGCATTGGGCAAGGTGATGTTCATGCGTGGAGATACATCAGCTCCGATGGGCTGCAATGGATGATGCAAAGTCATTGCATCGGGGAAGTCTTCACAGCAGAGACGATACGTTGGTTCTGACGGCGACGCATCAAGTAGCAAAGAGGATGAGCTGGCTCTGCAGGCGATACACCCTGCAGCAGAAGAGATGCATTGGTTCTGCTGGATCCACAGATTGGCTGGCAGAGCACCTTCAGGTCCACTTCCAGTGGTTCAGGACTGGGGTAGCACCACTTGGGAAGGCTGGATGCACAAACAGCAGAGTCCAGGTGCTGTGTTCAAAGTTGTTGAAGTCTATTATGTCCATGAGGATTCTGATCAGGAGTCCAGGCAACTAGCTCTTGGAGTCACTCTGGGTCCTGGGTTTAAAGATGCAGGTCTAGTCCTTAACTCCCGGGCAACAGTGCACCAGGTCAACACAGCAGGATAGCCGTCCTTCAGTGCAGCAGTCCAGCAGTGTGGCAGTTCTTTCAGCAAAACAGCAGTCCGTCCTGACAGAGTCCACAAGCCCAGAAGTATACTGAAGATATGGAGCCTGAGGTCCAACATTTATACTTGGTGCCCACTGTGAAGTAGAGGATGCTTCTAGATGTTTCCACCCACCTAGATGTTTCCACCTTCCTTCCTGTCCCCCCACTTGTCTTGTCTGGGATCACAATAGAGTAGTGACAAACATTTTGCAAAAGTGCTCAGGCAGAGCCTTTGTGCTGTGCAAGTGTGGCAGTTAACACTTTTCTTAGCTTTGTCTCACTGTGTGGGAGCAATACACAAAGGAAAACTACCAGCTACACCTAGTCATGTGACCCAGGAAGAGGCTGCAGGCAACAAATGTTAGGACAAGGAAATGCCAACTTTCTAAAAGAGTGTTTTTTAATTGTGACTAAAAATCCAACTTTACAATTAAAGAGGGCTTTTAATTGCAATTATTTAGAAACCAAGCTCGATCTGTGCATCCGCTTTGAATTAGAAGTTATCACTTATTAAATGTAATATGGTAACCCAATGTTATCCTATGGGGGAAGTACACCTTGCAGTAGTTAAAAATGAATTTAGGAGTTTTTCACTACCAGGACATATAAAACTTAAAAGTATATATACTGACTGGAGACAATTGCGGACTTACTGCTTGTGCAGGCCTCACATCCTGCACAACCAAGGACCCAATTTCTTACATCCCTCTACATCAATCTCCCATTACCAACTTTGGTCCAGAATTACTAAAGCAAATCAGCACAAATCAATGAAAAGCATCACAAAGTCTTGCAGTGGGTATCTACTACCTAGTGCAAAAGGTATTTTATACTATAAAGGTACCTTTTTACCAGTGCAAAAATCCCTTTGCGCCACGTTCGATTGCTTTGCATTGCGGAATATTACTGATCCGAGCAACACAAATTCCCATAGGTTTCGATGCAAAGCCTCATCTATTAAGCGAGCCAGAATGGCCTGAATGTCCAAAACTAATGCCGACTTGAAGTAGGTGTTAACAAGGGGAAATATGTTTATTTCCCAAAAAACATGTATTGCATGTGTGCTGCAGTGCACAGAACATATCCATTGCATAGGATTCTTCTAAAAGTTTGTCTAAGTGTATGAATTTGCAATGGAGGGGTATGCTTCCAGTACAAACCTATGCTGGGAAATTACCTGTGCTTCATCGTGTATGACTATGTGTTGTGCAAAATAGCCTACTTGAGCACCAGTGCTGGAGATGACCCAGCAGCAGACTTATCATTGTAGATATGGGGCTGCATGGAGTTTTCCCGCTAATGCTCAGATAAGTAAATCTAGCCCTTAATATGGCCTTTGATTTTGATACCACTTTGACACCCGTGGCCCGTCTAGGGTAAATTCTATTAAGGATGCCCTAGCGTATTTAATTAATTAAGCTATTAGGTTGCATTACTCTTGTTCTCCCTGTATATTTTTTTTTACAGAACTATTAATTGCAACAAAGGCATACTGCTTGGGTACAGCCTCATCTCACAAGAATTGGGATGAGAATGGAGATGAGGACGTAAGATTTAGATTACTTACCAGAAATCTTTATTACTCTAATTCTTCCTCCCTTGTCCCAGTACTTAAGACACAACCTGCCTCTGAGCAAACTTTGTTAGTGGCCTGGTCATTATTTTTTGCTATGGTAAGAGCAGGAAGTGATATGGCACTGATACCTTTTTGTGGCCCACTGTATGGCAGTGCCTAGTCAGGGATGGTAGAAAATTTCTTTGGAGGTGTGGCAGCATGTACTGGGACAAGGAAAGAATAATTGGAGTACATAAGTAAGAGACTGAAAATTCATATATAACAAATGTGATAACTAAATGTACCCACATAGCTCTTAGCATGTTACTCTTAATCGTATAACACCCTGGGGTATATTCACAAGAACGTGTGCTAAACATCTCCAAAAAATGTTAACGCAACTTTACACATCGCAGCCTATCGCGGGAAAATAACCCCGTGTTAATGTGGAATTCACAACACGGGGGTACCATGCGATAGTCCGCCGAAAACGCGGCCAATGTCCGCGATACAACCACCTCGACGGAGATAAAAACACAGACCACAACACAAAAAAACGTGCGATGAGCCCATTTGCGATGAGGAAAGCAACGATAAGCACAGCCAGGCACACGACACACACACGGCAGGCGGGAATAAGCACAACACAAGCCTGAAAAAGAAAGACAAACCAAACAGAAAACAACAGCCAAGCACAATGGAGGCAACCGGAGCCAGTATACAACCCCACAAGCCCCATTGGCAACAAAACATTGTACATGGCAGGCCATCGTGGACAAGGTGAATGTAGCCGGAGAGCGGAGGAGGACAATGGAAGAAAACCAGAAGAGCCGGAATGATGCAAAACGCACAAACAAGCAGAAACACGCCAACAACAAGAAGGCAGCAATGCACACCGGAGGTGGGAGTCCAGTGCCACACGAGGAGCTGGATGACATGGAGGAAATGGTGTCCACCACATCAGTCTGGAGATGGTGGCAGGACTCGGGGACCGGAAACTGCCCAAAAAAACAGACACAACAGCAACAGGGAGAGGAACGACCAGTGACTGGGGGGACTGGGGGAGATGGGCACAATGGCACACATGCACAATTAAGCACAGCGCAACTGCAGACAAACCATGCCCAAGAGTAACAGTACCAACCAAGAGCACAAGTCACACAACCCGGCAATATCACACCACTGAACAAGCGCAGAAGTGAAAACCACACTGCCTGAAAGGGAGAAGGGTGAGCCAAATCAGAGCTGAAGGGACATCTCACACACAATGCAGCACACACACATAGGAAGCAGAGCACCCCAACATCGAACACAATGTGGTACAAACACCAACATTTGCACAACCGAACACAGGACACAAGTGCACCCGCTTGTGGCCGGCAAACGGCCATACGCATCTGGCAAAGCATGAAACAGGGACATGATAATGCACAAGTACAAACCCACAGCCCTGATGGGGTAGAAATGCACGTATGGCAGGGAGCCAGAGAGTCCGTGACACACACATTGGCATACAAATCAAGACACAACACAGTTGGAGACAAGTGAAAGTGCGGAAAATTTATCAACAAGTGCGTGTCAGTACGGCCAAGAGAAGTGCCACGATATGCAGACCAATGCAGCAGCATGTCTGAATGAGGAACGTGTTGGTGATGGACCGGGGGAGTCCATCACCAACACAAGTCAGTGCTAACCCACGTTGGTTGTCCGCGCATGGATCAGGAGTCCAGGCCAATGCAGCCATGTCCACTGTCGTCTTGGGACATGTGACCAGATTCCCAACATGCAACCAGGCGTCGGGACACGTGCAATGGGTCACATCCAGTTGTGGCTGCAGATACCTTGTCACTCGTCCATGAACGCGAGTGCAGCAGCGTGAGGCCAACATCTCCAATGAGAGATCGTTGTCCACCACATCTGACATGTCGTCGACGTAATCCATCAGCTGACCCGGACAGATGTGCTGACTCCAACCCCTGGCCCCAATGTGCACCAAAGCCCAATCGGGTAGTGGCTCAATGTGCTCACTGCACACGACGACTTGTGCAATCTCCCAGGTCCAGTTGCCAGCATGCATGCCAAACATCCATGCATGCCATAAACGGGCATCACGGTGACACTCCTGGTCGTGGGCCAACAGGGGGCGCACACACACATCGAAATCCAGGTCAGCTACTGTTACATTGGAGAGGCAGACATCCATGGTCCACTCAAATATGCACGAGCGACAATGCAACACAGGCTGAACACAGGTGACGTTCGCAAGGCGGAAGCTCAGCTGGTAACTGATCCGCAGCACTGCCAACGGCAGTGCCCCCAGTACATGCAGCAGACGTGCACGGTACAGGTCCACGTGACTGGAGTCGAGCATGTGTCCGGGTAGGTCTGCCATTGCGTCAGTGGCTCTGCTTGAAGCGGCACTGGCTTGCCCTGCGCCAGTCCTGTGGATGAAATGGCACAGCTTGGAGCAATGAGCAGTGTCTGTGTGCAACGGGTGCAGGCCTGGGGTGGGGTCGGAGTACGTGTGAAGGCCATTTCACGCACGCTAACTACGACCAAGGACTTCTGCGTGTGGGATGTGTACACGTTGGTCCCACGTCGGGCAGTGCGTAGTGTGGGAGTCGCAAGTAAATGCTATTGTATCTGTCAGGGGGTGCTGGCCACATGCAAGTCCCAGCTTGGAGCTACAGATGTGCTACCGCCTGATAGTACAGACAAAGGACTCTTCATCCCTACAGTAACTTCACCATCTGCATGCATTCAAGAGATGTACAGAGGCCTGTCGTGGGTGTGGTGGGATGTCTGCGACCCTGGGAATCATGGATTATATGCCCAGCACGTGGCACATGAGCAGTCTCACTGTGTGTTACGTTGCCTCACAGCTGCTCCTCCCTCCCATGAGCCCCCACACTTGTGTGCGCTGCGCAGTTGTATCACGTGCACTCCTACGGCACACCATTGTAATGCCTGTCCGCGCATGTCCAGCGGCATGCCAACAACACCGTGACGCTGGCCTTTGAAGGTGTGCGGCCACGTGAGTGTAGGCCAATGGTCCGGACAGGGCGGACACAGGTGTACAGTCGATGGCTGGCTGTGATCGCGCTGCGAATGAGGCAAGGTAAATGACTCATGCAGCCTCAGGACTGATACACATAACACTTGGCATGCATGTGCCAAGACCCCGAGCGGTCTTGCGCTCCTACATTTCCCCATCCATGCGGGCCTGCCCTCCTGGTGCATGCTACATTGCAACATCGACTACTGTGGCCCTGGTGGCGACAACACCCCAACACTGAGACACACTTACCGCACATCCTGCCCAAGGCCAGGTCCGAGCCACGCCCTGCTCCCCCTGCTTAATCAGCACACCCCTGCACTGACCTGATGTACGCCGGACCAGCACACGCCGCTTGTGCATGCAGGGGGGGCGGGCGAAGCTACATGTCCAAGGTCACTGCCAACCCTGAGGTGACATGGTATCGTCCGCTGAAGACATCACACTGTGATGTTGCAGGGCCAATGCCCATCATGCTGACTCAATGACCACATGGACACACTTGCTCAGATGGTGTGAATGGCTATGGGCACGTGCGCCCGGCCACATTTATTAGCAGGCACACATATCGAGTGACACCTGTGTTGGATGTGTGTGGGGTGTGTGCACACCAGCCGGCAAGGGCTGCCTGGTGCAGTCAGAAATCGACAACAGTGTACATCATAAAGGACACAACTATTCAACCATAAAGGCCCCATGACTTGTGATGCACAGAGTTAGTGGCCCCGGATGCACAGCGCCCTGCACGGGCCTACCGCCACGGGCCGCTGACTTGCGGGGCACTGGGGCAGGGTCACGAGTGCAGAGCAGGTTTCCATAGATGACAAAGGGGCTTGTCGCGGAGTGTGTTGGTGGACAGTGGAAGGTGTACCCCCAGGGCATGATGCAGAGGGCAGAACAACGCTGAAACAGTCACTATGGTGGAGATGAATGGAACAGATACATGTCAGACACCAAGTCCGGTCCAGCCAGATGAAGATGCAGAAAACCCCCAGGCCATGGACTCAGATGCCACCAAGGTCCAACCAGATAGTGCCCATGACTCATTGTGCACAGAGTTAGTGGCACCAGTGCTGTTAGGGGATGCCGCCTGTGATGAGGCGTGTCCAATGGTGTGGACTCCTCCACATCTTACCCAAGACACAGTTCCACATGTGTGACCTACTGGACCGCAGTGTAGGCCTGAGGCAGCGGTCAGCACGGGCCATTCACCGAGTGTTGCCGGCTTAGGTTGGATGGTCCCACCGGCCTGCGTAGTTCAGGTTCAGTGGCACCACAGGACGCAGACTTGCGGTGAACAGGGTTGATGGCACCAGGTCAGTTGTTGATAGTGTTCGATCACCTCCATGACTCTGATCCGGCTTTTGTCCAGACTGAGCCGCATCTTCCTCTTACTCCTCTCCGTGCGTTCACTGGTGTGGACTCTGCCATTCATGATTCGCGACTAAGTGCTGGATGTCGGACCTACTGGTCCACAGGGTAGGCCTGAGCCCTCATCCACGTGTCGCCGGCTTGCGTTGAACAGGGTTAGTGGCACCACGTGTCGCCGGCTTGCGTTGAACAGGGTTAGTGGCACCACATGTCGCCGGCTTGTGTTGAACAGGGTTAGTGGCACCACGTGTCGCTGGCTTGCATTGAACAGGGTTAGTGGCACCACGTGTCGCAGGCCTGCGATACGGAATTATGCTTCACTGATCGAAGGGAGTCTGGTGCTGTGGCCACTGCCACGGACTTGGGGTCACTGCCATTCAAGACTCAGGACACAGTTCCACATGTGGGACCTACTGGGCCAAAGAGGACGCCGGTGGAGTATGTCAATGAGAAAGGAGTAATGGGGGCCAGCGATGGTCTGTGGAGGCTGCAGAGGTCATGGGACTGGGGCTTGGAGCTTGCACCGGCACGTGGTGGGCCCTCTTTGACACACGCCGGTGTAGGCAGGTGAGCGGAGCCTCGTTGGTGCGCTGGGGCAGGCATGACAGGTCTGGGGACCAGCGGCTCAGGGTGCAGCAGTCGCACAGGGACGCAGGCCCCGCCGCGCTCGGTGCTGGACTCGTGGAGGGCTGAGAGTCGCCGCCCTGGCAGACGCGTTGTCCATTCCGAATGAGAACCATGCCCAGTGCGACGGGCTTTTTGTTCACACCCCTACGCAGGCCTGGCGTACGCAGGTCCAACCCACTCCGCCCGCGCATGCAGGGGGGGACGTAATGTGCGACATTTACGCGTTCTGCCCCACAGCCTGTGGGGACATGGTAGTGTCCACTGGCCACTACACTCCATGCACCAGCAGTTGATCTCCACATGGCCATTTCCGTGGTTTGCACACTGTGGTCTGTCCAGCACCTCCACGCCACACCTGGCATTGGGTAGGTTCACATTCCTTAGTCACTTGCCGCTCTTGCACATGCCTGCTGCATGCCTCTCCTCACATCCTGCTATTGTGTGTCTGTGGTGCCATGCCGTGGCTGGGTTGTGGGCATGGCGAGGCCAAGTTCCCAATGGAGTCGTGTTGTCGTGTCTGGTTGGTTGGCATGTTGTGTGGCATGTTGAATGTAGTTGTGCTGCGTGCCCATTGCCAGTGTCGTGAGTTGCATGACTGTGGGCTGGAGGTGTGTGGTGTGTTCATTTTGGACTTACCAACGAGCACTGCATTTCCATGGGTACCATCCTGGGAGCGCTGGGTGATGATGGACTGTCGGGAGATGTGAGAATCATGCACTCTGCCTGGGGAGTTGGCCACGACATTGTTGAGGAGTCCCGGGCGGTCCACTATTGCCTGCACATTCATGGGATGCATGTGCTTTCTGTTGTGGTAGTTGTGTGCAGTGTCGGCATGGGGCACGAGGGGTACATGTGTGCAGTTGATTGGCCCTGACACGTGAGGGAATCCAGCTATGGCGTAGGGGCCTTGCTTGGTCTCCAGCTGCTCCTGCGCAGTGTGGGTGAAGTAGAGGTGCTGGGGTACCAGGCTGATGTTGGCATCCAGGACAGGTGTGATGACCTTGGATGGGGCTGGCTTTGTGACTCCTCCGACTCTGGCAGTTGTGGGTTGGATGGTACCAGAGGCCGACATGTGCTGCGCAGCCGGCAGCTTTGTCTGCGGAGGGATGTTGGTTGTCCGCTGGGTTAGTACCGTCAGCAGGTGGGGGATGTGGGTCAGGATGCGGGGGATGGTTGTCCTTTTGGGCCTGTAGTGGGCAATGTCCTCCTCTGGCGTTGGGTCTGGGCGACAGGTGCGTTTCAGGTGGGTCCGCTGTCTTTGTGTACTCTGCCTCTGTGGTGTTCCTGGGGGGGGCGCGGGACGGGTCCTGGGGGTGGTGGCGGGCCTGGGGTGGGTGGTGGTGGGTGTTGTGGCCCTCATGGGTCTCGGAGCTGCATGATCATTGTCTCCATGGCATCTGTGGGTCTTCAGATGTGGCTCTTGGCTGAGCTTCCTTTCATGCTGCAGGTAGTCGTCCTGCTTAACACCAGCAAAAGGCAGGTGTTAAATCCCTGCTGCTACCGCGGCTTATCGCGTGGTTTTGACTCGCATCACAGATCTGGCATTTCGTTGTGAAAGTGGTGTTGTGTTTTTTTCGTGTGTTTTTGCACAGGAACGCCTACTCTGCATCTCATTAGGGTTAGTTGGTGGTGTCCACCGTGGAGATAAATTTTGGGGCAGTTATCGCGGGAATACTGGCAATGTCTGCAGTTTGCACCCGCTTGTGAATGGGGTGTTAAATCGATCTCCACTTTTGATGGGTTAAGGTGGAGATAATTCGGCGATAGGTCCTTGTGAATATGCCCCCCTGTGTATATATTGTCTTCCTACTTGAGATGTTCCCATCTGTATGGAAGTGTTATGCTTTGTTGAAACAGGCAGACTATTGGCTCCATTCCAAGTTCAGCAGAATTTCACTCGGCATTTCCATGTATGAGTTACCAATGCATGGTGCATAAGTAACTCCATGGGACAGAAATACTTTTGATTATGGGATTTTGTAGAATAGCATTCATGAATCGGTGTTTCTGCGCCAATCCCTGTATATTTCCCACGTGTTTCAGCTCGAGATTGCGCCTCATATTAGCAGCCAAGATCTCCGGTTAAAACAAAACAAATTATTTGTCTAATGGGCCAGTAGCTCCTTTTAATTGCTCCTTTGAAATTAACTGGACAGTCAAAATGAGGGTCTAGGAGATTTCTCAAAATAGGGAATTTTTGGACCTTTGTCTGAGAGTCTCAGTCAGACAAAGCCGCCCTGGACCTTTTTTGTGTATGAAATTGGGGAAGAGATGCAGTAATGGAAGCAGTCATTCTGGGTCCTCCATGTTTCTCCTGATTACAGGGCCTTTGTCACGTATATTTTCTTCTTGCTTGCAGCAGGTGCAAAATGTGCATGGTAAAGCATTTCCTTTTACCAGGTGTTTTCTCGCATCTGGTAAAACTTTGACTTGTGTGGGGCAGTATCTTGTTCCGGGGTACCGCTCCACACAACTCATTGTATTGCATTGGTCGTTTGTGTAATTAAAATGAGAAGATCACTTTTTGGTTTGGGTTATCTGAGATAGATGATGGATGCTGCAGGGCATCAGGTTCTTTTAATAATGAGCTCAAAAGGGATAAGACCCCAGTGCCTGGTGCAAAATGGTAGAACATCTCCCAAATATATATTCATCTTCTGAGTATGAGGGCTATGAAAGTGATGTGAGAATGGCATGAAGCAGGATGTCTTAGTAGCACTTTATGGTTGTAAAAGGGCAGCAGATGCTATAATAGCAGGTGCTATAGTTTTTTGTCATTTTGAGGAAAACTGACAAGTGGTGAAGACGACGTGATATATATGGTGCTTTGTATTGTATACTCTGACCTTTCACTACTGAGGAAAGAAAGCGGAAACAGAGGTACTGATATAGAAAACATGAGGGCATATTTACAAGAAAGCGGCTAAGCGTGTCGTTAAGCCAAGAAGGCTAACGACACGCTTCGTCATTTTAGAAATGCAGGGCTGCGCAATATTTACTAGAATATGGTACAGCCCTGCGTTTCCCCCTGCGCTGGTGCTAGATTTAGCTGCCTAGCGCCAACTCAGACACCCTTGCACCATAGTGCAAGGGTGCCTGTGTTGAGGGAAGATTGTTTATGTGCAGGAAGGTTCCCCTTCCTGCACATAAACAATCTTGAAATGTCGTTTTGTAACTTCTATGTCTGCTGCTTAATGCAGCACACATAGATGTTGGAAAACTGCATTTTTGTTAAATGAGTGTTTATGTGCAGGAATGGGGACCTTCCTGCACATAAACAATCATTGGCGTTTTGCTGTTTCTATGTGTGCTACCCAAGGCAGCACACATTGAAACAGCAAAAACGAAGAGAAATAAAGCATTTCTCCTCGTTTCGCTTGTTTAAGACCAGGTTTTCCCTGGTCTTAATTCTGGCGCTGCATCCTATTTACGCTGTCCTTGTAAATAGGGGGCAACGTCAAAATCAATGGGTGTTGTGGTGGAGCGCCCACTGCAACACCCATTACCCTCCCCTTTCACGCTAAGTACAGCGTGAAAAGGTGCCTCTTTCACAAGGCAGCATTAAGCCACGTTAAGTGGCTTGACCCAGCCTTGTAAATAAGGCGAAGCTCCTATCGCCATCACGACGTCACTAAAAGTGACGTTCCTGTGGCGATAGGGGCTTGTAAATACGCCCCATAGTATTGTGGATGCTTTAACGATCCCAAACCAAAAAATGAAATTACGTAAATCACCACCACCACAATAATGTACATCAAGAGCAAGGGAATTACCCATGCCATCTATGAACAGTACAGGGGGTTGTGAGATTACACGAGCAATGTACCCGTCTCAGGACCCCATGCGGATGGCTGTAGTGTTTGACTGCCACCACCCCCTTGTGGGCTTTAACAACCCCATCAATACCAGGGGCGGCTCCTCCATGTGGGTGGAGGAGCGACGGCCCACTGCTCTCGCAGTGTGAGAAGCAGAAACATAAAATGGTATTATAAATACCATTTTATGTTTCTGCTTCTCGCACTGCGGGAAAGCAGGAGGGTTTGGTTGAGGGTGGGCGGGTCTGCTCGAGGGCAGGGGAGGAGTGGCTTGCCCAATGTTGCGGGCCCTGACTGTTTGGTCAGCCCTCTGGGGCCGATCAAACCAGTCAGTCATGCACACTCTCCCTTTTCTCCATGTAGGCTGCATGGGAGCCCGCTAACGAGCGGAGGTGGCAGGACTTCAAGCCCCGGCAGTCTTTGCGGCCGTTGCCGCCAGCGTGCACACACAGCCTGTGCCCGGAGGTGCATATATTCATCAGTTGTGCCCTGCAGCGCGGGACACACGTGGGCGCGCCAGGGCAAAGACCAGACAAAGGGCGGACCCGTCTGCACCTGTCCGAGGCCGACTGTGACCGGGCAGGGCTTACCCTCTTGGCTCCATGCTAGCGGATATCACGGCTGGAGTGGTGTGACTTTATTGAACATCAGCAAGGTGCTCGGAGGGCAAGGAAGTGGTCTGGGGCTGACTGCTGACTGCTGACAGCAGGTCATTGATCGTAGATACAGCTCGTGTGAGTACTTTTTCCCATCCCTCCCTTCTCTTGAGATGCCCTAAGCATTTTGCCTCGTGCTTGGGAGGTAGGATTACTGATTAAGAACATCATGGGGAAGAGGAAAGGTGATCCCACGTGTTCCCCACAGGACTCAAATAAGGGAACCATTGACTCATTTTTGGTAAAAGCAGTGGGGGCAGTCACTAAAGAAATAGACAAGGCACAGAGGCGACTCTCCTTGGAAAAGGCAGGGGCAGTAGCATCGGTCCTGGGGGAGTGTGCGGGCCAGGCGGTTGAAAAGTCAGTAGAGGGTGCCTTGGGACAAGGTCAAGATGAGGAAGACTCAGAAGTTTCCAACCCTGGCAATAGCCTAATTAATAGTGCGGTTGGTCAGATCACTCGGAATAGGGCTATGACGACCACCACTCATGGTGCGGATTAAAGTGGCCCAACCGCTCCGAAGAAACAATGGAAAATAAATAAGAAAATAATTCCTGTGAAGAAGGGGAAGGCACCGCAGGCTTAGACACTAAGGTAGCCAAGGACTTTGAAGATTTATGGGTGCTCTTGAAACAAAAAATTGTGGAAAGAATTACTGGTCTATGAATAACTTTTTTAATGAATTTTCGAAAGTTCTGGATGACACAAGAGCAACACTCGATAAAATTGATAAAGCATTGTCTCCCTATAGCCAGGTCACGCAGTGCACAGCTTCTGATAACAAGGATGCCCAACAAGTAACTCCCCCTGTAGCGCCACACTCCAAGACCCAGATCCCTCAAGTAATCCCTGGTGTAACAGGGTTTGTGACACAGGCCCCGAACTCGGGGTCAAGTATACCCAGAACGCGGGCATCCTATAACAGTGGGCCGAATCAAAGAGGTCACTAATTGCAACATCGGCCAGCCTGTAGGGATAGTGTGTCTGCCCCTAATACCCCAGACCTACCAGTCATAGATTTCCCACCAGCAAGCTGTCCTTATACTGTGGTTCTGGCAGGGGTACCAGGACTAAACAGTGCAAAGGACGAGGCCACCGACCAGTTGATCAATAAAGTAACCCACTGGTTATGCAAATATGCAAGGGTCAATATTGCTGAGCACAGGCACATTCTGATGGCCAGGAGGGTAGCATGGATTGGTAGGACCAAGAAAACATTCTCTGGAGACTGTGTGATTGTCACGCTTAGGCATCCAGAATTGGTCCACAAGATCCTATCCTACTCCTTGCAATCATTTTCAGCAGAATCAGGGATCAAACCACTAGCTTTGTTTTTTTTTATAGGCCACCATCTAGTCCTATACCACCCCAACGCTCAGTTGTGTATGAAGAGGGCTCTACCCTGGGTGGGGGACTCCCATCATTGCGGAATGGATGTTCCCCCTTGAGGGATCTGAATGATATAGACTGACTACAAGAAGGGGAGGGTATGGGTAGAGCTATTGACACTTGAATTGAACCCCCTGGTGAACCATGTGTGATGGAAGAGACCAACTCCGGGATAATAACAGGAACCTCTCACGAGCTTAGAGACCAAAGTCAGTTGGGACTATGTAGTGCAGATAGCGCTACTATCGCCCCCTCCCGCTCTTAGGAGGGGCGCCTTGTGGGTGATTTAAAAATAGTCTCATGGAATGTGGCAGGTTTAGCCAGCAAGTTTTTGGATGAGCAGTGGCTCCACTACATCAGAGATTTCCATATAATATGTATTCAGAAAATGTGGGAGCTAGCTAATAATTTTTTCATAGAAGGTTACAAAACTTTTTTCTGCCCAGCATTAAGGTTGAGTGCAGGGAGAGCAAGGGGGTGTTTAATCGTGTTTATGGACCTCAGAATTCAAGGTAGGTGGAATACCCTGTTGTGGGACTCGGATGTCGCACAAGGACTCACATTTTCGAGTAATACTTACCGATTAGTTTTAATTAATTTTTATAATGCGAAATTACACTCACATGGATTGGCTAGCCTTAAGGAATTAAGTAGACGGCTGGAGCCAACTCAGGGGGAAGGTCTGTCACAGTCTCAACTAATTTTAGCCGGAGACTTTAATTGCCATCTGTGTCTCAATTTAAGGGTGACTCATCGTGACTTTTCGACGTGCACATTAAGGGAGGGACCACATATCGAACATACTAAGGAAAGGCGGGATTTGAGTGTCCTCCTAAACACCTATGGTCTAACTCACACTTTGGACCTGATTGCTACCCACCCTGACTTAGCTGTGCCGCCGACTTATAGAGGTAGAGGCTGCTCATCATTTATTGATTTTATATTTGTGTCTCTTACATTGAGGAGGTGTATATCCTTTTTTAATATAAACCACAGTACATTTAGTGACCATAATCTGGTGACCATGTCACTTGTTGCCCCTCGGTATCAGCCATCACCTCACAGGATAATTGGGGGAACGATCTCTGCAACTGACCAAGGTAGGCGGCTACGTTGGGTACAGGTTGACAGCGATGCATTTAATAACTCACTTTTTAGTATAGGCAAGCAGGAGATTCTGAAATGTCTAGACCCACAAGTGCAGGGGGACGTTTTAGTTCAGACATTTATCGCTATTGCTCAATTAGTGGAAGGTTTACTAACAGCGCCGGCAAACACTCCCAATACGGATGCCCCAAGATGATTTGACGGGCAGTGCTCTCAGGCCCTTATAGCACTGAAGATGGCCCTTAAACAGTAACCGAGAGATATGGGTCGGGTGGCGGTCTGCCATAAAATAAGCAAACAGTCAAGGGGCGGAAGCGCCAACTCCAAAAGAAGGCTTGGGAGGAGCTAACAGAGGCATCTGAAGTAACGGACTCTACCCGTTTCTGGAGGGTTATTAATAACCCATGTTTTAAAGAGTTGAATAAACCAGGACTAAGCCACAACATTTTACCAGAGCAATGGCAGGCTCACTTTGAGGGACTGTATAATCATTCCCATAGAGAGGAGCAATTACAGGTACCAAATCCTGGCCAGAGAGCTGATCCCGTTACCTTTACTTTGGATGAGGTGAGATTAGGAATTGAGGGTCTCTTGTGGAATAAGGCGCCGGGACCAGATGGGATCCCGCCAGACCTTTTCCGATGTAACACAGAGGTATGGGCGCCTCTCCTAGTGAGGGTTTTAAATGTGGCAGTAGCATCAGCAATGCCAGTATCTTGGTCTACTGCCACCATAGTACCGATTTTTAAAAAGAGAGATAGGGACAGCCCACATTGCTATCGCCCAATATCCCTTATTGATGTGACAGTGAAGGTTCTGGGTCAGGTGGTACTAAACAGGTTGTCTAAATGGGCAGAGGCCAATCAAATAATAACGGATGTACAATATGAGTTCCGAGCCAGTAAATCTACTACAGACCAATGCCTCAACCTTTATCTCATTATTGCAAAATATACAATAGCTAAACCAGGGACGTTGTATCTAGCTTTTATGGACCTTACTGCGGCTTTTGACCGTGTGAACAGCTGCAAACTCTGGAAACTTATGGGAGAGCTTGGGGTGGATCCGGCAATAACTAACACCCTAATGGCCCTACACTCGAACACTACTGCAGTAGTTAGATCCACACAGGAGGGGAAAACCACAGATCATTTTAACAGTTCTAGTGGGGTCAGACAGGGTTGTATTTTAGCGCCGTTCTTGTTTACACTATATATTAATAGTCTCGACTCTGCCCTGACGGCCTTACAAGCTGACACCCCAAGGATATGCACAAGACCCGTCCCTGTTCTGCTATATGCGGATGACGCTGTACTCTTTGCACATACCCCGAAGGTCTTGTAGCTTTTATTAGATGGGTTTGTGACTTTGATGGATACGATGGACCTGTCCCCTAATTTAACTAAATCCTATATAATGGAAATTGAGAAGAAGTGCAGGAAGCATAATACATACACAGTAGGCACACACAGTCTAGGGAAAGTACCGGCCTTCTCATATTTGGGTATTTTATTTGAGGAGAAATTGAGTTTTAAACATTTATTAGAGGAGAAGTGTCTTGGATTGACAAGGTCTACTGGAGCAATTGCAAACTTTGCTCGTAGATTAGGCAAATGGTCACCTGGGACAATTTTAAAGTTATACAACTCCTTCTGTATTTCCAAAGTTTTATATGGTAGCGAGGTTTGGGGATATAAGGTGGTTAACAAATTACAAACTGAAGAAAACAGATATTTTAGGCGCTTTATGAAAGTCCCTCATAGTACCCCTGCGTACTCTGTACATGAGGAATTCGGGTCCAAGTACATCTTTGATATGGTGACTGTGAAACCCCTCCTGTGTTGGGCGAAGATCTGGTCCAAAGAGGAGGCAGGTTTTAATAGGCTGGTAATCCAGGACTGTCTCTCCCTCGATTATGCGTTAAAAATCCTGTGGTTAAAATATGTAAAGGATACCCTCACTGCATTAGGACGAGAAGATTTGTTCACCAATCATGATAAGGTGGGATCATAGGAAAAAGCGCTTATTAAAGATCTGTTTTTTAAACATGTCAATGCACAATGTGAAGATAGGGAGCTCAAAAAACCCACGGTCAGAGAACACATTTTAGTAAAGTCAGTGCAGGGCATGGAACCCTATTTATCCCTTATAGCAAGCGCACATGATAGATTTCTAATTACACGTTTTAGATTAAACTTATTCCATCACTTATTGGCCGTACCCCCTGTCTTTACGGTAAATGCAGAACACAGAGGAACGTGTGGCTGTGACAATAGGTCTCCACAGGACACCTTACATTTTGTCCTCCTCTGTCCTCACTACTCACACCCGAGAAGAGTGTTCCTTAAGGGGCTTTTAAGAAAGCTTAGATTCAGGCAGGCATGCGTTGCCCTATTGTTTTTATAACTTTCATCAGATGTTTTTACTCTTTTTTGTGTTTCTAACTTTTTAAGATCTGCTTTAAAGAGAAGAACCACTAGAGGTGTTTGAAGGCCACAAGAGTTTCTGCCAATTTTGCACTGTGTGAGGTTGCTATAAAAGTCTTGAACTGTGAGTCACTTTTTAGGATCAGGTCCAGTTTTTATATGTTAAATTAATGTCAAATTAGGATTTTAATGATCATACTTTTTATTTGAAGTAAAGGCTGCTGGAAGTATCATGAACTTAAGAGAACAAGGGGGACAACAGTATTTTATGGATCTCGTGCTGTCTTAATGTACACTTGGTTGTTTTATGATTTTTTTTTTACATTTGATGTATGTGTAGCTTAAACTGTCTCTTTTATGGTCACATTTTCATATGCTGAACAAAGATTATTATTATTATTATTACATGGAGAAAATGGCCTCCCCATAGACGCCTGTGTGGGTGGCGTCCGAACCAATCACAATGCTGCCATTGTAGCCTGCTTCCTGTTCCTGTGGAGGCAGGAAAGCAGGAGCAGACCGAGCATTGACGACACGGGACCCGGGAAAGATTAGTTTTTTAAAAATTATTATTATTTAAACACCTCCCCGCGTGACCCCCCCTTCCCTCGCGACCACTCACCCGTCCCCCCACCCGTGAGCCATGCCGGCTGCGACTGATCAATGCATGGGCGCCGCAGCCCCGTAATAAAGAGCCATGCTGCTTGATTCTGACTGCACACACTGATTCTGGTCTCGTGATCCAGAGTGTGGCTTTCCGAAGACGCATGGGTCCCCTGCTACAATGCATCCTATGGGTCTGCTGTACACCACTGGAGAGAGGGGTGGTCCACACGCCCTCCATGCCTTATTCATGAACTCACTGGAGTTCCAAATGGGGGCCATCTTCTTGGCTTCTCTGTTCTGCTCGTCCATCTTGAGCCTCCCTTGACCAACAACTTTTCAATATTTTTGTGGGCCAGGTCGCAACGGAAACGGGGAACGCAACAACGTGGACCTGTCGCCTGCACATTGCATCACGAAGAAGGAATCTTCAGGTCCATTCGCTAATATCAAAATTCGCTGATAGTTCAACACAGGGTGGATTTTCCTATGTGGGATTCGAGCACATCAACAGCCGCATTCTGAGTACTACGTTAAATTTCAAAATGGGCCTCATAACGTGTTTCTTCCTGTTTTTAAATCACAGATTATATGCAATTTGAACTTTGTCCTTTGTTTTTGCCAGGGTTATTTCCTCTAGGCAGTACCTGTGGTGTGCACAGTAAAACAGCGATAGGGACTACAGTGCAGCAGTATTGGTAGCAGGGATAGGTAATGCATTTTATTGCATATTGCTTGTTGTGCCGGGGATGGCTCCTAATCGGGGACAAATCCACCCGAATAGCTCATAGCCTTTCACTATGGTGGTATTCGCACCCAGTTTTTCCCCAGCACTTCCAGGAGGTCGGAGCCCACTTAAACTTCACTCTTGCTGTCTTTGATGAGCACAAAAGTACCGAGAAAAAAATATTTTAAATTGCCCGACATTCACATAAAAAAGAAACACAGCCGATAACGAGGAATAAAACTCCCTCTTCCAATCTGAATTGTATATTTTGCCCTTCTGTGTTCAGAAACAGTTCCGTTCCGACCAACTGTAAACATAAGATAAAAAACATTGGGGCAGATTTACAAGCCCCTTGCGCCACTTTTGCTTCATTTGTAACATGAGAAAAAGGACGCAAAAGTGGCGCAAGAGGCTTGTAAATCTGCCCCATTATATTGAATATTTTTCGATGATATTATGCACTTAGGAAACCATTCTCTCTCGTGACTAAAAAAACACACGTGGGCGGAAGTGCTTCACAAAAGGACAGTTTGGGAACATCAAAGCAATTCTACATTTCGCCCAGAGTGCACGAGCATTTGCAAGGGCGAATGCGGGCCTTGAGAGCTAACAAGACTCACGTCAGTGGTCGCAGCGGCGAACTGCTTACATTTCTCATCTCAGCATCTAGCCAGAGAAAGTGTGCAGTGTCGCCGCAAAGCAGCTGTAAAAGGGCAACAGCGCCACATAAAACAACACATGAAACATCGATTGCGGCGTCCAGCACAGGAGGTGGATTGAAATCAATCGGCAATTACCATAAAGCCAACATAGGGCCTGCAGAGTGACCTGGGCCAGCCAGCTAAAGCTAACGTAGCCTGAATGTGCTCTACTTCTCACGTATCCTTCCTCCGTCACACTGCTAAGTGCTGCCACCCTAGAGCGCCGGTCTGGTTACATCTCACACTAAAACGCATAGGCGCGCAGCAAGCGCCTATGCGCCACAGCAATATAGGCGCACAGCAAGCGCACCACCCTTCCAACTGGCCCCTCCCCTCCATGTAGGCGCTACCCATCCGATAATGCGCTGGTGCCCCGCAATGGGCATGAGACGCTATAGAAATTAAATTACAATGAAAGAAAAAGTAAATATTTAGGGGCAGATTTACAAGGCCCTTGCGACACTTTTGCGTCACTTTTCCCATGTTAAAAGTGACGGAAAAGTGGCGCAAGGGGCTTGTAAATCTGCCCCTCTGTGCCTAACTTAAACGATTGCCCTGAAGCTATCCTAGCGGTGGATATGAGCGCTGGCATAAATACCTGCATAATTAAAAGTAGCAAGTGACAAGCAGCGCATGTATCATGAAGCCTGAAGGAAGACTGCAGGTGGGTCCCGGTATCCCAATGCTTGTATCAGCTGCAGCTACACTGTTGAAAATTGAAGTGGCGTGTGAAATGGAATAACCTTGAGCAACTGATATGTGGAGCATATTTAAATGCAGTGAAGAGGCTTTATTTTCTGCATCACTGTGTTCCTGTCTCTCTGAGAATAGGTTTTCTCTGAACCTAATAGAATTTTTCAGTAAGTCATTAAACTGGTGGCTACTACTACCGGTTAGGTAATTCTAGGATTCTGCCAAATTGTAGGAGCGTGTAATGTCTTTCCCTCCTCCCACACCCAGGCAGTTACATCTTTTAGTTGGCTCCAGATGAAAAACCTTCGTTGAAGCGGTTATGGAGATTGTCCTTTCTCTACCCACGAATATTCTTCTACAGTGTGGTATTAGTCATTGCATCGCTGGTGAGCTGCGCGTTTCCTGATATGAATGACAACATATGGCTGCTATCATTTGTTTCATATTTATTGATTTCGATTTTATGTCACAAAATCGTGGTTGAAAATCCAACAGTCAGATGTATAATGGTCATAATATACAGTATCAAAATCTCATCAAGGTAAGAGTAGATTTATTATTTTAAACTGCACTGTGACTTTTTTTAAGGAGTCAAAATTATGGTCACTGTACCTGTAGGTCAATATTTCGACTGTGATATTGTGGTACGAACAACGCTTAATTTGAGCTGGTGGTTGAAGGTGTGGCCCAACCGCACTCATTTCTGGGGACCAGCACTTATTTTTCCTCGTCTGACTTTGAACCACAGCAAGAAAGAGAAAAATACAAAAGGGGGAAAGAAGGAGGAAGAGAAGCATGGGAAAATTGTGACAAAGAAGGAAAGCAGGGATGAAAAAGACCCTCTCCCCGCGGCCCCCAACAAATGTATGGTGGGTGCCCTGGGTGAACACCATGACACCCATATTTAACGGTGCCAGGCTCTAAGGATGGGGTCCATGGGGCTGAAATTGGTCCCGGGAAGGAGTCTGCGTACCCTCTCATAAAGAAGCATGCTGGGCCCCGGTATATGGGGTGTCTGGGCCGAAATCGGCCTGGGGAAGCTGGCCGCATGCTCCCTCCCCAAACAAGCACACTGGGCCCCATGGGAAGGGTTCCCTGGGACCGAAATCGACCCGGGGAGAGTGTCTTATGACCCTCTCCCCAAACAAGCACACCAGGCCACGGGTGATGGGGTCCCTGGGGCCTACTTTTGCCCGGTGAGGGGTTTGCAAGCCCCACTCCCCCTGATTATAATGCCAGGCCCTGGGGTATGGGGTCCCGAGGCCAACATCGGTACGGGGAAGGGGGCTGCATGCCCCCTTCCCCTAAAAAGCATGCCGTGCTCGAGGGGATGGCATAACCAGGGCAGAATTCAGCCCATGGAGGGGGGCTGTGTGCCCCCCTTCCCTGTTTATCATGCTGGGTCCTGGTGGATTGGGTCCAAAATTGGCATTGATAGGGGGGACACGCGCACCACCTCCCCTTTATTTAAAGGAGTGGCCCTGGGGATGAGGCCCCAGGGCCTAATGAGGCTCAGAGAGGGGAGTACATTGCTGTCCTCCCCTTTAAAATAAAGAAGACCCTGGGGGATGGGGTCTCCAGGACAGGCCCGATGGCTTACCCCCCACTGCGCACGGCCTTTGGCTTTGCGCAGTGTAGGGTTGGTTGCATATGGAGGTTGGCCGCAGGGCCTGGCCACAGGCCAGGTCCTATGGCCATCCCCCCTCCGCACATCTTAAATGTTTAATTTTCTTCTTTGAAATGCATCCCATATTCCTTTAAGGAAAGCAGGCTGCATTTAAAAAACAAGATTGTTTTATTGAAAAGCAATCACAGACATAATGGTCTGCTGTCCGCAGCAGGCCACCATCCCTGTGATCGCTGCGATTCCTAGTTGGTCACAAATAATGACTATTCATGAGGCAGGTCGATTTGCTACCAAGCTGAGAATTGCTATTTTATCATTAAAACTTTCATACATTACCGAATCGCAATTTGGAAATCGCAATTCCTAATGTTGATATATCTGGCCAAAAGTCTCATGGTAAAATCCTTGCCTGAGCTGTCTCACTTGGTGTATGCGACCTTGGGATCCATCATGGCCACCATCAACGTATGCCTAGGTCCCAGTTTACCTCGACCATAAACTATCAGTGGCGCAAGTGATTTTTGGTGGGAGTTTTATTCTTTGGTATTTTGACTTTATTACTGTTTCAGTACTGTATAACTCTTATAAAAATTGCCCTAGGTTAAGCCTGCCTTCTCCTTGCCATAGCTACTAGAGGTTTGAGCTTAGGTTAATTTAGTCACTTTTGCGGTTCACCCTGACAAGTTCGTGTTATTATTGCTTGAGGCGTGTGGCCGCCCACCCAAAATAATAATCCACTTTCTTAAAGTTGCATATTTTAGTAAGAAAACATAAAGTAGGAAAAATAATACAGATACTTCAAATGAATAAATAATGTTTCAGGGCATGAGGAAAAACAACAGCTGGCTAAATAGCAAATACAGTAGAAAACTGAGAAACCACTACTGCTCTAGTGGCAGGCATACTCTGCTAGCTTATGCAGCCCACCAATTAGCATCTCTAAGTGTGTCAAAATCCTGGCTGGTGGGACTTCTCTTCTTGTTATTTGAACATTTCATTGTTGTCATTTAGCAGAGCGCTGGGAGCGTCACATCTGGCTTGGAGCAGAAGTTGGCAAAGTAGAGTCAATTGGATTTGTATTGACAGGGCGTCCCTTCCCTGTATTGCCTGCTGCTCGTGGCACTGTGGTGATGCTGTTAGTGACAACACCACAGGTAAGAGACCACATGGGTCTTGATCAATTGTTTTGTGGAGGGCTTCTACCACCGAAACCATTGCTTTGGGCTTGAAATAATCCTTATTAGTTTAGACCTACCCCACTGATATTTCTCCAGAATCACTGCTCAGTGCATCCTAGAAGATGTTCACTTGGATGCTTCTCCTAATCTGTTACAATACTGTGACGTCATCTCCTTCCTGACTTGTCATTGCTTGTGTCCTAGTACTGCCACATATATCACTGCCTTGCCTTATAATGCAACAGTTATGCAACACATTCGTCCATGTTCTGGCCTCTCTTGCGTAAGGGACTCACGGCATAGGGGGCCAGATTTACAATAAACTAACGCAGCACGGTGCAGCAAGTCATTTTGCTGCGCCGTGCTGCGTTAGTTTGGAAAGCACAGCGATGCAACATATTTACAACAATATGTCGCACCTCTGTGCTTCCCCCTGCGCTGGTGCACAAACTGCTGCCATGCGCCGACGCAGGCACCCTTGCACCATGGTGCAAGGATGCCTGCGTCGTGGGGGGATTGTTTTTGTTCAGGAAGGGTTCTCTTCCTGAACAAAAACAATCTGAAATGCAGTGTTTCAACTTCTATGTGTGCTGCATTAGCACACATAGAAGTTGAAAAACAGCATTCTTTCAATGATTGTTTATGTGCAGGAATGGAACCCTTCCTGAACATAAACAATCATTAGAGGTGATTTCCTCTTTCTATGTGTGCTGCAGAATGCAGCACGCATAGAAACAGGAAACAAAAACGAGGAGAAATGAATACATTTCTCCTCGTTGCGCCTCACTACGCCTCCCCTGGGGAGGCGTAGCATTCACACGCATTTCCAGATTTACGATTCCTCGTAAATCTGGAAATGTGTCTTGTTCCATGGGTGTTGCGTGGGAACACCCACAGCACCACCCATGGAACGCCCCTTTCACGCAAAGTGCTGCGTGTTAAGGGGCCATATTTATAAGGACAGGAAAAGCCAGGCAGGGTGGCTTTTCCTGTCCTTGTAAATATGGGGCAGTGTATTGCGCTGCCAGTGCGTCACAAAAAGTGACGTACTGGCAGCGCAAGGGGCTTGTAAATCTGCCCCTAAGTCTCCTTTAAAATATAGTTGCCTGATATGCCTAACCAACAAATAGCTATTGCATGTACTGGGAAAATAAAATCTATAAACTTTGTCAAATCACATGGATTCTAATTGTTATGAATCAAAAACTCTAAATTTATCTTAGTAAGAGAACATAAAATAGGAAAAATAATACAGATTAATGACAATAAACACAAAAATAATGAAACTTCAGTGAACCGCAGATAACATGTTATGCTTTGGCAGTCTTCATACTGTCACACCAATGTATGTTGTCTTATCAGTGCCTTGAACAAATTGAAAAAGAACCACATTTGAATTTTGTACCTTCTGCAGTTCGTAAAATGTCAAATTCCTCTTAATCCGATTCAAGTAGCACGTTTGATCACATTTGCTCTCCATAGTCTAACACGCCCTCAAAAGCCCAGCTCTGGATAACCAACACCATTAATGGTTTATGGCCATATCAATGGCATGACTGAGCTGCACAAAAAAAGTATCAAGTAACTTAATATCATCATTTAGCGTCGCTATAGTTGCACTGTTCGCCCACGTATGTCATTCCGCTTCCAGGTGCATATCGATCCAAACAAACCCTCCCTCCCCCCACCCCCACCTCCCCTGGGTAAGTCTTGCTGGAAGGGACAGTCCTCCCATTCTCCTTCTATAGAATAATGGGCATCATTGCTTTTTTCAAAGAAAACAAAAAAGGCCATCTTCTCCACTATGAAGCAGACGCTTCCTGCTGCGGCTGTGCGTATTTGAGTGTACGCCAAAGTAGAAATAATAGACAGGAAAAATAATGAGGGGCAAAAAACGGAAAAGGGTCAGGAAGGAACAGATCAGCCTATAGGATAAGGGGAAGGGTGACGAAAAACCAACACTAACGAAGGTCAGGGGTTTATGCTTTGTCTAGTAGGCTGGCTCGTCTAGTCACACCCCTAAATAGAATAAGAATTCCCACAGAATGTGATTCATGCTACTTTCATATATGTTCTTCGTGATTCAATGTAGAATTATTCCTCACACGTTTGTATTTTTCTGATCTTTTATGTGAACGAGGATGTCGCAGAGAAGAATGTTCTTATCTAACAAGCATTTTTTAGTTCAAACATTGAATGTATGCGGAATAAGTTCTTGCAAAAATCCGGATTTCCACTCACGAAGGTTGAGATGAAAATCTTGACAAACTTTGAAAAGAGGGTAGAGGGTTCCATAAATCCTCAGAAATGCTACAGAACACATTCGCAGCTTTACACGCTCCCAGTTTTTTCACTATTTGTGGTATGATCGCCATCCTTCAAGAAAACACAATTGGCATATAATGGAAACCAGAAACCTACATGAAGTAACAGCTTCCTACCAAATGTCACATTGTCATTTATTATCTCACAGTCTGCTTGTGAGGCCTAAAGTTTCCTGTGGTGCATGCCACCCTAAATAGATAAAAGAATTCATCTTTTTTTAGTCATGCGGTGGTGCTACACGGGAATCTTAATGAAAGCTTGGGTAGTGTTATGCATCAAATAAAACAGTGAGCAACAGTCTTTAAATTGATTGTTTTCATCTAATTATGTTAGACAAATATAATTGTATTTAGTATGTGGGACTATACATGATATTATATTCCCATTAGGTATAGCACTAACTATAAACAAGCATTGGCAAAGCCAATATGTCTTGCCTAAGTGACTTAATATCTTGGTCACTGTTTTTTGCTGTACTGCAGAGCAGTAGGGCTCAAAGTTTAACAAAACAAAATTCACCCAGTCAGCACTGGCCACGTCATAGGTTTCGCCTGCACAGTGCTTGTGAATTCTATTCTTTTTTTATATATCTTAAAAGGGACTTGCACCCCACCTTCACTTTTTATTGGTCCGTATGCTTGCCAGTTTACTTGCCTTCGCTTCTATTGGTTGTAGCCTGCTCTCCCTTCTGTGTCTCTCTTATCAGTTTCCTGTGGCCTAACTACCAATTCCTATTCGCGTTGGTGGTTCGAACTTTTTTCTTTTGGTTAACGGTGCATACAATTTACTTTTTACATTTTGTTATTTTTCCCTCTACACACCTAATATTACTATATTTTACTACTAAACAGGCAGTCACAATTGCAGCTAGCTTGCAGTTAAAATGGGCTTGGTTTAAATGGTGCAGCAGGTGCAGTGGCACCGGGTTAAAAGCTCTAGAGACCCCTTTAAACACAGATTATTGCTAAACTTTACTACTAAACAGTCACAAGTGCAGTTACCTAGCAGGTACTAGGGTCATTACAATGGTGCAGCGGCACTGGGGCCAAAGGTAGTCATAACTCGTCTAAGCACAAAATATTGCTATATTTGTACTACTAGACAGCCAGTCACAAATGCAGTTATCTTGCTGACGCTAGGGTCATGATTTAAATGGTGCAGCAGGTGCAGTATCACAGGGCCCCAAAGCTGTCAGAATGCCACAAAACACAAAATATTGCTATATTTAACTAATAAACAGGCTGTCATAATTGTGAAGTTATCTTATAGGCAACAGGGTCATGTTTTGAATGGTGCGGCAGGTGCAGAGGCACCAGGCCCAAAAGTTGTCAGAACTACTCTAAACACCTAGGGGCCTCATTTATGAAAAGTGACGCATTGCTTTGTGAAAACAGTGATGCGTCACTTTTCATTGCGCCCTCCTTGCGACATAATTGATGCGTCATATTTACTGTATGATGCATCCTGTCGTAAGGAATGACAGATACGTCAGTTTTACTGAAGTATCTGTCGGCGCAAAAATGATGCGTTGCTGGAGTTGTGTCTGAAGCGTGACGAAACTCCAACAATGCAGGGGGGAGGGCTATGAATATAGTACTGCGTCAAACCTTATGCCTGCATTGCGGCATAAGAAATTGCATACTATGAGAATTTGGGTTGTTGGTTCATAGGGGTGTTAACCCTGCTCAAACAACAACCAACAGCCACAATTCCTGTCAGTGAACCACAAAAATCACGAATTTAGCCTGTGCCTAACCCTATGGTAGTTTGGCACAAAAGCAGTCAGGCTTAACTGAGAGGCAATGTGCAAAGTATTTACGCAAGACATAAACAGTAAAAAAGTGAAAACAGGGGGGCGTGGCTTGGCACGTCAAGATGGTGGTCGCACTCTAGGAGTGCTCCGGACCCCTCCGTCATCCGTGCCACGATCCGCCGACATCTGCAGCCTTCTGATCCTGAGAACTGTGGCCACCGTTTCCTGGCAGCCTGCCTCACCTGTCTGAGGTGACATCCGCTGCAGCTTGCTTGCTGTGCTGCCTCATCGCCTGCTCTCCCACCCTGCCTCACCTGTAATGGCGGCGCTCGCTCCCTGTGCCTCCGGGCCTTGAGCGGCTGCCCCTCACTGGAGCCAGCCATCGTGGGTGCAATGGGCATTGCTGATTCCCCGGGGAGTCCCCCACCTGCGTGAAGGAGGGGGCGGAAAGATCCGGTGTCGCGGCCTGGAGCGGGGCACCTGGCGGTGTGGCTCGGCCCGCGGCCTCCTTCTGGTGCTGACTTTTGCCTTCCTGCCGGGGCTGTGGCATCCTGGCAGTGCCGGGTCTGACCTGAGGCCTACACTACGAGAATCTTTGGGGATCGGCCGTCAGTTCGGGCAGCAGGGCAGACCCGGTGGTCCTGCCCCCCCTTCCCCCTCCCGGTGTTCCTGGGATGCCTGGGGGCCTGGTCGCACCCGTGAGCGCTGGGGGCCTCTACTGCTACCTTCGACACCGGCGGCCGTAGGCCCACGCATCAACTCAGCCAGTGCCTGATCTCCGCCCCCCCGGGGGCTCCGGTGAGTGCAGCGGGAGGAGGCGTTGGGTAGAAGTGAGTCATCCTGCACGGAGGGGGTTTCGGCTGCACCACCCGAGCAGCGGGGCTGCGGGGACCTTTCCCCCTCCATCCTTCCCTTCGGCAATAGGCCAAGTGTACATGCTAATGACTGTGGCATCCTGGCAAAGCTGTAATTGAGCTGCAGCCGGCATCGTGACACTGCCCAGGGGATCGGCCATCGGTTCGGGTGGCAGGGCGGACCCTGTGGTCATACCCCCTCCTCCTGTGCTCCAGCGATGCCTTTGGGCCTGGTCGCGGCTGTGTGCAGTGGAGACATCCGCTGCTGCCCTTGAGTCCGGCGGCCCACGCGTCATCCGGGCCAGTGCCTGATCTCCACCCCCTGGGGGCCCGTTGTGTGTTGCTGGTGGCAACGGGGGGGCAGAGAGTCGTCCTGCACGGTGAGGGGTCTCGGCTGCACCATTCGGGCAGCGGGGCTGTGGGGAGAGGCCTCTACCACCCACCCCTCTCCCCCCTCCCCCCCTCCATTCCTCCAGTGTGCCACCTCGGTTCTTGCGGCCCATGCACCGGACCGGCTCTGCACTCGGGGCGTCCCTGGCTGCCCGCCTTCGAATCCAGCCCGCAGCCCTGCTCCTTCCTGGGCCTGTTTCCTGCCTGCTCCCTAAGGTGGACTGGCCGCTGTGACTCTGCCGCCTGCTCCCTCCACTCACCCCATCACTGCCAATGGCTCCCCATGGACCCGGCCTGCCTTTGACATCCTACAGAGTCCACTCCGGATTCCGCAATTTCGTCCGCCTCACACCTTCTCTTATCACGGGCCCAATGTCCATTCCAATGACTGTGTGGTGAGGCCCTGGAGAGGTCCCACAAGCCGGCTGGGCCCTGTCTGGTCCCTGCTGCACCCACGGAGGTGCCCTACCTAAGGGTCTGTACACGGTGGCTCGGCTGGACTGCGGGGTGGCCGGGGTCGTTCCAGTGGATTACAAGTGCGGCCCACCCCTGCCGCCCGCGTCACACGCGCCCACCGTACGCCATCTTGACTCCAGCGCAGGCCGTGGGGTCTCGGTTCGTGCTACCAACTTTGTGAACTGACATTCCTGCCCGGGGAACACTGGTGCTTGGCGGTCTGTCACTCGCTCCATAATGGGACGCGACCGGGGACCAAAGACGCCTGCGACCCAGACCACTATCGACAAGTACACGGTCACAGACCAGGGGAGCAGGCATGAGGGTGCAGAGGGCCATCCCCCTGCCCATGGAGACATCAGCACCATCCTTCAAGCCATCTCGGCCTCCCAAACCTCAGTGGAGAACAAAATCGTGGAAGTCCGAGTGGACATGGCTCTGATCCGGCAAGACCTCCGCAATGCGACGGCCCGGATTACCGAAGCAGAATCCCGTATATCCTCGGTCGAAGACGACGTAACCAGCCTAAAAGAGCAGGTAGTCTATTTGCAGTCCCAGACCAAGGAACTTCACCGGAGGGCGGAGGATGCAGAGAACCGCTCTAGGCGCAACAACCTGCGACTGGTGGGATTTCCAGAGGGAGTCGAACGCGGCCCGATGGAGTCCTTCATTGAGGTCTGGATCAACTCCTGGTTACCACATGGCACGCTCTCCACCTGGTTCGCCGTGGAACATGCACACCGCTCCTTGGCTCCAAAACCCCCTCCAGGCGCGCCACCCCGGCCCATCATTGCACGGATCCTTAACTTCAGGGACAGGGACCTCATCCTGCAACACGCTCACTCTCAAGGACCCCTCGTCTTCCAGAATCAAAAGATTATGATATTCCCGGACTACACCAGGGAGGTCCAGTCTTTACGGCGATCCTACACAGACATGTAACAGAAATTGCGCGCCCTCAATCTGCAGTATCGCCTCCTCTTCCCAGCCAGGCTGCGAGTGGTTTTCCAGGACAAGTCATACTTCTTCGACAGTCCCGAGGCGGCCTGGACCTGGCTGATGGAGGAGCGCCCCCTCCGGCTCAAAACCAAATCAATGGCGCTGGGTTCCCAGGCCTCCGACACTGGCGGCTTACCCCCACGGTCCAGACGCACTCAGTCCTGCAAGGGCGGAAAGGTACGCAGAGCCAGGTCAGACTCCCCGAGACCCGGGTCCTCAAGATCAAGCCGCCAGCCCACCCCGTCGAGGCCTCAACACTCTCAAGGGGCTCGCACGCCAGCTCACTCACCTACTGGACGCGCTTCACCTGGGATCCTGACTGTCAATTCCGCGGACTCTGATCTCTCCCGCAGTCCCAATATTCCTGTTTGACACTCCACGGGATGGTCATGGCAGTGCCGGAGCGGCGACTATACTTGTCTGACATTTACCTTGATCAGATATCTGTGCTGATGTGACCTTCGATCCTTTGTCCGAGGGGTCCACCATGTCTCACTGACTCTAAGCGTTCTAGTTTAATTGCTTCTATTGTTAAGGGCGACAGATGCTTCCGTTCCCGAAGTATAGGGTGGGGAGGTTGGGGAGGGGGTTTGGGGTCGTTGCCCCATGTTCTTAGTTACTCTGCATTCTCAGGCATGCACCATCACGCACCTTTACACGGACCGTACAATACCTTGCATTGGCACAGCCGTGCCCACCCTACACGGCGCTCTCTTCTCCGCCTTCAGGGTGCGCACCGCGCAATAAGCTCTCCCAAAGCTACGAGTTTCTCCACGCACCCATGACAAGATGACGCACCACAATACCTCATTCCCCGTTCTGTCGTGGAATGTTAATGGCCTTTTAGATAGAATCAAGCGCACAGCAGTCCTGCGATACGCCCAGAGACATAATCCTGACATCCTCTTACTCCAAGAAACCCACCTCCTGGGCAATCTCTGTCCATTCCTTGCTAGATAAGGCTTCGACAGTGTCTGGCACTCCGGCTTCACAAGGGGCTCTAGTGGGGTTGCGATCCTACTAAAGCGCAGCTTCCCCTTTGTGCTCTCCCAGGTTCTCAGGGACCCACTCAGACGTTTTGTTGCCCTCTCCGGATCCCTAGGCGAAGGCACCCTGAACGTCCTCTCCGCTTATGTTCCAAATGCTACTCATGCACAGACATTACACTGCCTAGGCGACACTCTTGCCTCTATGCCCCCGGGAATGACGCTACTAGGAGGGGATTTCAACGCTGTCATGCAACCAACTCTTGATGCCACTGGGACTCCCACCCCCGCTCGCACCTCTCAAGCCCAACTACTTGCCGACTGGCCTCTGCAACATCTGGCGGCTATGGAACCCGCGAGTGTCCCTCTACACTCACACGTCTGCAGCTCACCGTAGTCACTCTCGTATTGACCTGTTATTCACACCCGCCCCGGAGTGCACACATGTTAGAGACATAGACATCCTCCCTCGAGGCATCTCTGATCACTCACCACTGCTCCTGGCCATGGGGGGGTCACCCACCACTCTCCGTCCGATGTTGCGAATGAACGCATGGTTCCTTCAAGACCGCAAATTCAGAGAGGCTCTCCAGGCCGATGTGGAGGGATACTTCATTGAAAACCAAGGCTCCGTCCCCTCTCCAGGTACCTTATGGGAGGCAGGCAAAGCCACAGTCCGTGGACATGCCAAGAGTCGCCTCAAGGCCCAACGGGCGACCAGGGATAGCAGGCTCACGCTCCTGGAAGCCCAAGCTGCCCATCTGGAAACAGCCGCCAGCGGCTCACCCGACGACTCCCACTTGCGCCAACTGGCGCTGGTGAGAGACGAGATCAAGCAGATCTCGCTGGACGCAGCGAAGCTCCTTTGGAGGTCCTCTGTATCCCGTGTCTATGGATGGGGCGATAAAAATGGGAAGCTATTGCATAGGTTGACGACCTACCCCCTGGCATCCGGGATCATTCCAGAGATTTGTGATTTGACGGGTCATACCCACCGCACTCCTCGAGCCATATCCCAAACCTTCACAGACTACTACTCCCAACTCTACACTTCCCGAAGCCCTGAATCCCCCCTGGCTGACTTAATCGGCCGAGAAGGCCTCCACCTTCCCGCGCTATCTGCAGTCGAGTCCGATGGGCTAGAGGGTCCGATCTCTCACGAAGACATACAGGGAGCCATTTCACTGGTCGCAACTGGCAAGACTCCAGGCCCAGATGGTTACCTACAGGAATATTACTCCACTTAAAGAGACATTCTCACTCCTCACTTGGCCGCACTGTATGAGGAGGCTATTGCAAAAGGCTCCTTTCCCTCAGAGACACACACAGCTACCATAGTCCTCATTCCTAAGACGCAACCTCCCTCTCTGCGATGTGCGGACTATCGTCCCATCTCCCTGATTAATACGGTGGTCAAACTTTTTGCCACGATACTCACCCAGCGCCTCAAACCCTACCTCGACCGACTGGTCCATCCAGACCAGTGCGGGTTTATGCCGGCGCGAGGTACCCGGCACTGCCTTTGGCGCCGCCACGTGGCTTTGACCAACTGGCACATACTCACCCCTTACCTGGCACTTCTCTTAGTCGACTTCGAGAAAGCCTTTGATTCAGTTGACTGGGGCTACCTTGGGGATGTCCTGAGGGTTCTGGGCCTGGGCCCCAAGTTTTGTCGTATGATACGGGTCCTATACTCCAAACCAGCCGCGCGGGTACAAGTTAATGGAGTACTCTCCGATATCTTTCCTATAGGCAGAGGGACACGGCAGGGGTGTCCCCTCTCACCCCTCCTCTTTGCCCTCGCCATGGAGCCCCTGGCCAACTTGATTCGTGCAGACACTCAGATCCGGGGCTGGCACTGGGGGGTCTCTCATGAGGACAAGATATCGCTCTATGCGGACGATGTCCTGTTGTTTCTCGCTGACCCAGTCCATTCTGGCCCTCGCTGCCTGCAACTCCTGCATGCTTTCAAGCAGATCTCTGGTCTGCGACTGAATCCAACCAAGTCCATGTTGGTCCCCCTGCACTTGTCCAGAGACTGCTTTGATTGGCAGTCCACTATTCCTATCCACAGGCAATCTTTCAAATACCTCGGAATATGGGTTGCCCTGCTGCCAGACTTGGCCTGGGCTCTTAACATCACCCCTCTAATCACTAAAACCAAGCAGGACCTGCTGAAATGGGGACGATTACCTCTCAACCCACTGGGGCGAATAGCCCTATTTAAAATGATGATTCTCCCCCGGTTTCTCTACATTCTCCAGAACATACCACACCACATTCCCCGCACCTGGTTTCGAGGCATAGATAGTCTCGTCATAAAATTCCTATGGAATGGTCTACGTCCCCGTGTGGCCCTCCGCCATTGTCAAATCCCTCCCGTTGATGGAGGCATGGGACTCACGAACCTCTACCTGTACTACCTGGCGACCCGCCTCCTGGTGGTCCATGATTGGTTCAATGGGGGTTGGTCTGACCCGGCCTATAGACTTGAACTCGATGATCTGGGCTTTTCCCACGTCCAAGCCATGCTATACGGCTCCCCTATCCCTAGGGATCTCCCTATAGTGACCCGTGCTGTTTTCTCGGCCTGGCGCGCTTCCCTGCAACACACTCACTGGCACAATAAACTATCTCAACAAACGCCGCTTTGGCGGGGTACATGGCTGCGAGAGGTGGTACACTTAACGGGCTTTCGGTATTGGGACCTCATCGGTATCTCACAATTGGGGGACAAATGGACTGGCGACCATATTCGCTCCTTTTCCAACTTGCAATCCAGGTATACACTCCATCCCTCCCAATTCTACAAATATTTGCAGGTTCACCACGCCCTAGACACACATATCAAGCCTGGCATTTCATTATCAGAGCACAGCCCCCTTGAGGCCCAGGTCATGATGGGCAACCTCGGAAGAAGTGGGGTCTCCCGTATTTATCGCTCTTTAACTAATAATGGTCCTGCATCTCTCGATCACTTGAGGCTCAGGTGGGAGACATGGCTGGGTCCGCTGGAGGACGAGGATTGGAGAGATGCGATGATGGCACCCCGAATTGTCATTGCTGCGGCCAGGCTCCACCTGGTTCAGCTCTACTACCTGCACGCCTCCTACCTCGCCCCCAGTCGCCTCCACAAAGCGGGCCTGATCCACCACCCCGGCTTGTCCGAGGTGTGGCTTGGATCCTGCGGATTTCTTTCACATAGTTTGGACATGCTCCCACATTGCCTCCTAGTGCACCGCCTTAGAGGCAGAACTTGCGGAGGTATTGGGATGGGAAGTGCCACACAAACCTCTGAACATCCTCCTGGGCATTACTGATGGGTTGGACGGGTCCAGGGCAGACAAGGCATTCCTAGGTACGGCGCTAGTGGGGGCCAAGTGCGACATAGCAGCTGCATGGAAGAACCCCACCCCGCCCTCTTTGGCTAAATGGCGCCGGGGGGTGGATTGGTGTGCCCCGCAGGAGCGGCCGTTGTTTGAGGCCAGGGGATGCCCGGCCAAACACTGGAAAATCTGGGGCAAATGGCTAGGTGTGCTGGACTGAAGACCATCTTCACATTTGTGGGGTTCCATTGTTACACCGTAGGAAGAGAGAACATTTCAACCATACTTGTTGTATCTGTACTATGCCCTGGAATCCGTATGTTGCACCAATGCCTGACATGCTGTATTGTTTGTTTCTATTTTTCTTTACTTTTCTCAAAATCAATAAAATTGGTTATCAAAAAAAAAAAAGTGAAAACAGAACACAATAAAAATCCAAACCAATTTTAATAAATTATTTTATGCCAAAATGTCAAAATTCCAATTAGTAGAATGGGAGCTATGAGTTTTTAAAGTTTAAGGTAAAAACTAGCACCTAAAAGATCAACTTGCCAACTGCGAACATTTAGTCATGCGAGATAGGGTCAAAGTAAAAAAAGAGGGGCGACTGTGATGGAAGACCAATCACATAGAAGAAGTGGATTGGCCCAGTTGGTGCTTACCTTTGGACTTTAAAGAAAGTTCAAAGAAAAATGTGCTGAGAAGGTAAAGTTCAGTGGGGCAAGGCTGCAGGTGGTGTCCGATGAGGGAGTATCCTCATTAGGGAGGTGTTGGACAAAGTCGCAGTGAAGATTTCTACATTAGGATTTTGGGCCTGATTCAGATCTTGGCAAATGGGATACTCTGTTACAAACATGATAGATATCCCGTTTGCTGTATTACAAGTGCCATAGGATATAATGTAGTTGAAATACGGAGGACAGGATATCCATCACGTTTGTGACGAAGTATTCCATCCGCAATGATCTAAATCAGGCCCGTAGTCTCATGGAATTTGAAAATCTACAGCAGGACGAAGCTGGAGACTGTAGCCGATCAGAGTACAACGAGACAGGACTACCTTTTGGCAAGGGACCACTAAACAGGATTTGCTGCTGCTGCTGAGAAAAAAACGTAGGGGAGCTGCCACAAAGTCAGGCTGACCAGCAATACACCTTGGCCAGATAGACAAGCAATTTGGTCCCGGTCTCTTCTTGGTTCTCTTAGCAGTTTTGGCCAAAATTTCTAAGTCCCAAGTTTAAGATTTTGGTTATCTGGACACTTTTTGCACTACCACCAAGGGCCCGAGATTGAAGGAGAAGCACTTGGAGGGTTAGGACAAACTCTGGCTGGGTCCTGGCGCAGGTTTGAAATGGTTGGAGACTTTTCTGTAGGGGTGGGCATAAATTGCGGAATTTAACACCGCAACATTTCTCAGAGTTACAATAAACCTCAGCGAGATTCAGCAGAATACCGCCAATGGGTGGAAAATATGCAGCTCACGTTGCTCATGCCGCAATTTTATGTTGGTAGTGCAAGCAGTGCTGAAAATCAGAGCAAGCAACCCCATGAGTTGTGCAAGAGTGCCCAGCCATTCAAGTTGATTTTGCTGCCACTCAAGTAGAAAATCTACTTGAGTGGCAGCAAATCTACTCAACGGCAGCCCTCTAATTGCGACATCTCACGAACCCCAGCGACCGCCCGCATTAGAAATTCACACTAGGAACGCTAAATCTCACTCACCAGCTCACATATTATGGAGCTTCATGGGAGAAAAATTCAGCCACGTGGCATTTTGTGGAATTTGGTCAAAACTTTACGTTAAAGAGTAGAATGGAGTGGCCAAAATGTTATCAATTCCGCAAGCAGAATGGAATTCTTCACCCATCCCTACTTTTCTGTCCCTGAGGCTCTGATGAGGAGGCCAGCCAACTAGCCCTTAAATTCACTCTGGTAGTCCTGGGTTCAAGTGATGAAACAGGGCTCAAAGAGCATGGCAGGTATCTCAGGGTTCAAGGCAGGCTCCAGGCAGCAGAGCAGTCCTTCCAGGTGCAGCAAAGCAATCTTGTGGAGTACTTAGCAGGCCACGGCAGCAGGCAGTCATCTTAGAGCCCTTCCACAGGTCGAGGCAGTGAACTGACAAGAGGGTCTGAGGGTCCCATTTTTATACCCAGTGCCTTCTGTGAGGCAGGAGAAGTTTCTAGAAAATTACCTTTGAAGGGCTTGTAGTTACCTGACTCCCCTGCCTTTGGTCCAAGCTGCCTGGATGAACACGCAGGGGTGACAAGTCCATTGTGTGAAGGCAGAGCACAGCCTATTCAGTTGCAAGTGGTGCTGTGCCCAGCTCTGCCTCACATCCAGCCAGTTCATGGCACATCCAGCCACATGTAATTCTTCTATTGTGTGGCACTCTGGAGGAATAAACAAAGTCCAACTACCATCTACACTCTGTCATGTGACCCAGGAACAGTCTGCAGGCATCAAATAGTTAAGGTAGGGAAATACCAACTTTCTAAAAGTGGCATTTTTAAACTTATAACTTAAAATCCAACTTTACCATTAAAGACAAATTTTACTTCCAATTTCTCAGACACCAAAACCGAAATGCCGACTTATTCCCAATCAAAAGTTAGCACTTAATAACACTTATTAAATGTAATAAGTTTAGTGCCATTCATGTTATTGCATTTTTGTTATTGTCATTTATTCAGAGCATGCATCTTGTTCTATAGGAAGCTGTATACTTATAAATGGCTCTCGCGGCTCTGGAGCGGTGGGTTGGAATTCCAGGTCAGTTGTCCTATGGGCTAGACTAGAGGCCTGACTAGCCGGTCCAAGCATGGCATGGGCATTGTTGGTGAATAAATAGTCTTCCTGAATATTAATAGTCAGCCCAATATTCACCTCTACATATTGGCGACGAACGGACCCTGTGCTGATTCCACTCATCGCCCACCGACATACTTCTTTCAAGTTTCAGACAGCTTGTTGTGCTCCCGAGTCCTGCCTGGTGCTTCCCTGGACTTCACTGACGCTGACCGTGAAGCTCTCTGGAGACTTTCCAGGTGCGTTTCAGGGCACCTTGCATGGAGCACTTTTGCTTGTATGCCTGTGTTTTTGGGACAGCCGCAAGACCCACAATTATTTGATCCTGACGCGCGCTCAAATAAGAGTTGTGCATCAGGCCTCCTGAGTTGGCACGCAAAGCACGTCGTCTCAGCTGTTGAGCAGGCCCTGACATCATCTGACGTCCAACATGGCGGCCATCTTAGTGCAGTCTGCTTCTTCACACAGACTTCACACAGACTTGGATACTTGTTTGTTTTCCAAGCTTTTGGTCAATTTCAATGCCATGATAAGCAACATCGTTTAATGGATTATTTCTCTACCTTTGGCATTTTAAAGCAGTGTAGTGTGTTTTCAGTGTTGGTTTGGCAAACCACATTTGAATTGAACTGGTATCATTTTTAGGATTTTGCATTCTTCTTTAAAATTTTTGAACTTGGCTCTCTTTCATATTACACCATGACAACTCCACAACAAATCACCCAGCCACTTCCTTTCCTGGGGAGGCCAGGCAAACCGTCAATTAAATGGTCAGAATGGCTCAGACTATTTTAAAATTATCTGGTGGCAATTGATGTAGGTAGTTATAATCCTCAATGGAAATTTGAATTATTATTCGGCAGTCTTGGGCGTGCTGCACAACAAATATTCAAAAACTTACCACAAGTGCAAGCTCCTGCTGGCCAATCTGGGGATTCACAGTGGAATATATATATATATATATATATATTCACTGAAAAAACCATAGGTTTTAGGGAAAATTATAGTTAGTTGGACATTGCACTCGTACAAAACCCGTGAAATTCCCCCGTTATAGTTAGTTCAGCTAACTATAACTCGCGCCCCGCAATGCACTGCTGATGACGTCACATATTACATCACTCATGACATGGTCAGTGACATCACTGATGACATCTCAAATGACATCACTGATGACATCACTGATGACATCATCCAGTGACTGTGTGTTTGTGTAAAGTTTAAATATGTTTAATATATATAGGGAAAGGCATATTGAAGAATGAGTGGGTGTATAAGCGTCTGAATGGATGATTTAGTAGGTGCGTGACTGAGTCTATAAGTGAGTGATTAAACGTATATTACTGGATGCATGGGTGAGTGACTAAACTGTGTGAATGTCTGTATCCGTCTGTCTGTTGTTGTGCAAGCAGCTGCATGGGTTTCTGACTATCTAAATGAGTGTCTATATGGGTTATGGATTGGTTCTCTGAGTATCTGTATGGGTGCCTCAGTGTTTGTGTGGGTGGGCTGTGTGTGACTCTGTGCATAGATGTGTGAGTGGGTGATTCACTAGGGTGCATGGTTTCAAGAGTGCATCTGTGATGGACTGTATGGGTGGGTGAGTGTGTGTATGGGTGTGTTAGTGATTGAATGTATATCTCAGTGGTACATGTGTGAGTAACTACATATGTGAAAGGCAGTATATATGTGTGTGTTGGAGTATATAAATGGCTATAAGTGAGAGTGTGTGATTGTGAGAGTGGCTATATGGATGATGTGTGCTTGCATCAGTGATTGCATAGAAGCGTAAGAATGTGCTAGTATTTTTATGAGTAAGTGAGCTGGTGTGTATAACTGTATAGGTGAGTAAATGGGAGTGTGATTAATTATTAGCATGACTGACTAGGTGTGTGAGTACCTCTATGGATGAGTTGCGTTGTGTGAGTGTTTATATAGGTGTATGAGTGCATATGATAGTCCTGTACTGAGTGACTGTAAGTATGAGTGACTGTACGGGTGAGTGAGTAGATGTGTGTGTGTAGACCTAAGAATCAGTGAGTGGGTATGTACTTATTGGTATTGGAGTGTGTATGGTTTTGAGAATGGCAGTCTGTAATTTAGAGTGGGTGTATCAAAAGTTATATTAGGGTGTGAGAAGATGCATTAAATTCTCACATGGATGATGTCATCAGTGATGTCATTTGAGATGTCATCAGTGATGTCATCAGTGATGTCATCAGTGATGTCACTGACCATGTCATGAGTGATGTAATATGTGACGTCATCAGCAGTGCATTGCAGGGGCGCGAGTTATAGTTAGCTGAACTAACTATAACGGGGGAATTTCATGGGTTTTGTACGAGTGCAATGTCCAACTAACTATAACTTTCCCTAAAACCTATGGTTTTTTCAGTGAATTTCAAAGGTTTTTTAAATGCTAATTCCTAACTATAACAAGCCTGAAACCTATGGTTTTTTCAGTGAATTTCAAAGGTTTTTTAAATGCTAATTCCTAACTATAACATGTCTGAAACCTATGGTTTTTTTCAGTGAATTTCAAAGGTTATGTAAATGACAATTTTTAAATGTATTAATTGTTATATTTATTTTTTTTGATACTGATTTACTAAATTTTTTAAACTATTTATTTTTAGATGTTTTATTTTTTAAATTACATTGTAATTACATTATACATTACATTACAAAATATACTTTCTCAGAATGAATTACTTTAGTTTAAATACTTTGCAAATAGGCAATAGACTTTTAAGTACAGTAGTTACAGTTGTTGCAATGGGCAACACAATTTCAAACACAATGCAACATTGAGCTCAATGTGAATTTCTAGCTAAATGCAATTAGTTACTTTATGGATTACTTTTCTAACCACAGGACTGGATCCTAGATTCAGTCCTGGGACATCTCCTGTAAACAGTTGAGTAAAAGCGTTTTGGTTACAGTAGTGATTTTTAAGGAATATTATTGTATTTTAAAAGTTGACACTTAGAAACTTTTTCACATAGAATCACCAATGTTATCCTATGGGAGGAAATTCACTTAGCAGGTAAGTAATGTTATCGTTACTTTTTCTTACTCAGTGGTGGATCCTGGATCCAGCACTGGTGCAGCTCCTGTAAACAGTTGAAAGAATGCGTTTAAGTCATACAGGCGATTTTTAAGGAATATTTGTAGTTTGTGAAAATCAACACTTTGAAACTTTTCTGCTGAAAACCAGACAATGGATTCCTACGGAAGGAAATATAAGTTACTGGTAAGTACGGTTAAAATTACTTTTCAGGATCAGTACTGGGCTGAAAGATGCAGCACTGAGGTCTCTCCTGATAACAGGTGAGTAAATCGGAATTCGTATTTTGGCTGATTTTAGAGGAATATTTGTATGTTTCAAAAATCGACACTTAGAAGAATTTCCAAGTGAAACCAGTCAATCATATCCTATGGAAGGAAATTCAAGTTACTGGTAAGTACGGTTAAAATTACTTTTCAGGATCAGTACTGGGCTGAAAGATGCAGGACTGAGGTCTCTCCTGATAACAGGTGAGTAAATCGGAATTCGTAGTTCGGCTGATTTTAGAGGAATATTTGCACAATGGTGAAGGGGGGGCGGGGCCTGAGGTGACATCAGTGCAAACGCGCCCCGTGGCGCGTTTTAAGTTGGGGGATTAAGTCCCCTTGAATCATGAGGGTCCCTGGGGTCCAACTAGCCCACCCTGTACCTCCAGTATGCGCCAGGAGAGCTGCGTTGCAGAGAGGTGTTCAGAGGCCACGCCCCTTTTGCACCTCTCTGCAACGCAGCTCTGTGGCACTTTCTGGACGTACCTGGTGGGCTAGTTCGCCCCAGGGACCCTCAGGATTGAAGGGGATTTCATTCCCCATCTTAAAATGCGCCACAGGGCCTGTTTGCACACATGTCACCTGAAGCCCCGCCCTCCCTTCACCACTGTGCAAACGTGCCCCGTGGCGCGTTTTAAGTTGGGGATTAAGTCCCCTTGAATACTGAGGGTCCCTGGAGTCCAACTAGCCCACCATGTACCTCCAAAAGCGCCACAAAGCTGCGTTGCAGAGAGGTGTAAAAGGGGCGTGGCCTCTGTACACCTCTCTGCAACGCAGCCCCTGGCGCATACCGGAGGTTCCTGGTGGGCTAGTTGGCCCCCAGGGACCCCCAGTATTCAAGGGGAATTACTTCCCTTCTTAAAACGCGCCAGGGGGCACGTTTGCAGACTGCTGCAGGGAGGGGCGGGGCCTCAGCACGATGCCGGTCTTTTTTTTTTTTTTTTTTGCTTTTTCTGCCCAGGGGTCCTTGTGGGACCCCTGAGCAGACCTAGGGGTCAGGGTGTTTCTACCCTGCCCCCTTTGTGCGTTTTGCGCACTTGTTTCTTGTGTTTTTTTTTTAATCAGTGGGATCCGCGCACCCTAAGCGCATCCCGCCGATTTTGAAAAAAAAATGCTTTTTCTGCCCAGGGGTCCTTGTGGGACCCCTGAGCAGACCTAGGGGTCAGGTGTTTCTACCCTGCCCCCTATGTGCGTTTTGCGCACTTGTTTCTGTGCTTTTTTTTTTTAATCAGCGGGATCCGCGCACCCTAAGCGCATCCCGCCGTTTAAAAAAAAAAAAAATGCTTTTTTCTGCCCAGGGGGTCCTTGTGGGACCCCCTGAGCAGACCTAGGGGGTCAGGGTGTTTCTACCCTGCCCCCTTTTTGCGCTTTGCGCACTTGTTTCTGTCCCTCGGTTCTACCGAGGGACAAAATGGCTGCCAACACTTCCTGATTTGGAGTGTTGATAGCCACTTGACAGCCAATTAGCATGCAGCTCGTGATCGGGACGGTGCGCGCAGGGTGTGCTCAGGATACGCGGACCCTACTCGCCCATAGATATATATGTGACTTTACTTTTGATTTTCTCAGGAACTACTGAACGGATTTACACCATTTAAGCAAAAGGCACGACACTGAACCAAGGGCTACCTCTTTGCCAAATTTGGTGTAATTCCGTTCAGCAGTTCGGGCTGTAGCTGCGACTAAAGGTTCCTATGGAAAAATAAATGGGGAAAACGCGTTTTGGGACCCCCCCTTTTTTCTAGGCCCCCGCTTGACGAATCAACCCGAGACTTTCAGGGTAGGAGCGGAGCGCCCCAACAAGTTGGAAGCTTTCGCGAAGATTCGTCAACCGGCGCAAGAGTTATTTCAAATAGAATGTCGCGGATTTCCTATGGATAATAGGTCCTAACTATAACTATCTACTGGCGACCGCCAGTAGATAATATATATATATATATATATATATATATATATATATATATATATATATATATATATATATATATATATATATATATTTGAAGCTCTTCAGTGATTAAAAAAGCAATTTTCAGAGGAACCTAACATTTTGTTGCAGCATCATAATTTCTTCAAACGCAAACATGCGGAGGGTGAAAGCATTGGGAAAAAGCGTGGAGGAATGTATCGCAGAGCTTAGAATCCTAGCATCTACTTGCGAGTTTTGACCTACTGTTGACACAAACATATGGGATCAATTTGTATTCAAATGTTCCTCGCGCAAGAAAGAAGAAAGAATACGAAGTTGCTGCAATCCCACGCTCGACGAGGTCATCGATTTAGCAAAAAGTATTGAGCGCTCCCTCATCTCGACTAAAGTCTTACATGGTGAGACTTCTGTGAGCGCTTTAACAGCTGGAGATGATCTGCAGGCGGAACCTATATGTCTTGTGAACAGTAAGTACAAGAATTTGAGAGGTCCCCAACGTAAACCGGGAACTGTATGCTTTAGATGTGGTTCTAGAAAACACATAAGTAGTTTTGCAGGTTGCTGGGCTATAGGGAAGCGCTGCCTTTCTTGCAAAAAGATGGGCCATTTCCAATCAGTTTGTGGAAGCAACAAGAGCAAAATCAGGGTCAGCTGTGTAGATACCGTGGTGGATGAGTGTACTGAATCAATCAATAATGTAGTGTTCACTGTTGAATGCAATTCAATATGTACACCCGTATAGGGTCCTACCTGTGAGGCTATGATTGATGGTGTTACCTTACAAGTAATGGCAGATTCAGGTTCTTTGATTACTATTTTAAGGGACACCACATTTCATGAGCATTGCGATAGAGTATTAACACCTACTGATGTTAATCCAAAGGCATTCGGTGAGAAATATATAGAAATGTTAGGCTTCTTTTCAGCCAAAGTAGTCTTCTTAGGTAGGGAGACCATTACCAAAATATATGTAGATGTCAAAAGCAAAAACATTATTGGATGGCAGGATTTAGCCAAAATTGACATATTGTTAAAACCTGGAGCTGAGAATCCAATAGTTTTAGGAGAGCTACCTGTTGAAAATGTTTGTAACATTGTGGATCCTGTACAAGGCATTCTAAACCAGTTTAAGAATTTGTTTCATGGGGAAGTAGGCAGTGTAAATGGTTTTGAGCATTACATAAGACTCAATCTTCATGCACAACCTATAGTTCACAAGGTTAGACCAGTTCCTCTGAGTGTGAGAGATGAGTTAAAACTCATGCTACAAAATTTGTGTTCCCAAGGTATCTTTGAACCTTGTGATTCCTCACTTTGGGTTGCACCTATTGTTGTGGTGCATAAGAAGCCTGGGGAGATTAGACTCTGGGCAGATTTGAGGCATCTTAATGCTAACATTCTTATAGACTGTCATGCTCTTCCCAGGATCCAAGAGTTGCTGGCCAACTTTGAGGGTTCTCAATGATTCTCTTTGAACAATTTAAGGTTGGCTTACCACCAAGTGGCTCTAGTCAAAGAGTCACAAGTACTGTCCACTTTCATAACACCATTTGGGGCTTTCTGATACCTTGGACAGCCATTCAGCCTGGCGTCTGCAGCCAGTATTTTTCAAAAACTCATGGACCATCTGTTTGGCAAACTCATGGGTGTGCAAGCCTATCAAGATGATGTCTTAATTTATGCTGACACACTGGAGGAGCACAACCATGTGTTACATCAAGTTTTGGATATTTTTTCCCAGAGAAACATGATAATTAGAATGGACAAATGCAAATTCACCACTAATGGGTTAGAGTACTTGAGTCACACCATTTCCACCTCAGGAATTAAGCCGAAGTCATTACTCATCAGGGCCATCAAGGAGGCAAAGGCTCCCAAGGACAGTGTCGTGTAGTTCCTATAGTACCCCTGCAGGACCTGTGTGTTTGGATAACATAAACCGTGGGCTTGGTGTCAGACTGACTCTGTGCACCCCCACCGCATATGTTAGCCTGGTTTGCATTAGCTAGCTCACAGTGCCACAAGAATCTCCTCTTCTCGGGGAAAGATTAGTTTCTGGCAACCTTAGATCATGACAACCCAAATTCCTCAGAATTGTGGAAACAATGTACTACCTTTCGCTCAGTCACTCGTGCTTACTTATTCGGTTTGTCTCAGAGAGTTACACAGAATAAACAGTCAGGCGTTTCAATAGGTATTTATTGAACAGTTGTTATTCTAGTGTAAAATATATGTGCTGCAGCAACCAGCAGACAATAGCAGAGATATATTATTAGCAGTACGATAAACGTGAACGGATAGAATAGTTCTACCATATTGCAATAATCATGAATACATACATGAATATAAAATGCATTATGCAAGTGCGCGTACTCCTACGATGCCTAACTAGATGTACCTGAGTGTACCTAGCATATGTGTAGGTCTTAGAGCCTAAGAGCCAAGAATCCCTCTAGGATTTAGTCGAACCCCCATTCCCGAATAGAGAGAGTGTGGGACACCGTCCTGGTCTCAAGTTGGACACCCCGCAAGGGCTGTGTTAGACCGCTGTCAGCTGGAGCGACTGCATGCAGGAGCCTCAGCGTCTCTGGTCAGTGTGTCAGCATGGAAGTCTCGGTTCCCTCTGTCGTACCGTGGCAAGATGTGGTGTATTTATACCCTAAAGTGTCTTATCCCTCAGTATAGTTTGTATTGGTCTTTGTTGGACATGAGGAAGACGTCAGGGGTGAACTTTGTACATACATATTATGCAGGAGATGTAGCTGGTGAATACTCATGCATAATTTATGAGTACATTGTAGGCCTGTGTTCTGGAACGACCTTGCAGTGTTCTAACCACAGACTAGATAACGTTCATCCCTCAGAGCTTGGAGCTCGTTGTGTACTGTAAGGAGCTAATGTAGGTGAAAGATCATGCCTATATTAGGAGCCATGACTATAATAGGGCATATACGAATATGACCATAACAGGGCATATACGAGTATGACCATAATAGGGCATATACGAGTATGACCATAATAGGGTATATACGAGTATTTCTACATTATGACATATATGAACGGGTCTACATTAGGGCCTATATACGAAACATAACAACAGGGATGCTTTGCGTTCCTTTCTTGGTCTTGCGGAGTACTACGCGAGGTTTGTTCCTGGGTATGCACAAACTGTAGAACCTCTCAGGTCTCCATTGAGGAAAGGGGTGAAGTATCTAGGGTCTGAGGACAAGGAGTCTGACTTCAATGAGATCAAGGTAGTCATTGAGAAAACTCCAGCTTTGAGTGGCTTTCAAGAGGGCCAGTCTTCCCTCATCATGGTAGACATGAGCCAAAGGGTCTTGGGTAAGGAGGCAACAGAGTTGTTTGCTTCAAGAGCTCTCAAACAGTATGAAAAACAATTCAGTATTATCGAGTTGAAGGAGTTAGCTTGTTTGTGGGCTGTCCAAAAGTTTAAGATATATGTGTGGGGCTGCAATTTTGTGTTGCAGACAGACCATAAACCCCTCGCACATATTTTTCAGCAGGAGCTAACAACAACTTGTCTGCCAGTTTAACTAGACTGGTTTCCAAGCTGCAAGAGTTTGTGTTTGAGATTTTGCATATCTCTGGGGGCAAAAACTTACCCCCAGATTATTTCTCATGAATGCCAGTTGAGGACATGGATGAAGATGACTTCATAGACGATGTAGTGAGTGTGGCATCTGTGTATGCTGTCAATGTGGAATACTGTGCAGGTCTTGGGGAATCCGAATGCTTGGCGGCTTGCCAGGATGACGAAGTCTGGTGCAAGGCCAACGAGTATGTTGTTCAGGGGTGGCCACAGAAACGAATACTGGTTTGAGAATTGAAGAAGCTTGGTGAGGTGGCAGATGAACTGTCACTGGCTAATGATTTATGAGGGGGGATTTATATGTACCTCCTTCTAAACTACATGATTCCATCATTACTCAGGTGCATCAAGGACAACTGGGTGCTACCAAAACTACGATGAAAGTGAAGAAGTATTACTGGTGGTCTGGTATTGATGCTCAGGTTAGGTTTCTGATTGACAGCTGTCCTGAGTGCCTTATGTTGGATAAGCACTGGAAAACACAACACACCCCATTACATTCTGTGCAGTATCCAGATTCAGCGTGGGGAAAATTGGGGTTGAAGTTTTCAGGAACTTTCACTCTATTGCCCGACCACATGTGTTATTTAGTACTATTGGTGGACTACCATTCAAAGTGGATCTACTTCTCTTTTGTGAAGTCACCTGATTCTGAATCAGCGATGGAATTTTTGGAGCAGGTTTTCTGTGTTGAAGGTCCACCTAGGTGCATTCTCACTGATAACGGGTCACATTTTACATCGGACTGCAGATCTAAAATTTTTGAATACCACAATATTGTGCACTTACAGGTAGCTTTGTATTCTCCTTTGTCTAACTGGTTAGTGGAGAGAGGCAATAGACTAATAAAGGAGGGGATACAGACTGTGTTAGCTGGAAATCTGGATGTGAGAAAATTTCTCAAGCAGAAAGTGTGGTGTTACAATACCTCACTTCATTGCACCACTGGTGTTACTCCATTTGCTTTGCTTAGGGACAGAGAAGCTCACACTAAACTTTTTCCATCATGGTTGGAGAAATGTCTGGACAAGGTCACCATACCCAAAGGAAAATACACCTCCAGCCGCTGCCCGTGCAGGTAAGAGTGGTGGGCGGTAGGGAAGGGTGGGGGGGATTTCGACTGACGACCACGAGGGAAAATTAATTATTTATTCAATTTTCCCTTTTGGTCGTCTGTCAAAATCCCCCCCCACCCGGCCTTACCCCCCCCCCACTGCTCTTACCTGCACGGGCTGCTTCTGCTCACCTCTAAGGTTATGTTGTCCAAGAATAGGATGAAAGAGTATTTTGATAAAAATCACAATGGGCTCAATTCACAAAGGTGCATGAATCTGCTGTCCGTTTGCTGATGCAGATGTCAAAGCTGAACCTTAAGTGGATGGCAATTCCGACTGCATTTGCTCACCTGTAGTGTTCAATGTCGGTTTCACTCAGGCTGCCCAGTCCGATTCCATTGCGGGTTTCCTTCTGCTCAAAATGATGTTAACTTACTGAGGTGACAATTTCACTAACTGACGTTTATTCCACCACCCCTTACCTGCAACTAGTAGAGAAGCCTTACCAGCTCTCTCAATTTGAACTGGAGCCGAGTAAATAGATTGTCCTTTAGTAACTTTCACTGGACTCCTGATGAGCACCCAGTCACCTACAACAAATGGCTGCATAGACACATTAGGCCTGATTCACAAAGGTAAAGTTAGACGAAAGTCTAACTTTACGACTTTCGGTATTCACAAAGAGCATTTACTACTTGTGAAATGCTCTTTGTGAATACATAAAGTCGTCTTTCGGTATTCACAAAGAGCAGCACACATGGAAAAAGCAAACTGGCATTTTCGGTTTCTTAATGTACAGGAAGGGACACCTTCCTGTGCATTAACAAATCTCCCTGCTCGTAGACACCCTTGCGCTCTGGTGCAAGGGTGCCTGTTTTGGTGTTAAGTCATGAGACTTAGCGCCGTCGATGGGGGAAACGCCAGGCTGCACCACATTCTTGTGAATAGGGTGCAGCCTGGCGTTTCCGAAGTGGCGGTGAGAGGCGTTAAGCCAAGCAGGCTAACGCCTCTCACCGCCACTTCTTTGTGAATATCCCCCATTGTGTTTCAAAGATCATCATAATCTCAACCTACTAGTACTTTAACCATGCTTTAACACTAGCGGAATCAATTGATCAGCACTTTTGATTAAAAATGTTTTCATTTTTATTTTATGCAACGGTCCATACATGTAATGATTTTAAATAATCAAACATGAATAAATAATAATGTTGGTAGTCCTATAATTTCCACCAAGACAGCAGCTGAAAATTCATGACAGTTAGGATTATTTGCCAGGGTGGCCGAGGTTTCTTCGTCAACATGGGTGTATCTGGCATGGGTGAGCCACCTTATCAGAGAAACATTTTGCTAGAAGATCCATCAATGTCCCTTAATGCTGCTGGATATTCTGTAGGCATGTGTGAGTCTGGGATTGTCCCTTAAACTTATTTACATTGCCAACAAAGACAGCTTTATCTTAAGTCGGCAATATATATCCCATAATACAAGGCACGATATGCACATCTTTTTGTCAAAGTCTGCCACCATTTCAATGGTGGCTTTTTATGGAGCTCAAATTGCTAAACACGTTTAAATAACAAACATGAAAGATTTCATAGATTAGTTGGCTGGGTTGCCGCAACGGAGCCAGTGCTGGAGCCAGAGAAGTCTCTTCTGTTGGCATGTCAGCTTCTTAGGGTGCAATAAATAAAGAGACCACACCATTACTCTGCAGCAGAAAGGCCATTTAACCTAAATCAGATTGTACTGTACATGAATGGGTTGCTTTCCTTCTTCTTTACAGATGGAAATTTCTATTGCATGGGTTTATTAACCTTCTTATGAAGGGACCTTTTCCCGAAATGCATTGGGGCTTTCTCAACAATGTTAATGGTCTGGCTTGACAGCTCAGCTGTTGCCAGACATTTGTGTGAGAACCACCAGGAGAGGGGCTTTGGCTTCACCCACATGTTGGAAGCCAGGAGTATGTGTTTTGAGTGGGAAGAAGTGGTGTGCTTCCCCAAAAAGATGCTTGCCCTACACACAGCTGTGATGAGTGCAACAACTAACGCTAATGATATGCAGAGTAGGCGTTCCCGTGCAAAAACACACGAAAACACCACTCCGCGAGATTCTCAACGACCAGCCAGATCGGCGATGCGAACCAAGAACAGGCGATAAGGCGCGTTAGCAGCAGGGATTTAACACCTGCCTTTTGCTGGTGGTAAGCAGGACGACTACCTGCAGCATGAAAGGGAGTCCAGCCCAGAGCCACATCTGACGACCAACAGATGTCATGGAGCCAATTATCATGCAGCTCGGAGACCCCAGAGGCCCACAACACCCACCGCCACCGCCATCACCCCCAGGACCCCCCCCGCTCCACCCCGGACTACCACCGAGGCAGCGCAGAACAAGACAGCGGACCTTCCGAAAATGGCATGGCCCCTCAGCCACAGAAGGGCAGAATGTGGGGAGAGGTGGGAACCAAGTAAGTGTGAAGGAGGCAACTCACCCATGAAGAAGAATGCACACAATGCCAAGTGTGGCAGTGATGTGCTGGACAGACCACAGAATGCAGAGCCCAGACATGGCCATGTGGACATATACTGCTGGCATTTGCAGTGTTGTGGACAGTGGACGCAACCATGTCACCTCAGGCAGTGGGGAAGATCTTGGACATGTAGCCTCATCGTCAGCCCCTGTATGCGCAAGCGGAGTGGGCTGGGCCGGCGCACGCCAGTCCAGTGTAGCGGTTCACAGATTTCGCCCGGGGCACTGGGCATGGTTCTGTTCTGGCCGGAACAATGAAGTACGTAATGCGTGTGTCTCTGTTGCAGTGTGGGCGCCACCCGGCCCACAATTGTCAATGTTGCAATGTATCATTCACCCGGAGTACGGGCTTGCACGTACGGGGCAATGAAGGAGCGCAAGACCGCTCGGGGTCTTGGCCCATACATGCCAAGTGTTGTGTGTATCTGTATTGCCGCAGCATGAGCGAAATGCCTGGCCTCAATCGCAGCGCGAGTACAGCCAGCCATAAACTGTAAACCTGTGTCCGCCCTGTCCTTACCATAGGCCTACACTCACGTGGCCACCCACCCTCAACGGCCAACATCACAGTGTCATTGTCAGGCTTGTGGACATGCGCTGACAGGCATGACAATGGTGTTCCGTAGGAGTGCAAGTGATGCAACCGCGCAGTGCACACAAGTAAAAAGGCACGGTGGTAGGGAGGAGCAGCTGTGAGGCAACGTAACACACAGTGAGGCCGCTCATTTGCCACATGCTAGGCATGTCATACATGATTCCCAAAGTCGCAGACATCCCACCCCCAACAAGCCTCTACACATTTCATGAATGCAAGCAGATGACAAACTGAGTGTAGGGAAGAAAGCTCCTTTGTCTGGACTATCAGGCGGAAGCACATCTGCAGCTCCGACCTGGGAATTGCATGTGCCCGGCACCCCTGACAGATACGATAGCATTTGATGACGACTTCCACACTACGCACAGCCCGACGTGAGACCAACGTGTACACATCCCACACACAGAAGTCCTTAGTCGAAGTTATCGTGCATGGAATGGCCTTCACACTTACTCCCACACCATCCCAGGCCTACAACCGTTGCACACAAACACTGCTCATTGATCCGAGCTGTGGCATTTCATCCAGAGAACTGGTGCAGGTCACAACAGTGCCGCTTCAACCAGAGCCACTGACGCAATGGCAGAACATCCCAGACACTTGCACAACCCCTGTCAAGTGGAACTGTACCGTGCAAGTCTGCTGCGTTTACTGGGGGCACTGCCCTTGGTAGTGCTGCAGATCAGTTACCGGCTGAGCTTCCGCCTTGCCAACATCACCTGCATTCAGCCTGTGTTTCATTGTCGCTCGTGCATATTCGAGTGGTCCATGGATGTCTGCCTATCCAACAGGACGGTAGCCGAACTGGATTTCAACATGTGTGTGCGCCCCCTGCTGGCCCACGACCAGGAGTGTCACCGTGACACCCGTCTATGGGATGCCTTGATACTTGGCATACATGCTGGCAGCTGGACCTGGGAGATTGCAGAACTCCTCGTGTGCAATGACCACATTGAACCGCTCCCCTATTAGGCTGTAGTGCTAATTGGTGAGAGGGGGTGGACGCAGCACATCTGTCCGGACCTGGTAATGGATTACCTCGCCGTCCTGTTTGATGAAGTCGACAGCGACCTCATGTTGGAAATGCTTGCCTACTGAGCTGCACTCGCTTTCATGGACGTGTAACTACGTACCTGCAGCCACAACAGTTTGGAACCCACTGCACATGTCCCGACACCTTGTTGGAACTTGGGGTTCTGGTCACATCTCCCACGACGACAGTGGACATGGCTGCATTCGCCTGGACTCCGAATACATGAGCGGACAACAACGCGGGTAGACACACACCTGTGACTGTTGCGGCACTCCCCCGGAGTGGACATCGGCGCTTGGCAACGTTCCACGTTCTGACATACTGCTGCATTGGTCTGCATGTTGTGGCACTTATCTTGGCCGTACTGACACGCATATGCTAATAAAGTCTACGCACCTTCACTTGTATTCAACTGTGAAGGGTGTTGATTTGCATGACAATGTGTGTCTCACTGCCTATCTGGGTCACGGCCATACATGCATTACTGCACCATCAGGGATGTGGGGTTGTACTAGTACATTATCATCTCACAGTTTCCTGCTGTGCCACATGCGAATGACCATTTTCCACACACAAGCGTCAGCAGTTGTGTCCACTGTTCTGTTGTGCTGGTGTTGCTGTTTGTTCAACATTGTTGTAAATGTTGCGGGGCTCTGGGTCTTATGTGTGTGTGCTGCATTGTAGGTGAGTTGCCCCTTCTGCTCTGATTTGGCTGGCCCTTATCCCTTTCAGGCAGTGTGGCTTTCACTTCTGTGCTTATGCAGTGCTGTGATGTTGCAGACTTGGGTACATTTGGCTCTTGGTTGGAGTTGTGACTCTTGGCCATGGTTTGTCCGCAGATGTGCTGTACTTAATTGTGCATGTGTGCCATTGTGCCCATCTCCCCGTCCCCCAGTCCCTGGTGGTTACTCACCCTGTTGCTGTTGTGTCGGGTCATGTTGAGCAGTGTCCGGTCCCCCAACTCCTGCCACCGTCTCCCCACTGATGACTGTGGACACCATTTCCTCCATCTCATCCAGCTCCTCCTGTGGCGCTGGACTCCCACCTCCAGTCTGCATTGCTGCCTTCTGGTTGTCTTCGAGTTTCTGCTTGGTCTTGCGCTTCACATCATTCCAGCACCTCTTGACCTCGTCCATTGTCCTCCTCAGCACTCTGACTGCATTCGCCTTGTCCAGGATGGACTGCCATATTGTATTTTTTGTTGCCAATGACACAGTGGAGGTGATGTACAGTTGTTGATGGTGTTCTATCTCCTCCGTGATCAGGATCCGGTTTTCCTGCTGACTGAACCGCGTCTTCCTCTTCTTCTTCTCCTTGCCCTTCCCTGACCCCGAGGTACCAGGCTGGTCCTCCGTGGGGCTTGTGGGGTTCTGGTTGTCCTCTGTGCTTGCTCCGGCTACCTCCGTGGTGCTTCGCAGTTGTTTGTGTTTTGTGTTGCCGCATTTATTGTGCTTTTTGCAGCCTAACTTGTGGGACTTGCAGGCCTGGCGCTGCTTCTCGCTGGATTTTTTATCGCGGTTGGGCACATCGCAACTTTTTTCACGTTCGGGTTGAGATTTTTATTTCAGTCCTGGTAGTGTTTTCGCGGACATTTGCCGCGTTATCGGGGTACTATTGCATGTTACCGCCGTGTTGTGAATGCCACGTTAACACGGGGTTATTTTCCCGCGATAGACGGCGATATGAAGACTTGCGTTAAGCTATTTTGGCGATGATTATCGCACGTTCTTGAGAATATCCCCCTAAGTAACTTATGGCGTTTTTCTCTGTCAGCAGCTAAGACTAGAGGAGGGTAGTCATTAACCTACATGAAGTTTTAGGTCTGGCATGAGTGGGCATTCATAATCTAGACCTATTTGCATTGCCGATTCTTGTTTAGATTTTGGAAGTGTACCTCTTCCCTTTAAATACATGGTTTAAGAGAAATGTTTCTACAAAATGTGCTACGTTTGGATTTGATTCGGAAACGAATGGTGAGGACTTTTTTGAGACAAGTTGTTGAAAAGAATAACTGCATCTAGGTTGTGCGTCTAGTGACACCCTTCATTTCAAAAAGATTACATTTGATAGATTAGCAGATTCTCCATTACCATAATCTTCAAAAGCAGGGTGATTTTCTTGTCTCTGGAGTCTAACAGAGAAATCACGGGGGCATATACTATTTGAGCAATTAAGAGTTTGACAGTATCAATTTCGTACACGCTAAGATGAATTCAGTGCTCTGAAGAAAATGTAATGTGGAGCAGTTGCATATGAAGATAAGCAAGCGCATCCAGCTCATGGTTAGAGATTCCTGCTTTCAGTTTCCTCTTTGTTATGAATTCTGCTCGATTTTCCATTGTTTCCATTGTTTTTAAAACTTGCAAAAATCGGTGATTATCCGTGTTTGTTCTTTTTTTGCGATATAAAAATGGCAAGGCTTATTTTTCGGTCTAGACATAGATATCTGATTTTTATTGAAAACTTTTTTTATTCATCATCAATCCACTTTATTCGATTAATTAAAATCATAAAAGTACATAGACACACACATTCCTATACAAAATTTTGGGAATAAAGGATTGAGCACAATAATATTTATGTAATTCAACAGCATCAAAGACTACAAAAGTTAAAAATTATTTCATTAAAATATCAGCATAATACAATATATAACATAAGAATCCATACAATAGCAGCAATGGGACTAGTAATGTTAAGATAATCCACAGAATACTCAGCTTCAGCAAATGAGGTTAATCGGCTCATTAAAGTGCGTAACAGTATGCTTATTTTTTTTAAATTTCTTCCTGATCCTAATAGCAGCAACCAGAAAACAAGCAATATTAAAAATGTCCCATGTATTACTTAACATTTGCAGGTAAAGCAGTGCAGGTCTAACCTGTAGGAAACCCTTTTTATTTAATAGGGGACTAAAAACTTCCTACGTATATCCAAATAGAGGTCGCAGAACATTACAAAATGTAAGGTATCTTGTGTAGAGAAATTATCGCAAGAACATGGTCCTGCATCCTCTGGTTTACACCACCCCTCATAATCACCCAGGTTAAAATGAATCAAATTAAAACGGAACCTAGTCAGGAGCCAACGATGGAACGGTTTAGTGACGGTTATCAGATACGGCTCAATTAATAACGACGTTTTTGTCAGAAAGTGAGCCCTAACTAAGGGTTTCTGTAGCTCCTGTTCTTCCCGTTCTGACATCAACATATTAATAAAGTTAATTCTAACCCCTTTCAGATCTTCCTTCCTAATCCTCTCCGGGGATTCAAACAGTTCTGGCCGCCCTATTTTGGATAGCATGGATCTAACATATGCAAGCCAGTTAATTTTACTTGCATTATCCAATTGGCACAGTCCCGCAATATCAAATGATTCAAGGTTAATTCTGGGTTAAGCCATACTTTGAGCCAGCAGAGTAACGGCGCTGTACTCAAAGTATCAGAGACATAACCCAGCCCCAGTTCCTGGTGTATGGCAAAGGTTGAAGTAGATTGAGGAACAGACAGGAGGCTACGTAAAAATCTGTTTTTCACTGTCTGTAGTCCTGCCTGTTGCTTGTATCCCCAAATAGATGAGCCATATGCTGCAATAGCCAAACACTTGGATCTATATAATTTTATAATGGCCTCCACAGGTCTAGCTCCCAACCGCTGGACAAATCCTAGTATGGCAGAGGTCGATCTAATTACTGCATTTTTTTTTATTTTTTGTTGGGGAACCCAGGAGCCTCTTTCATCGAACACTACTCCTAAATATGTAAACGAGGATACAGTAGTCACAACCCCCCCATTACAATAAAAAGTTTTTGCTTTAGGAGCTCTATGACTCGTAGTCATGATATGTGATTTCCCAATATTTACTACCAGGTCTAAAGACTGCATATAGGCTCCAAACGCATCCAGAAGCCGCTGGAGACCTACTGCAGTTCGTGCCAAAAGAACGGCATCGTCCGCGTATAGGAGAACCGGAATTGGACAGTCTCCTACACGCGGTATATCCAAGCTCGCCTCCACCAGAGATCTATCCAGGGCGTTAATATATAGTGTAAAAAGCAGGGGTGCCAATATGCACCCCTGTCTTACGCCTCTTCTTGACTTAAAAGACTTTGAGCACTTGCCGTCTTGTGAAACACTAATTGATGCTGATAGGTCACGATGAAGATCAGCTAGGAAATAAACCAGACCCGGATCCAATCCCATTTCTAATAAAATACTCCACAGCTTCGACCTGTTAACCAGGTCGAAAGCTGAGGACAAATCCATAAAAGCCATTTTAAGCGAACCCTCTTTTGCCATAGTATATTTGCTAATTAATAAATACAGGTTAAGACATTGGTCCATAGTACTTCGTCCTTTTCTAAAACCGTACTGTAGATTGGAAACAATCTTATTTTCATTGGACCAGTCTCTAATCTTTTCTAAAATCACTTTGCCCAAAATTTTAACCGTCGAATCAATTGGGGATATTGGTCTATAGCACCTCGGGTCCCCTCTCTGGCCCTTTTTTAAAAACTGGTATAATAATCGACTGAGACCAGGATACGGGAAACCCGCTCGTTCCTACGGCATTAAATACATTTGCAAGTATCTTAGCCCAAAATTTGGGGTTACACTTATAAAGATCTGCTGGAACACGGTCTGGACCTGGTGCTTTATTACTAGATGTGTCTTTTATTGCTCTCTCAACGTCTTCCTCATTAAAAAGAAGAGATACTGTATCATGATTGGTTGATGCCTTGAAATAAGTTTCCATCGTCTCGTCAGAACCATAAATTCCCTCAAAATGAGCCAACCACTGTACTTCTGTGATGTTACTTTCCTGAATATCATTTCCCTGACCTGTAAAAAGTGGGGAGTTAACAATAGACCAAAATCTAGAGCTATCCTTTAACACATCGACAGAAACGAGATTGTTTCTTATTGTTTCTTTTCTAAATATATATATTCGGCACAGATTGGTTAAACAAGTTAATCCTTATTACAGGGGGCAAAACTATTTTTTTCACTCACTAATATGACGGAATTTTGCATATGAGTTTTTTTCTGCGTATGTAACTTCAAAAACAATATATGGTTATCATTCAGTACATTTTCATGCTTTGTTTAAAATCCATTCAGTCTTTTTAGTGATGTAAGGCAAAATGTGAGTGTCCAATTCTCATCCCAAAATATTTATATTTTGCAAATTGACTGTAATCTCATTGACCAGCTGGCCGTGCACACTACCCACTGCACAGCCAACTTCTGAGGCACACAGCTTTAGCCATGTACAGTAAAGGGTTATTAAAGGTCCTGGCCTGCAGCTCGCCCTGTGCCTAATAAAATGTGCGGCCAATCCCCATTGGTTAGAGGCTTCGGCATTTAGCTGTTCCCACCACAAAGTTTCCTGTGCAGTGAAGCCCATTTAGATTTTAGTGAAAACAGTGCTTAATATGAGCCGGTGGTTCCCGGTGCTCAGCTCCGGCACTTAATTGGTTTCCCGTGCTTAGGACAGTCTGCCACATGGTGGCGCTGTTCATCTAATTTAGAGATGAGCAAAACAACGGTTGTTTATGAATACAATATACATTAAAAATTACCAATACCTGCCACCCCAGCCATTCCTTTAGCTTTGGGGACCTGGAATAATCTGAACTGTCGCACTTGCAGGCAAGAGAGATGGTTGGTAGTTGTTTTGGCAGCAAAGACATGGGCGATGGGTGATGCAAGCTGCAGTGGCCTCTTGGTCAGGGTCCTGGCACTTATTATTTTACAAATTAGGCTCTGACTTAAACAGGACCTCTGATATAAATTGTTAGAGCTTCTGCATCACCAAACCCTGGGTTCCCTAATTTTATTTAGAGTCCAAGGAATTCCTGAGTTTCTGACGGTGGATCCTCAGCCGACTTCACCATCAGAAATGGTTAACTTGGTGATCCATCCTACGAAAGGCTGACAGATCAAAGTGGCGATAACTCAAATGCCCAGACTGCCCACAGTTCATCTGTGCCTTAAGAGCATCTGCCACAAAGGTGGATTGTCGGAAGGCACAAGGATCCTCACCAGGCAGATGAGGATCTCGTATAATAGCAGGCTGTCTTCTGCCAAGGGAGTACTGGCCATGCCCTCTTCTGAACTTGTAAGCCTGGCAGCCTGCCTGCCAAATAGTACTGAGGCTCTTAATCCCTTCATCGTAAACTATACAAACACAAATCAAATCAGAACATTTCTGTTACAGCAGAGGCTGTCAGGATGCAGTAACCTTGCAATCCAGAACAGACAGAAGCAATGCTAATCTCTTTACTTCCCTGAACCCACTGGCAACCATGCAAAGGACACTATACTGTGATTCCCAGTGCCTAAATGGAATGATCCCCCACATAAGGACAGAGAATACAGCCATGCATTGCATAATATTACATCTCAACAGGCTGGAGGTTGTTACTATCATAAATAGATGCTTAGGGGTAGCAAGAATGAAGATTTAACAAATGCAAACCTTTTGTTGAAAACAAAATGATTGTTGCAAAATGTATAAAATTCTTCCAGGGTCAGTCATGACCTAGGCCTCTGAGATCCAGGTGGTTCAGAGGGAGATGTTTCCTGTATCCAGATTCAGAAGTGTTTCATGCAAGATCTTGACAATGATGGACTTATTTACAAGCCCCTTGAGCCGCCGGTGCTTCACTTTTAATATGGGAAAATATGGACACAATACCGAAATTGCACTACCCGATAGTTCAACAACACACAAATACAAAATGCAAGATAAAATTAAAAACACATTACCAATAATGGTCTAAAAACAAGGCTAAAAAATGTGGAAGCATAATGCAGAACATGAAACAACCAGTTAAAACAATAGGGAGAGTCTAACCTGGAGTGCATGTTTAAGAAAAGTGACCACACCAAAACACACCTCGAGGTTCGGAAGTGACAGTAATTATAGAAGGGCATGGATATGTCAGGAGTGTGGGGTGCCCCTCAACAGTGGGATTAAAAGCATCCAAGTGTAATTGTTATTGAACCTGCAGAAAAAGGTGAAATGAGCATGAGTTTGCAGTGAGTGTTCATCTTAGGGGCAGACCAATATTTCCTTTGGATTAAACTGACCCAGTGGGCAGAAAAGTTGGCACCTAATCAATTCCAACCTAAACTTGGTAAGGAGGACCCTGTCCCTTCCACTTGGCACCATGTCCAAGTAGGGTTCCATGATAGGGGAGGTTTGAACGAACAGGCACTCTCTGTTGGCAGGTTTCTGCAGTTCACACTCTTCCCTTTCCTTGATCAAGTGGTCCCTAAAACTGACAGTTATGTAACCAGGCGAGGCAAAGAAGTCCGGTCTGCCCAGTTTATTACACATAGCTTTGACATAGCTGAGCTACAAGATATGGATACCCATATCACAGACAAGGCAGAACAGGATAATATCCCTGTTCAACAGGGCCTCATGATTATGCCAGATGGAACACCATAGCATCAGGGGGTCCAGTTTAATGGTGCCAGCTACAAATGGCAGACCCAATTTCTCATGGATGCCATAACAAGGGGACCCTGACGGCAAGCCAAGGATGCATCTACATATCCTATATTCCTCGGCCTGTAAACCCTTAATGGCTTTGTACCCCCACATTCCAGCGCTATAGGTGAGGGTCGGGACACATTTCTTAGCTTAGATCGCAACGTGGGCCGTTGCTGACTTACTTTCCTATCTTAGACACCAGGCTGAAGAGGAACCCCGCAGAGCTAAAGAAATTCTGGCATCTCTGTTTTATACAGGGTGCCCAGGACCCACGTGGGTCAAAGGTAGCCCTCAAATGAGGGATTTCATGAGTTTGACCCAGGGGGTACCCATTAGAACAAAACAGCATGATTTGGTGTTTGTCCACCCACATGGCATAACAAATATTTTAGTAAGGTTCGTATGTAATCCAAGGCTGCTCAACAAAGGAGTTCAGTAGAACCAAAAGCCGTTGGATATACAAACATTAGGACAGCATTGCCTGCATACAGAAGAACCGGCACCTTCCTTTCCCTCACGGTTGACGGGTCCCTGCCCTTGGCTGTCAGCATTGCCTCCAGGCCATTAATGCACAAGAGGAAGAGGATAGGAGCGAGCACAAATCCCTGCCGAACCCCAACATTTAAAAATAAAAATAAACAAATGTTAGTTTCAATACATACAAAATATTTATAAATATGTTACCTTAGGTGGGTATTGTTTTAAAAATAATTTCCATTCAATTAAATATATTTTTAATTAATTACATTTTTAATTTAAAATATAGTTAATAGTGCTGTAGTATTTTTTAAAATGTATTCCACATTTAATATTCATATACAAAATTATTATACATTCACATTTAATTTACTAATATTTAAAACTTTTTTAAAACTACAATTAATATTTACAAATTTTCCTATGCTTTACCCTAGGGAAAGCTTCACCGCAATTGCAGAGGTCTCCGCTAAGTGTGCAAACCATCAAATATGGTCCTAAAGTTACTATTAGTAGTAACTTTACAGTTGTTTTTACTAAGTGTAGGAGTAAACTTACACATGCCAGTTTACCTTTAAGAATAGGCCCCTATGTATGTAACTTGCTATTCCCAAACTAGAACAGAGTATTATTAGACAGAGAGGAGCCAGGGATTTGAGACTGAGGGTCATACCAAAGTTGTAATCATCTTACCTTGCTGATGGCTGTGAGGAAGGCACATCTAGCCTTCACTCGACTTACTTCTGCCCACACTTGAAAACCACACTAGGGAAAATGTTGGTCTTTGAAGTGGTTTATATTATTATTTACACTCCACACCACATTGAGGAAAGCTTTGGACTTGGTGAGGCATGTTTACAATTCAACTGCAAACTTAACCACATTGGGGAAAGTGTTAGACTTTAGGGGGGGTGGGTCCGAACCTAACCAGATTAGGTAAGTGTTAGGATTTGGTGTGGGGTAGGGGTAGGGGGTTGTCAGATTTGCTATTTCCACTCCAAACCTAACCAAATTGGGGAAAGCTTTGGGCTTTGGAGGGGTCAGATGTACTCTTCCTACTCCAACTGTAACTACATTAGGGAAAACACTGGACATTAAGAGGGTCAGATTTACTATCGCAACTTCAAACTTAACCACACTGGGAAAAGTATTTGACTTTAGAGTGGTCAGATGTACTACCTCCACTTCAAACTTAACCACATTGGGGAAAGAGTTGGACTTTGGACTTTGGAGGGGTCAGATTTACTATTCCTCTCCAGATATAACAACATTCTGGAATGTGTAGGATATTCGTGGGGGACAGATTTACTATTCCTACTCCGAAATTAACCACATTGGGGAAAATATTGTAAAGAGTAGGTATAATTTACTATTCCTATAGTAACCCTACTAGGGAAAATGCTGAACTCTGGTGTGAGGGGTTGGGGAAAGAGATTTAGATTTAAAATTCTAATTACAATCTTAAACACATATTACAAAATATACACATAAATATTAAACAAATAAAAATCAAAAACTTTTTTTTTTAAAGTCCCACCAAATTCCTTTCACGAACTTACAACCCACTTATAAATCGATTACAATAAAAAGAAATAATATATATATATATTTTTTAAAACATACAGAATTATTAACTTAAAAAATACATAAATTAATATTGCATAAAATATTTAAAACGCAATGTTAAATACAATGATTTTAGAAAATCAATAAAAAAAGATATTCTTACCTGCCATAAACAATACAGCTGGATAAAAGACATCATAATATTACTACAACAATATTCATTGCTGACGTTATTTTATACGCAATATTAAGGTATTGTATCCCCTGGATATATCACTAAATCATCCAATCTATGAAATATTTAAAAAACGTAGGTGTTCCACCCATCATTCTCATTAAATCCAATGCACAGTGCTTACATTATTTTATGATACCCAACCTGACATGACTCTTCAAAACCTATATAGAGATCAATTAGGAATATGAAAAATGTCTTACAAGTGGTGTTAGTACTAATTGTGCTGGTCCCCAAGTTGTGTTTTGTCAGAGAAGGAGGGCATTTAGTTTATTGAATCAAACTGCATAGAAAGCACAGGATCATCATCATCATTACCAGGCATTTCTATAAAGCAAAGAACCCTTGGGCAGACACATTCTGTACGGACAAGGGAAGGTCTGTAGTTGTCTATGATTAAATAGTACATCTGCATAAATCAATATTGCCTCAAAACAATTGGAATGAATTGTGCCAAAGGAACAATTAGCACATGGAACAAATGTCTACGTATTATGAGTAGGAAAAAATATTAAAACTTGTTTAACTGCACTGCTCCTGCCTGAAAAGTTTGGACTGGTGTTGTCTATGGTGTGCTTTCACTTGTCTATGAGGGAGTCTTGCACAGCTGGTGGCACTGTTCAGTGTTAGACATGTTTGCAATGCAACTGCCTGTGGAGAACTTGTTTTGTGCATGATCTCTCCTAAATATGTTGTATTGTAGCATTGACTTAGCGCTTCAAACCCCATTGTGGTATGCTGAAGAGAATTTTTCAAGATGGATAGCAGGCTATACCATATACTTGAGTACATGGTTGGCAGAATGTTGTTTTCATTGTGATCTTACCTGTGAAATGTTTTAATTCTGTAAATGTGCTTTGCCTACTGGGAGAAGCTTTCACTGTTGTCTGTGTTCTACCTGTATGTGAGAGGTTTCACTGTGGCTGTTTCTGCTCTGTTTTAGGGGAAGTACCAAAGAGGTTCTCTTATCTTGTCTTGGATTGCATGCCTAGCAATGTGATAGAGGAGCAAGTGTGAGTGATAGGCCTCCAAATATAATATAGAGCCCGAGGTAGCGGGCTGAACTGGCCATTAAAGGCCCGCTCCAGCGTTAAAGGCCTGAGCCGAAGGCGAGGGCCTTTAATAAGGGAGTGGGCCTTTAATGGCGGGTAGAGCCCACTACAGAGGACTCTAAGGCTATTAGAACATTCTGCCCCCAGAGGGCAGAATGTTCGAATTTGTAAATCAAAGACCTCACGGAGCCCGAAGGGGGATAAAATCCCCTCGGGCTCGGTGAGGCCTTTGTTCACAGCAACAGTTGTGAACAAACATTGGAATGCTGATGCTCCAGGCTTCTACCAGCCATTAGAAGCCCAGAGCACTCCACTGACTTCAATGAGGTGCTCAACATTCCAATGTTCAAATTGTCATTAGCTGGTGATCATAATTTTTGTAAAGGTCTTGTTATGTTTCATGGTTTCCATTAGTCTAGAAGAAGGGAATAGAGGCAGGGATCTATCTGGATGGTCTTGGTAATAGGAAGTCTAATTGGAGGTAGAAGAGGACAGAGGACTAAAACATATTGGAGCTACACAGCACAAATTTAGCCAGAGGAATACTGCTTTTTTAGTGCAGGCACACAAAGAGAGGGATAATCAGAGAAGGCCAATTAAATCATGTGGCAGCCTGTGCAAGGAAGAGATGTTGAAAAATGAGTAAAAGTTTGTTAACAGGGCAAGAAAAGGAGTTGTTGACATGAGCCGTAGCCATGCACCTAAAAGCTAGAGGCGCAACCTACTGTTGTACAAATAAACCTCCTGAGAAAGTAAAGAAGTGGAACAGCAAACAAGGTTGGCAACTTAATCAGAATCTATACAATCTTTAAACAGCCAGATTTCAGCTACTCCTGCTAGCTTGAAGGAGGCCAACATTTTTAGGAGACGTTCATGCTCCAAGCCCATTTCGTACTTTTAAATAATCACAAATGTGGGCAAGCAGCCGAGCACCAGGTGTGCCAGCTGTAGTCGAGTCTTGAATGAGACCATACCCAGACTGGCACTGTTAACATGCAAGGGTGAGAGATAAAGTGCTTGGTGCGTATTGCCCTGAAAGCAAAAGAAAGAATCAGTACTCCCCATGTTGCTTTTTTATCCTCCCTCATCCACATGGACCCATTAGTTTTTCTTTGATACCAGAGACCCTTTCTCTCCTACTTTTCTAGTGAAGCCATCCTCCTTCTTTTATAGAACTTACTTCCTGACAACTTTCCCTTTCAGTATTAGTAAGGAATTACATTTCTGGGTAAACAAAAGAAACAACCTTGTTAAGGAGATGTACCATGCTTCCGCTCTTTGCGCTAAGAGAGCAGCATGGCATAGATTACTTAGAATACATTTTGCTCAATCTTATCTCAGTTCTTCTTTGACGTTTGAGCCTTGTGAAATGAGCTTTTATGTATTTCGTCACATGTTAACTTTTATTCAAATCTGCTCTTCCTGGTTCCGACCACTCTTCTACTCCTGCAACTTTAACTCTGCTCTCATTATGGCAAACAACTTTGATCAAAACAATATGATCAAAACAGGTATCAATTCCTGTATTAGACAACTCTTAATTCAACCTCTATAAATGCTGTGTTAGCCACAAAAGTGTATTGATTGAGTATAGGGGACACTGCAGTTCAAACATGCCTGGGGAGAGTCTTTGACCACCTTGTTCGTCCAGGAACTCTGGCCTAGACGCCATGTTGTAACTTTCTGGGAAAATGGAAAATCAAATGAACCCTACTACCTGACAACAATGTTTCGGGCCGGCCTTTCTGATTCTCATGCATTTGGGCTCATCCTGCTGACTTTTACCAGTACAGAAATATTAACAGCAACCTGCTTTTATCAGCATTTGCATTTGAAGTGTAATGAACCCTGACAACTAGTAGCTTTACACATTCTTTCCGTTGACTAGAAATCTCTTGGTGGCATGGCTGTTAATTTGTGAAATCTCCTTGACACTGTAGCTCATGTATGCACTGGAGAGTAAAACCTCTGCCCATGTTCTACATCCAGGAACCCTGGCCTTCAGGCCCTATATTAATGTACTCCCTACTACTTCACGCCTGGTAGCAGTATCTCAGTCTAGCCTTCCCATTTTTGGGACACTAGACCCTAGCTATTACAAAAATACCACCAGTACCCTGCCTTTATTGGCATGCAAAGCTGAAGTACATTGAGCTCTGCCAACTATTAACTTTACACTCCCTTATCTTTGACAAAACATATCTTCGTCACAGGAGTGATGGCATCTGTTGGACATTGCAGCTCAATTGGCCTATATGCAAACTGAATATTTTAGTACATTTAGTAGTACTACAATGTTACTACTAAAGTACTACAGAATGATATTCATAAACCTACAAGTGCAAATCTCAACCGTAAAAACAATTAGAAAAACAAATATATTGATATATAACAATTATTGGAATTAATATGATACTATGAAAAATGTGTTTAATAACAGTGTTATAAAAATAATGTAAATCCTACACAATAGAAATAATGTACAAAATATAAGCACACAATATTAAATAGCTATGAAAAAAACATCAAAAATGAAAGTAAACAAACATTATATAAAATATTTAATTTTTCAAAAATTGTTTCAATATTCCAATTTATCCTATTAAACATTAAATTAAGCGTTTGACTTCGGTCCAGATACATTTACTATTCCCACTCAAGTCTAAACAACTGTAGGAAAAGTGTTGGACTTCGTAGGGGTTACATTTACTATTCCCACTCCATTCAAAGCAACAGCAGGGAAAGTGTTGGACTCCCCAGGGGTTAGATTTACTCTTCCCACTCTAATCCAAGCAACAGTAGGGAAAGTGTTGTACACTTCAGGGGTTAGATTTACTAATCCCAATTCAAGCTACTCAACAGGAGGGAAAGTGTTCGATTCCAGAGGAGTTAAAATTACTATTCTCACTTCTGTCTAAACAACAGTAGTGAAATTGTGGGACATAGGAAGGGTTAGATTTATGCTTGGGTGAAATTTAAATGAAACCAGAGAAATTGAAGTAATTTCAGAAATGTTGTGTTATAAGATTACACCTAATCTCATAATTTAGGGGTACACAGGCAGAGAGTGCGAGCACCTGCTAGCTGCTGGTGTTCCTGTTCTTTTGCATTTAGTTCTATTTGCTTAACACAAAATGCATCCTTGGGTTCATTTTGGATGCAAGGGTACATTTTATGGTTAGAAAATATCACAAAATGCAGTGTTAAACTCCTTGTGCCATTCCACGTAATTGTAAATTTGTTGTAATTTCACATAAGTCTGCTGCAGCAAATTAAGTGAGTTATGTCCCCTCCCAAGTTACATTTACTAGTCCCTTTCCAGTCTAAGCAACAGTATGGAAAGTGTTGGACTCCAAATGGATTCAATTTACTCTTCCCACTCCAGTCTAAGCAATCGTAATGACATTTCTGGAATCTAGAAGGGTTACTTTACTAAACCCATTCAATCTGCACTGCAGTAGGGAAAGGTTTGGACTCTGGAGGGATTACACACTCCAATATTCCTAGCAGAAGAGAAAGTGTTGGACTCCAGAGGGGTTTTATTTAATATTCACACTCCAGTGTAATCAACAGTGCAGAAAATGTAGGACTTTGAAAAACTAAAAAAACAATCCACCTTCTAATCATTTTGTTCAAAATATGTAAATACCTTAAATCATATACAAATTAAATGTATATTATAAATTAAAAATACATATTATATACCGCGAAATAATTCATAAATATATAATAACATTAGTAAACAAATATTTGAATGAAGGTAAATAAAATGTATTTCCCTACCTCAAACAAATAAAACAGGAAACACCCAAATACATTAACTTAGAGTATAAATATAAACATTTTTTCTAAAGTACTTTAACAAATACAATAAATGTAGATAAAAAATGCTTTCTTCAAACATTATTTTTAAAAACAGTTAACACTAAATTATTAAATATAACAAATATTGTACCTGACATTTCCACAAAAAAATAAAATAATCAATTATTAATTATTATTAACAATTAATTTAACATATATTAAAATTCCAAGAAATGTCTCCCCTATTCTCCTGCCAAACCAACAGCCCACTACTAAAATATATGACTAAAAAAATACTTTAACATCAAAAAATAGCAGAACATTTGCAAACTAAAACAGTTTACATAATTAATCATCAATTAAGAATTAAAAACTGTGGATATCTGGCCGAACTGGGACAAAGTCACAAGTTCAGGCCGACCACAATGGAGCTATAGGATCCCACTTAGGGCAGCGGAACAAAAACCTTAAATCCTGGTTTGCGGGGATTGTGATGGTCCGCGTTGATGGTGCTTCGCACAGCAGAAACAATGTGTCAGTTCTGAGATGCATTGAGGAGGTGATGCGAGGCCCTGCATCATCATCAAGGATCCTGTTGATGAGGGCTTGCGATGGGAAGTCCAGCGTTTAGGTTGTGTTTCGCAGTCAGGGTGATGCGTCGGTTCTGAGGAGCTACGAGGTTGCGATGTAGATTCCGATGTTGTCATCAAGGCTGCTGTCGAAGAGGGATTGCGCAGAGGCGGTCCCGATGAGGTGGCGGGATGCAATGCTATGCTAGTCGTTGCATCAGTGGATATCCACCTCCATGTGCATTTCCACTTCGATGGTCTGGCTAGTCCCTGTGTCCCTCAGAGCAGTGACTGGAACCCCATTCACTTTAACCTGGTGGAATCACCAGCTCACCCTCTGAGTCCACCTCCCAGCTAAGGGAGATCATGGCATGTTCTATGACCTGCCCTAGGGCATTACTTACCCCTAAGGCCATGTTGGCCACCCCTGTGGAGGTCCAACCAGTGGGTCTTTACTTAGGACAGACAGTGTCCCCCTGCTTGTGTCCTAGCTGAGAACAATCAAAGCTGCAGGGTCAGAAGTGGGGAGCTCTGGGCCACCATCCACCTGAAACTCCTTCCTGTTTCTCAGAAGGAGCATGTTAACCCTTTCCTCCCCCTTATTCAGGATCTTGTCTGGGTCACTTTTGACCTCCCCCTTACTATGTGGGGGGGCGTGAACCACCCTTTTTGGGTCATCCCTTGTACCTTCTTGTGGACCCTGGTGCTGAGCCAGTGCTCCATCTCCTTAGCAAGCTCCTTGGGATCAATGGGCTTACTATCAATAAGGTGTCATTCCAGATCTGCAAAACAAAGACTGAACATGTGCTCTCTAGCAATCAAATTATATAGCACCTGATAATCCATCACTGCACTGCCCTCCTGAATGAAACCGCCTCTCTGTACAGTGTACTAAAATGAAGTACACTATGTAGAGAGTGTGAGAAATCCCCAAAAGGCAGATAGAGGCAAAAGTAGATAATACTAACTCTCTTTTTGTGGTAGTGTGGCGAGTAGTTACACTTTTCAGAGGGTAGTGTTAAGTATTTGTTGTACTCACAGAGGCAATAAATGAGACGCACACTCTAGAAAAAATCTGAGACCAATTCGTAAAAATAATGTTGATTTTTATATAAGTTTTAAGACAATAAACACAGTTCTAAGGAAAGTACTTTTGGAGATACAATTTTCCAAAGTTCGGAAAATATATCACTTTTATGCACAATTACGCATTATAGGAAACAAAGGAGAAAATGTAGAAAATTGCATATAAATTCAGGCAATGCTTTTACGAAGTTCACCTTCTTGTTTTAGGTCGATGTTGGGACCAGGTCAAAAATTTCAGAAGGAGAAGTTCAGGAGTGTCCCAGATTGGCAGTGAGCAGAGGTGCTGAGGTCATGGAAGCTGGTGCGTAAAGATGAAGGGGGCCACTTTAAAAAGCACTGACCAGAGGGACTTACAGGTAAGTGCGGTGGGTCTCCTTGGAGGGAGGAGGTGGCAAGGACCAGGGGACAATGAGAGCAGAGCTGTTTGGTCATCGCTGAGGCCGTTGGGGCCGGGTGCAAAGTGAACAGTTCAGCCGAGCGGTGTGCATCTTGAGGTTCTCGTGGTCAGGAGCAGGCAATTTGAAGAGGTGATCTTGGGACAGCTGGGTCACTTAGGAAGTGGGTCTTGAGTGTGTCAACATCCCTCAATGGGTACCCTGAGTATTGGTATGCTCCGGCTCTGGTAAGTTCGGGTGCCTCCAAACTTGGTGGAGAGTCAGATCTGACACGCCTTAGCTATTGGACCTTTTCTGGCATTGGTGCTCTGTCGAAGTCGTCAGGGAGTAGCAAGTCAACAAACCAGACTTCACGGGATTGGTGCCTGAGTTGTGCAGGGGAGTGATACCTTCACTCCAAGGGAGCTTCATTGGGATTTCTTGAAGGCTGGAAGTGCTGCAGGATTCTTGGAGTCTTTTCAGGTTTCAGGACGACACAGCAGCAGCGACTGTTGAGCAGCAGTTCTTCTTTGTCCTGGAATTCTCTTGTCATTGAATATGATTTTCAGATATTGGGGTGCCACCTAAATACTGAATTTAGGGGTGTTACAAGAGGAGACAGGTAGTAGCCAATGGGCAACGTACCTTCTATGGTGTTCACACCCTCTAGTGACAACTTCCTGAGGGAAGAGGCACTCCCATGGCCCTGATGGGAGGTTTTCTCACCATCCCAAGATGGTCGAATTTCAGGAGAGGGTTTATATCGCCTGTCCCGCCGTAGGGGTGGTGTAGGCTAAGTGGGAACCCTCCTCCTAATCTAACTAATGTTCCCACCTTTCCTACCACCAAAAAGGGGGCTTGGCCTCCCCCACTATCTGGATATACCTAGGTTGGATTTCAAAGGTGGCATTGCCTTTGAAGCTTCCTGCCCAGGAAAGTCATCCTGTCCTAGAGGATATGTCCTCTGAGAGCATTGGCTCACACCTCATTAGGTCAGAAACATGTCTAGTAGTGGCAAGCTAGTGAAAACAAGTCAAGAACCACACCAGTACTGGGTAGGGTTTCTGTGGACTCTCTAAAAGGGTCTCCTGTGTGAATGTATTAATACATCCAACATTGGCATCAGAGAGGATTTATTAAGACAAGATGTTTGGTACCAAACACCTTAGATATCAGTGAAGCCATCATGGAGCTAGGAAAGGTTGTATGATGGTACAATGCAGGGAAATACTCTGCAGGCCTTTGCCAAGAATTTTTTACCTTGCTTTTTTTTAGAACGCATATGCTTTTACAACATATGCCTTTGCCACGCATTGTGTGTGTGTATATATATATATATATATATATATATATATATATATATATATATATATATATATATATATATATATATATATTATCTACTGGCGGTCGCCAGTAGATAGTTATAGTTAGGACCTATTTTCCATAGGAAATCCGCAACATTCTATTTGAAATAACTCTTGCGTCGGTTGACGAATCTTCGTGAAATTTTCAAACTTTGTGGCCCGCTCCAGTCCGCTCCTATCCTGAAAGTCTCGGGGTGATTCGTCAAGCGGGGGCCGAGAAAAAAGGGGGGTCCCAAAACGTGTTTTCCCCATTCATTTTCCCATAGGAAACTTTAGCCACGGCTACAGCCCGAATTGCTGAACGGAATTACACCAAATTTGGCAAAGAGGTAGTTCTTGGTTCAGAAAGAACCCTTTTGTTAAATGGTGTAAATCCGTTTAGTAGTTCCTGAGAAAATCAAAAGGAAAATCACATATATATCTTTGGCCGCGTCGGATTCGCGCACCCTGAGCGCACCCTGCGCGCACCGTCCCAATCACGAGCTGCATGCTAATTGGCTGTCAACACTCCAAATCAGGAAGTGTTGGCAGCCATTTTATGCCTCGGTAGAACCGAGGGACAGAAACAAGTGCGCAAAGCGAACAAAGGGGGCAGGGTAGAAACACCCTGACCCCCTAGGTCTGCTCAGGGGGTCCCACAAGGACCCCCTGGGCAGAAAAGCATTTTTTTAAACGGCGGGATGCGCTTAGGGTGCGCGGATCCCGCCGATTAAAAACACAAGCAACAAGTGTGCAAAACGCACAAAGGGGGCAGGGTAGAAACACCCTGACCCCCTAGGTCTGCTCAGGGGGTCCCACAAGGAACCCCTGGGCAAAACATTTTTTTTTTTTTAAAACGATCGTGCAGCAGGCCCCGCCCCCTTCCGTTACTACTCTGCAAACGCGCCCCCTGGCGCGTTTGCAGAGGGGGAATGAATTCCCCTTGAATACTGGGGGTCGCTGGGGGCCAACTAGCTCACCAGGAACCTCCAGTATGCGCCAGGGGGCTGCATTGCAGAGAGGTGTACAGAGATGCCACGCCCCTTTTTACACCTCTCTGCAACGCAGCTCTGTGGCGCTTTTTGGAGGTACATGGTGGGCTAGTTGGACTCCAGGGACCCTCAGGATTCAAGGGGACTTAATTCCCCAACTTAAAACGCGCCACGGGGTGCAAAAAGGGGCGTGGCCTCTGAACACCTCTCTGCAACGCAGTTCTCTGGCGCATACTGGAGGTATCTGGTGGGCTACTTGGCCCCTAGGGACCCTCGGGATTGAGGAGGATTTAATTCCCCATCTTAAAACGCGCCACGGGGCCTGTTTGCAGACATGTCACCTGAAGCCCCGCCCCCTCCCTTCACCACTGTACAAATATTCCTCTAAAATCAGCCGAACTACGAATTCCGATTTACTCACCTGTTATCAGGAGAGACCTCAGTGCTGCATCTTTGAGCCCAGTACTGATCCTGAAAAGTAATTTTAACCATACTTACCAGTAACTTGAATTTCCTTCCATAGGATATCATTGCCTGCTTTTTGCTGAAAAAGTTTCTAAGTGTCGATTTTTGAAACATACAAATATTCCTCTAAAAGCAGCAGAACTACGAATTCCGATTTACTCACCTGTTATCAGGAGAGACCTCAGTGCTGCATCTTTGAGCCCAGTACTGATCCTGAAAAGTAATTCTAACCGTACTTACCAGTAACTTGAATTTCCTTCCATAGGCTAACATTGACTGGTTTCACTTGGAAATTCTTGTGTGTGGAGTTTTGGAACTTTATAATATTCCTCTAAAATCAGCCGAACTACGAATTCCGATTTACTCTTCTGTTATCAGGAGAGACCACAGTGCTGCATCTTTGAGCCCAGTACTGATCCTGAAAAGTAATTTTAACCGTACTTACCAGTAACTTGAATTTCCTTCCATAGGATATCATTGCCTGCTTTTTGCTGAAAAAGTTTCTAAGTGTCGATTTTTGTAACATACAAATATTCCTCTAAAATCAGCCGAACTACGAATTCCGATTTACTCACCTGTTATCAGGAGAGACCTCAGTGCTGCATCTTTGAGCCCAGTACTGATCCTCAAAAGTAATTTTAACCGTACTTACCAGTAAGGGTGGGCGTAGTTCGCGAAGTAATGCTTCGCGAAGCTACGCAAAGTGCAGTTCGCGCTACGCAAGCTCAGCGTAGCACTACGCGAACTGCGTAGCGCACTGTTCGCAATGATTGCACAGTGCCGGATGCTTGTCCGCACTGTGCAATCATTGAAAACGGCAACTTGCACAGTGCGAGCTGTCTTTTACTGCCGCTCGAGTAGATTTTTACTCGAGCGGCAGCTTTCTCAACGCGGACTGGTAGTTTCTCATCGCGAGCGGTCGCAAGCATACGCGACCACTCGCAATGAGAAACCTGACCTCCCGCGTTGAGAATCTCGCCGGGAGGTTTATTTTCCACGCTCGCGATCGGCAACTTGATGTTGCTGATCGCGAACGAGGAAAAAGTCTCGCCGGGATGTCATTTTGCTTGCTCGCGGTCGCCAACTTGACGTTGAGGACCGCGAGCAAGCAAAAAATGACCGCGGCACTACGCTACGCTACGCTACGCGTGTTCGCACTGTGCTACGTGCAATTCGCGTTGTGCGAAGTAGCGCAAACTTCGCAAACTACGCGAGCGTAGCGTAACACTTCGCCCAGGGTTACTTACCAGTAACTTGAATTTTCTTCCATAGGCTAACATTGACTGGTTTCACTTGGAAATTCTTCTAAGTGTGGAGTTTTGGAACTTTATAATATTCCTCTAAAATCAGCCGAACTACGAATTCCGATTTACTCACCTGTTATCAGGAGAGACCTCAGTGCTGCATCTTTCAGCCCAGTACTGGTCCTGAAAAGTAATTTTAACCGTACTTACCGGTAACTTGAATTTCCTTCATAGGCTAACATTGACTGGTTTCACTTGGAAATTCTTCTAAGTGTGGAGTTTTTGAACTTTAAAATATTCATCTAAAATCAGCTGAAATACGAATTCCGATTTACTCACCTGTTATCAGGAGAGACCTCAGTGCTGCATCTTTCAGCCCAGTACTGGTCCTGAAAAGTAATTTTAACCATACTTACCGGTAACTTGAATTTCCTTCATAGGCTAACATTGACTGGTTTCACTTGGAAATTCTTCTAAGTGTGGAGTTTTTGAACTTTAAAATATTCCTCTAAAATCAGCCGAAATACGAATTCCGATTTACTCACCTGTTATCAGGAGAGACCTCAGTGCTGCATCTTTCAGCCCAGTACTGATCCTGAAAAGTAATTTTAACCGTACTTACCGGTAACTTGAATTTCCTTCATAGGCTAACATTGACTGGTTTCACTTGGAAATTCTTCTAAGTGTGGAGTTTTGGAACTTTAAAATATTCCTCTAAAATCAGCCGAAATACGAATTCCGATTTACTCACCTGTTATCAGGAGAGACCTCAGTGCTGCATCTTTCAGCCCAGTACTGATCCTCAAAAGTAATTTTAACCGTACTTACCAGTAACTTGAATTTCCTTCCATAGGATATCATTGCCTGCTTTTTGCTGAAAAAGTTTCTAAGTGTCGATTTTTGTAACATACAAATATTCCTCTAAAATCAGCCGAACTACGAATTCCGATTTACTCACCTGTTATCAGGAGAGACCTCAGTGCTGCATCTTTGAGCCCAGTACTGATCCTCAAAAGTAATTTTAACCGTACTTACCAGTAACTTGAATTTTCTTCCATAGGCTAACATTGACTGGTTTCACTTGGAAATTCTTCTAAGTGTGGAGTTTTGGAACTTTATAATATTCCTCTAAAATCAGCCGAACTACGAATTCCGATTTACTCACCTGTTATCAGGAGAGACCTCAGTGCTGCATCTTTCAGCCCAGTACTGGTCCTGAAAAGTAATTTTAACCGTACTTACCGGTAACTTGAATTTCCTTCATAGGCTAACATTGACTGGTTTCACTTGGAAATTCTTCTAAGTGTGGAGTTTTGGAACTTTAAAATATTCCTCTAAAATCAGCTGAAATACGAATTCCGATTTACTCACCTGTTATCAGGAGAGACCTCAGTGCTGCATCTTTCAGCCCAGTACTGGTCCTGAAAAGTAATTTTAACCGTACTTACCGGTAACTTGAATTTCCTTCATAGGCTAACATTGACTGGTTTCACTTGGAAATTCTTCTAAGTGTGGAGTTTTGGAACTTTAAAATATTCCTCTAAAATCAGCCGAAATACGAATTCCGATTTACTCACCTGTTATCAGGAGAGACCTCAGTGCTGCATCTTTCAGCCCAGTACTGATCCTGAAAAGTAATTTTAACCGTACTTACCGGTAACTTGAATTTCCTTCATAGGCTAACATTGACTGGTTTCACTTGGAAATTCTTCTAAGTGTGGAGTTTTGGAACTTTAAAATATTCCTCTAAAATCAGCCGAAATACGAATTCCGATTTACTCACCTGTTATCAGGAGAGACCTCAGTGCTGCATCTTTCAGCCCAGTACTGATCCTCAAAAGTAATTTTAACCGTACTTACCAGTAACTTGAATTTCCTTCATAGGCTAAGATTGACTGGTTTTCAGCAAAAAGTTTCAAAGTGTTGATTTTCACAAACTACAAATATTCCTTAAAAATCGCCTGTATGACCTAAACGCATTTTTTCAACTGTTTACAGGAGATGCACCAGTGCTGGATCCAGGATCCAACACTGAGTAAGAAAAAGTAACGATAACAGTTTTTACCTGCTAAGTGAATTTCCTTCCATAGGATAACATTGGTGATTCTATGAGAAAAAGTTTCTAAGTGTCAACTTTTAAAATACAATAATATTCCTTAAAAATCACGACTGTAACCAAAACGCTTTTACTCAACTGTTTACAGGAGATGTACCAGGACTGAATCTAGGATCCAGTCCTGTGGTTACAAAAGTAATCCATAAAGTAACTAATTGCATTTAACTAGAAATTCACATTGAGCTGAATGTTGCATTGTGTTTGAAAATGTGTTGCCCATTGCAACAACTGTAACTACTGTACTTAAAAGTCTATTGCCTATCTGCAAAGTATTTAAACTAAACTAATTCATTCTGAGAAAGTATTTTTTGTAATGTAATGTATAATGTAATTACAATGTAATTTAAAAAATAAAATATGTAAAAAAAATTGTTTCTAAAAATGTAGTAAATCAGTATGAAAAAAATTAATATAACAATTAATACATTTAAAAATTGTCATTTACAAAACCTTTGAAATTCACTGAAAAAACCGTAGGTTTCAGGCACGTTATAGTTAGAAATTAGCATTTAAAAAACCTTTGAAATTCACTGAAAAAACCATAGGTTTCAGACACGTTATAGTTACAAATTAGCATTTAAAAAACCTTTGAAATTCACTGAAAAAACCATAGGTTTCAGACACGTTATAGTTACAAATTAGCATTTAAAAAACCTTTGAAATTCACTGAAAAAACCATAGGTTTTAGGGACAGTTTTAGTTACTTGGACATTGCACTCGTACAAAACCCGTGAAATTCCCACGTTATAGTTAGTTCAGCTAACTATAACTCGCGCTCCGCAATGCACTGCTGATGACGTCACATATTACATCACTCATGACATGGTCAGTGACATCACTGATGACATCACTGATGACATCTCAAATGACATCACTGATGACATCATCCACGTGATAATCTGATGCACCTCCTCACACCCTAATATAACCTTTGATACACCCACTCTAAATTACAGACTGCCATTCGCAAAACCATAGACACTCCAACACCAATAACTACATACCCACTCACTGATTCTTAGGTCTACACACACACATCCACTCACTCACCCGTACAGTCACTCATACTTACGGTCACTCAGTACAGGACTATCATATGCACTCTTACTCCTATATAGACACTCAAACAACGCCACTCATCCATAGAGATACTCACACACCTAGTCAGTCATGCAAATAATTAAACACACTGCCATTTACTCACCTATACAGTTATACACACACCAGCTCACATACTCATACAAATAGTAGCACATTGTTACGCTCTTATACAATCACAGATACAAGCACACACTCATCCATACAGCCACTATCACAATCACTCACTCTTGCTTATAGCTATTTATATACTCCAACACACATATATACTGCCTTTCACATATGTAGTTACTCACACATGTACCACTGGGACATACATTCACTCACTAACACACTCTTACACACACTTACCCACCCATACAGTCTATCACAGATGCACTCTTGAAACCATCCACCCAGTGAATCACCCACTCACACATCTATGCACAGAGTTGCACACACCCCTCCCACACAAACACTCAGGCACCCATACAGATACTCAGACAAGCATTCAATAACTCATATAGACACTCATTTAGCTATTCACAAACACATGCAGCCACTTACACAGCAACAGACAGACGGATACAGACATTCACCCAGTTTAGTCACTAACCCAAGCATTCAGTAAGATACGTTAAATCACTCACTTATAGAGTCAGTCACGCACCTACTAAATCATCCATACAGACACTTACACACCCACTCATTCTTCAATATGTCTTTTCCTATATATATTAAAAATATTTAAACTTTACAGAAACACACAGTCACTGGATGATGTCATCAGTGATGTCATTTGAGATGTCATCAGTGATGTCATCAGTGATGTCACTGACCATGTCATGAGTGATGTAATATGTGACGTCATCAGCAGTGCATTGCGGGGCGCGAGTTATAGTTAGCTGAACTAACTATAACGTGGGAATTTCACGGGTTTTGTACGAGTGCAATGTCCAAGTAACTAAAACTGTCCCTAAAACCTATGTTTTTTTCAGTGAATTTCAAAGGTTTTTTAAATGCTAATTTGTAACTATAACGTGTCTGAAACCTATGGTTTTTTCAGTGAATATATATATATATATATATCCAAAGAGTTTGCCGATAATGGCCAATCCCTTCCTTTCGACACCGGTGCCAGCAGCGGTAACGACAGCCGCTAAATATATGCCAAAATCATTCGTTTTTGAGCAATCCCAAATGAAGAACAGCGGCACACCAAAGGACAACACAATTCATTTATTGTGTCCACAACGAAGCGTTTCGGCGTAGCCTTTTCAAGTTGATGACCTGTGCTCCACCTCCCAAAGAAATACAGGTCACAGTTTAATAAACAGTGAAAACATACTACCATGATCGTCTGCAATATGAGCAAATTATCAATTCATTTAACCCAGTTTTAGCGTGAAATCACAACATATAATCACTCAAATTACATATCTGTGGAAACTTCATTATTGCAGCAAATTAGAAGCCTATAATCACTTTTCAACCATAATATATTTTTTCTCATCTGTAGACGCATGCTTTCGAAAACTAAAACAACAACAATCAATCGTACTGCCCATCGGCATGTATGGTAATTTTAGCTTGTGCTTCCTTATTATGGCACTAATTCCAATGCTATAAGAACATTATATACATTTATATACATATGTATTGCATGATATAACAGCTTACACTAATTCAGGTAATATACCGAATTATAAATTGCATATGCAAAATAGCTTTACAGATACGCGCTATCTACAATCAAGGGTTATGTACCCACTAAAAGCACTCTCTGCAATCACAGGTTATGTACCCATACAGAAACAATCAATATGTTTTACAAAGTATACCAGCCAATGCTGCTTTCAAATAAAGTGCCTAATACAATAACGATTTGATATTCTCAAAAGCACTTTCCACAGTCATAGGTTATATGACTATAAACCAATATCATGGACCTAAAAAGAATAACCATAGGCAATCTACATGACGATCAATATGCAGTAGTTATATAGTGGGAGTAATAGGACTCACAGTACAACGTGGTGCACCAAATAGTGAAAGAAGTGATATGAGAGAAAAATTTAAAAATAACTGAAATAAAGAAACAGAACACTGGCATAAAGCTAGGAAGTGAGCCATTTACCCTTATTCCTAACTGATGAATTAGTCTTGCATCAAAGCTATCCAACTGTAGATCCCTACACTATGGATACCAAGAGGTGAGTGCAAGAATTCAATCCTCAACATCTGGCTGTCTATACCAAGTTAACTACAATATACATAATGCCTATCTGTTTCAAAATAGTTAAAATATGTGAAAGTGATTAAAACAATCTGAAACCTCTCAATCCGGGATACTTAGCGAAGGCATTTTAAATTCAATACATTTTTTGTCCAATATGTGTTGCTAGCTCCTCCCCACTGTTGAGCCCATTAGGAATTTTCGTATTGAGCTCAATTATGTATCTGGATTCTGCCACGCGCAACATTTTCTCCCTGTCACCACCTCGTGGATGTGCTAGGATCCTATCAATTCCAAAGAATGTAATCAGATTTGAATTGCTGGCATGCTTCTCCAAATAATGCCGAGCCACTGGATAATTCAAATCCCCATGTGTAACTGCCCTCATATGCTGTAGAATTCTGTTTTTTAATTGCAGTTTCGTGCTGCCAATATACCTAAGGCTGCACGGACACTCCAATACATAGATTACAAACTCGCTAGTGCATGTTATAAATTTGGAAATTTGTTTAGTCCTGCCCTTGTCAGTTTTAAAGTTGTCCCTGCTTTTACTGTGTTTAATATGTTTACACGCCTTGCAGGAGTTACATTTGTGAAAGCCTTTCATAGTGCCCAGCCAAGTTCCACTGCTAGGCTTACTCTGATAACTATGTACCAGGTGATCTCTTAAAGATTTAGACTTCCTGTAAGTTATCAATGGCGTTCTACCAATACTCTTACCAATGATGGGATCCGTCTCTAATAATCCCCAATGGCGTTTCATAGAATATCGTAACATCTTAGATTTGACATTGTATGTAGTAATCATTCTGGGAATGTTCCCCTCCACCTTCTGAGCTTTTATGCTAGAGAATAGAGCCTCATTGTGTGTAATCTTATGCACTTTCTGTGCTGCAGAAGATATGATTTCTCTTTTATATCCCCTTTGTCTGAAGCGTTTTTCCATTGTTTCCTGTTCCCTATTGAAAGCTTCTTCAGTGCTACACGTTCGACGAGCCCTGAGAAGTTCCCCATATGGAATGCTATTCCGCAAGGGAGCTGGATGATGGCTGTTAGCATGCAGCAGGGTGTTTCCTGCTGTTTCTTTGCGAAACAAGCCAGTAACTATCTGTCCTTCCTTTATATTGATAGCTACATCTAAGAACTCACAATAGGATGTACTTATGTTGTGTGTAAAGGTTAGATTTAACTGATTCTTTCCTAAAGTCGAGATGAATTCCTGTGCTAGCTCAACCGAGCCATCCCATATCAGGAACAGGTCATCTATGTACCTGATCCAGATAGGGATGTGCTCAGTGTACTGCTCATTAATATCAGTAAAAACCTCCTGTTCCTCCCACCAGCCCAGGAATAAATTCGCTAGACTGGGGCGAAACAAGTGCCCATAGCAACACCTGATCTTTGACGAAATAAAGTCTTTTCATAGATAAAGATGTTTTGATTAAGGCATTGGAGCATCATGTTCTCCAACATAGAAGTATGCTCCCACAAAGAAATATGTCTGTCTTTAAGAAAATAAAGGCAGGCATACACATACATACATACATGCATATATATATATATATATATATATATATATATATATATATATATATATATATATATATATATATATATTCACTGAAAAAACCATAGGTTTCAGGGACGTTATAGTTAGAAATTAGCATTTAAAAAACCTTAGAAATTCACTGAAAAAACCACAGGTTTCAGGAACGTTATAGTTAGTTGGACATTTCACTCGTACAAAACCAGAGAAATTTGGCCGTTATACTTATTTGAGCTAACTATAACTCGTGCCCCCGCAACGCACTGATGATGACGTCACATATTACATCACTCATGACATGGTCAGTGACATCACTGATGACATCTCAAATGACATCACTGATGACATCATCCAGTGACTGTGTGTTTCTGTAAAGTTTAAATATGTTTTATATATATATATATTCACTGAAAAAACCATAGGTTTTAGGGACAGTTATAGTTAGTTGGACATTGCACTCGTACAAAACCCGTGAAATTTCCCCGTTATAGTTAGTTCAGGTAACTATAACTCGCGCCCCTGCAATGCACTGCTGATGACGTCACATATTACATCACTCATGACATGGTCAGTGACATCACTGATGACATCTCAAATGACATCACTGATGACATCATCCAGTTACTGTGTGTTTCTGTAAAGTTTAAATATGTTTAATATATATAGGGAAAGGCGTATTGAAGAATGAGTGGGTGTATAAGTGTCTGAATGGATGATTTAGTAGTTGCGTGACTAACTCTATAAGTGAGTGATTAAACGTATCTTACTGAATGCATGGGTTAGTGACTAAACTGGGTGAATGTCTGTATCCGTCTGTTGCTGTGTAAGTGGCTGCATGGGTTTGTGAATAGCTACATGAGTGTCTATATGAGTTATTGATTGGTTGTCTGAGTATCTGTATGGGTGCCTGAGTGTTTGTGTGGGTGGGGTGTGTGCGACTCTGTGCATAGATGTGTGAGTGGGTGATTCACTGGGTGGATGGTTTCAAGAGTGCATCTGTGATAGACTGTATGGGTGGGTAAGTGTGTGTAAGAGTGTGTTAGTGAGTGAATGTATGTCCCAGTGGTACATGTGTGAGTAACTACATATGTGAAAGGCAGTATATATGTGTGTTGGAGTATATAAATAGCTATAAGCAGAGTGTGTGATTGTGAGAGTGACTGTATGGATGAGTGTGTGCTTGTATCAGAGATTGTATAAGAGCGTAAGAATGTGCTAGTATTTGTATGAGTAAGTGAGCTGGTGTGTATATAACTGTATAGGTGAGTAAATGGGTGTGTGCTTAATTTTTGCATGACTGACTAGGTGTGTGAGTACCTCTATGGATGAGTGGCGGTGTGTGAGTGTTTATATAGGTGTATGAGTGCATATAATAGTCCTGTACTGAGTGACTATAAGTATGAGTGACTGTACAGGTGAGTGAGTAGATGTGTGTGTGTAGACCTAAGAATCAGTGAGTGTGTATATAGTAATTGGTGTTGGAGTGTCTATGGTTTTGACAATGGCAGTCTGTAATTTACAGTGGGTGTATCAAAAGTTATATTAGGGTGTGGAAGATGCATCAAATTATCACATGGATGATGTCATCAGTGATGTCATCAGTGATGTCATTTGAGATGTCATCAGTGATGTCATCAGTGATGTCACTGACCATGTCATGAGTGATGTAATATGTGACGTCATCAGCAGTGCATTGCGGGGCGCGAGTTATAGTTACCTGAACTAACTATAACGGGGGAATTTCACGGGTTTTGTACGAGTGCAATGTCCAACTAACTATAACTGTCCCTAAAACCTATGGTTTTTTCAGTGAATTTGTAAGGTTTTTTAAATGCTAATTTCTAACTATAACGTGCCTGAAACCTATGGTTTTTTCAGTGAATTTCAAAGGTTTTTTAAATGCTAATTCCTAACTATAACATGTCTGAAACCTATGGTTTTTTTCAGTGAATTTCAAAGGTTTTGTAAATGACAATTTTTAAATGTATTAATTGTTATATTTATTTTTTTGATACTGATTTACTACATTTTTTTAAACTATTTATTTTTAGATATTTTATTTTTTAAAATACATTGTAATTACATTATACATTACATTACAAAATATACTTTCTCAGAATGAATTACTTTAGTTTAAATACTTTGCAAGTAGGCAATAGACTTTTAAGTACAGTAGTTACAGTTGTTGCAATGGGCAACACAATTTCAAACACAATGCAACATTGAGTTCAATGTGAATTTCAAGTTAAATGCAATTAGTTACTTTATGGATTACTTTTCTAACCACAGGACTGGATCCTAGATTCAGTCCTGGGACATCTCCTGTAAACAGTTGAGTAAAAGCGTTTTGGTTACAGTAGTGATTTTTAAGGAATATTATTGTATTTTAAAAGTTGACACAGAAACTTTTTCACATAGAATCACCAATGTTATCCTATGGGAGGAAATTCACTTAGCAGGTAAGTAGTGTTATCGTTACTTTTTCTTACTCAGTGGTGGATCCTGGATCCAGCACTGGTGCATCTCCTGTAAACAGTTGAAAGAATGCGTTTAAGTCATACAGGCGATTTTTAAGGAATATTTGTAGTTTGTGAAAATCGACACTTTGAAACTTTTCTGCTGAAAACCAGACAATGGATTCCTATGGAAGGAAATACAAGTTACTGGTAAATACGGTTAGAATTACTTTTCAGGGTCAGTGCTGGGCTAAAAGATGCAGCACTGGGTTCTCTCCTGATAACAGGTGAGTAAATCGGAATTCGTAGTTCGGCTGATTTTAGAGGAATATTATAAAGTTACAAAACTCCACACTTAGAAGAATTTCCAAGTGAAACCAGTCAATGTTAGCCTATGGAAGGAAATTCAAGTTACTGGTAAGTACGGTTAGAATTACTTTTCAGGATCTGTACTGGGCTCAAAGATGCAGCACTGAGGTCTCTCCTGATAACAGGTGAGTAAATTGGAATTCAGTAGTTCAGCTGATTTTAGAGGAATATTATAAAGTTACAAAACTCCACACTTAGAAGATTTTCCAAGTGAAACCAGTCAATGTTAGCCTATGGAAGAAAATTCAAGTTACTGGTAAGTACGGTTAGAATTACTTTTCAAGGTCAGTGCTGGGCTAAAAGATGCAGCACTGGGTTCTCTCCTGATAACAGTTGAGTAAATCGGAATTCGTAGTTCGGCTGATTTTAGAGGAATATTATAAAGTTCCAAAACTCCACACTTAGAAGAATTTCCAAGTGAAACCAGTCAATGTTAGCCTATGGAAGGAAATTCAAGTTACTGGTAAGTACGGTTAGAATTACTTTTCAGGATCTGTACTGGGCTCAAAGATGCAGCACTGAGGTCTCTCCTGATAACAGGTGAGTAAATTGGAATTCGTAGTTCAGCTGATTTTAGAGGAATATTATAAAGTTACAAAACTCCACACTTAGAAGAATTTCCAAGTGAAACCAGTCAATGTTAGCCTATGGAAGGAAATTCAAGTTACTGGTAAGTACGGTTAGAATTACTTTTCAAGGTCAGTGCTGGGCTAAAAGATGCAGCACTGGGTTCTCTCCCGATAACAGGTGAGTAAATCGGAATTCGTAGTTCGGCTGATTTTAGAGGAATATTATAAAGTTACAAAACTCCACACTTAGAAGAATTTCCAAGTGAAACCAGTCAATGTTAGCCTATGGAAGAAAATTCAAGTTACTGGTAAGTACGGTTAGAATTACTTTTCAAGGTCAGTGCTGGGCTAAAAGATGCAGCACTGGGTTCTCTCCTGATAACAGTTGAGTAAATCGGAATTCGTAGTTCGGCTGATTTTAGAGGAATATTATAAAGTTCCAAAACTCCACACTTAGAAGAATTTCCAAGTGAAACCAGTCAATGTTAGCCTATGGAAGGAAATTCAAGTTACTGGTAAGTACGGTTAGAATTACTTTTCAGGATCTGTACTGGGCTCAAAGATGCAGCACTGAGGTCTCTCCTGATAACAGGTGAGTAAATTGGAATTCGTAGTTCAGCTGATTTTAGAGGAATATTATAAAGTTACAAAACTCCACACTTAGAAGATTTTCCAAGTGAAACCAGTCAATGTTAGCCTATGGAAGAAAATTCAAGTTACTGGTAAGTACGGTTAGAATTACTTTTCAAGGTCAGTGCTGGGCTAAAAGATGCAGCACTGGGTTCTCTCCTGATAACAGTTGAGTAAATCGGAATTCGTAGTTCGGCTGATTTTAGAGGAATATTATAAAGTTCCAAAACTCCACACTTAGAAGAATTTCCAAGTGAAACCAGTCAATGTTAGCCTATGGAAGGAAATTCAAGTTACTGGTAAGTACGGTTAGAATTACTTTTCAGGATCTGTACTGGGCTCAAAGATGCAGCACTGAGGTCTCTCCTGATAACAGGTGAGTAAATTGGAATTCGTAGTTCAGCTGATTTTAGAGGAATATTATAAAGTTACAAAACTCCACACTTAGAAGAATTTCCAAGTGAAACCAGTCAATGTTAGCCTATGGAAGGAAATTCAAGTTACTGGTAAGTACGGTTAGAATTACTTTTCAAGGTCAGTGCTGGGCTAAAAGATGCAGCACTGGGTTCTCTCCTGATAACAGGTGAGTAAATCGGAATTCGTAGTTCGGCTGATTTTAGAGGAATATTATAAAGTTACAAAACTCCACACTTAGAAGAATTTCCAAGTGAAACCAGTCAATGTGAGCCTATGGAAGGAAATTCAAGTTACTGGAAAGTACGGTTAAAATTACTTTTCAGGATCAGTACTGGGCTCAAAGATGCAGCACTGAGGTCTCTCCTGATAACAGGTGAGTAAATCGGAATTCGTAGTTCGACTGATTTTAGAGGAATATTTGCACAATGGTGAAGGAAGGGGTGGGGCCTGAGGTGACATGTCTGCAAACACACCCTGTGGCGCGTTTTAAGTTGGAGAATTAATTCCTCCTCAATCCCTAGGGTCTCCTAGGGGCCAACTAGCCCACCAGGAACCTCCAGTATGCGCCAGGGGCTGTGTTGCAGAGAGTGTACAGAGGCCACGCCCCTTTTTACAACACTCTGCAACGCAGCTCCGTGGCGCTTACTGGAGGTACCTGGTGGGCTAGTTGGCTCCCAGGGACCCTCAGGATTGAAGAGGATTTAATTCCCCATCTTAAAACGCGCCACGTGGCCTGTTTGCACACATGTCACCTGAAGCCCCGCCCCTCCCTTCACCACTGTGCAAACGCGCCCCGTGGCGCGTTTTAAGTTGGGGGATTAAGTCCCCTTGAATCCTGAGGGTCCCTGGAGTCCAACTAGCCCACCATGTACCTCCAAAGCGCCACAGAGCTGCGTTGCAGAGAGGTGTAAAAAGGGGCGTGGCCTCTGTACACCTCTCTGCAATGCAGCCCCTGGCGCATACTGGAGGTCCCTGGTGGGCTAGTTGGCCTCAGGGACCCCCAGTATTCAAGGGGAATTCGTTCCCCATCTGCAAACGCGCCAGGGGGCGCGTTTGCAGACTGCTGCAGTGAGGGGGCGGGGCCTCCGGCACAATGCTGGTCTTTTTTATTTTTATTATTTTTTTTTTTTTGTATGGGAGGGGGGCTGCGTGGCCCACCTTCCCTTGTCCACTTTTGGCCCCGGGGACCCCATCCCCCGGGGCCTGATGATTTTCTTTTTAAAAAAACAAAACGGGAAGGGGGCCGCGTGGCCCCCCTTCCCTGGGCCTCTATTGGCCCCGGGGACCCCATCCCCCGGGGCATGCCCTCTTTTTAAAAAAAAATATATATATTTGGAGGGGGGCTGCGTGGCCCCCCTCCTCAGGCCATTTAAGGCCCCGGGGACCCCATCCCCCGGGGCCGGCCTTACCCTTTTTTTTTTTCTCTTTTTTTTTTGGGGGAGGGGGCTGCGTGGCCCCCCTCCGAGGCCACTAATAGCCCCAGGGACCCCATCCCCCGGGGCCTGGCCACTAGTTGGGGACCGTGGGGGGGTCCCCAATCCCCGCACGGTCCCGCCGGCTCCCCGCGTCCTGCGGGAGCCGGCATTGCTTTTCCATAAGGGGAGCTGCTGACATGCAGCTCCCCTTGTGGAAAAGCAATCTGCTTTGCTTCATTGAAGCAAGAGCAGGTTTCCCTGCTCTCGCTTCAATGAAGCAAAGCAGTTTGCAATGACAGGGCGGGAGCCGCGAGGCTCCCGTCCTGCCATTGCAAACAGCAGTAGGCACCCCGGGACACTGCAGGAGCCGGCCCTGGGGGGTGGCGGTCCCCAGGGCCACCACAGGCTCCAGGAAGGGGGCCGCACAGCCCCCCTCCCATCCTGTGCACAGCCCCGGGAGGTGGTGGTCCCCAGGGCTTCGGGGGTCCGCAACGGACCCCCACATTTATTTTGTTAGTGCCCCGGGGAGGTGGCGGTCCCCGGGGAATGTGGGGGGGCTGGAGCCCCCCCACACAGGTACTATTAATTTAAAAAAAAGAAGCCCCGGGGGGTGGCGTTCCCCGGGGCTGCGGGAGAGCCGAGAGCCCTCCCGCACCATTTTGTTTTCAAAGCCCCAGGGGGTGGCGGTCCCTGGGGCTTGGGGGGGCCTTAGAGGCCCCCCACATATTATAAATAAACCCCCACATGCACCCGGGACTTCGCCCACCCGGGGGCGAAATACCATCGAAGCGCGGGAGACCACGCATCGATTTTCTTTTTTTCTTGGCGGGATCCGCGCACCCTAAGCGCATCCCGCCGATTTAAAAAAAAATATATATGCTTTTTTCTGCCCAGGAGGTCCTTGTGGGACTCTCTGAGCAGACCTAGGGGGTCAGGGTGTTTCTACCCTGCCCCCTTTGTGCGTTTTGCGCACTTGTTTCTTTTTTTTTTCTCGGCGGGATCCGCGCACCCTAAGCGCATCCCGCTGATTTAAAAAAAAAAATGTATTTTTCTGCCCAGGGGGTCCTTGTGGGACCCCCTGAGCAGCCCTAGGGGGTCAGGGTGTTTCTACCCTGCCCCCTTTTTGCGCTTTGCGCAATTGTTTCTGTCCCTCGGTTCTACCGAGGGACAAAATGGCTGCCAACACTTCCTGATTTGGAGTGTTGACAGCCACTTGACAGCCAATTAGCATGCAGCTCGTGATCGGGAGGGTACCCTACTCGGCCATAGATATATATGTGACTTTACTTTTGATTTTCTCAGGAACTACTGAACGGATTTACACCATTTAAGCAAAAGGCACAACACTGAATCAAGGGCTACCTCTTTGCCAAATTTGGTGTAATTCCGTTCAGCAGTTCGGGCTGTAGCTGCGACTAAAGGTTCCTATGGAAAAATGAATGGGGAAAACGCATTTTGGGACCCCCCTTTTTTCTCGGCCCCCCCTTGACGAACCACCCCGAGACTTTTAGGATAGGAGCGGACCAGAGCGCCCCAACAAGTTGGAAACTTTCGCAAAGATTCGACAAACGGCGCCGAATTTATTTCAAATAGAATGTTGCGGATTTCCTATGGAAAATAGGTCCTAACTATAACTATCTACTGGCGACCGCCAGTAGATAATATTTATATATATATATATATGATTTAGCAAAAACCTGCAACATTCCCTAGTTCAGATGTACTGGGAAAATAATTCCAGAGCCGCCACTCGATTTCCAAGCACAGCGTATGTTTAATCACACACGGGCAACAACGAAAAAACCCAACGCGTTTTGGAGTTCACGCACTCCTTGCTCACGGGTTAGGCATATGCGTGCTTCCTGTCTTATTTAAAGAGACACAGTGTGCATTACAATTTAACAAACATAGAAAACATACTTTGCGTGTTAGTCCTTATCTTACAATAAAGAAAAGCATATATCATTGGCAAAATATCAGAAAGGATCAGCGTGAAATAAAATTATGTAATTTGTGAACATATTGCCGGTAAATGACAGTGAACATGGACTGTCCTGTGTTGCAGCGTCTTGTAGTGTAAAAGTAACCTTGATAACTGCTGCATTGTATGCATTTTGCATGAACAAATGGCATGCCGTGTTTGCTCAATAACACTTAATAATTCATGGCATCACTCTCTTACAGCAATAATGCTGCGCAAATAAGCATTTACTTTGAAACAGTCAAGCCCCAGTGGGTAAAGTATAAACAGTTGATAGGTATTAATGCATATTCCACATTAGAAGAAAAACAAATTTCATAAACATGTTATTTAAGAGTGTCAACATGGTTTCCCACATAATAACTAAAGTGCACACAGACTACCTAATGTTGTAGCGCCTTAAAATCTAAAGCAAAATTGATAACTGCCCAGTGGCATAAAACTGTTCATGCAAATTGTATAAAAGAAAATTCCCAAACAGGGATGATACTAAAACAAGTGCACTGAATTTATAACAATCAAGCTCCAGTGGGCAAAATACCGACAATCCGTCTGCCATTACCAAGTCCAAAGTGTCTCTTAATACTGACTGAACAATTCATAAGGATGCTTCTACGGCATTCCGCCAATTCAATTATACCTCCGTGGGTTCTTCCAGAAAAACAACCTTGGACATCATGATCAACCTATATATGCATCAAAACCCGCTGACTCACTCTAGGTGTAATAGCTTCTCTGCTTTTTCAGACTTCTCCCTCTAGAACAAACAAAAAACAAAGTATTGATTAAAAACCATACTGGTGCACTAAGTTAAAAAGGCATAAGCCTATACAGAAGAAAACGAGGATACTAAATGAAAGGCAGAAGTTAACCTAAATGTACAGCCAAAAAATGGTTTTTGCCTGGGTGTTAATGACACAGTCTTGCAACTGCTACTAAACTTGCAAGCCTTACACTGATTGCACGTATAAAAGCCTTTAATAGTGCTACGAGTAATATCTGAATGTGTCGAGGAATGACATAAAGAATCATGTAGGGACCTCGCCTTTTTAAAGGTTATTTCTGGGTTTTCACCAATTGCTGCTGCCAGGTCTTGGTCAGTTTGTAAAACACTCCAATATTTCTTAAGACTTTTTCTAAGATGCAAGTGTAAGGCTTGCAAGTTTAGTAGCAGTTGCAAGACCGTGTCATTAACACCCAGGCAAAAACCATTTTTAATCGACAAACATCTTACATGTAATTCGGATTACGTGGTGTATGCCCTTCTCCGACCCTGCAAACTAGCCTACATAGGCAGCACTATTCATAGGGCTAAAAAGCGTATATTAGAGCATATGCGTGCCATCCGTAATAATGACAGGCATTATCCAATGGCACAGCATTTTCAAACTCATCATGCCCAAAATTGTAAATTGCTAAAATTTGTTGTGCTAGATACCATACCTAAAAGGGAAAGAGGGGAAGATTGCACTACTGAATTGAGAAGACTAGAGTCAAAGATGATAATCAAGTACAACACCATGTATCCTAATGGAATGAATATGGATGAGGAAATGGCTGTACATTTAGGTTAACTTCTGCCTTTCATTTAGTATCCTCGTTTTCTTCTGTATAGGCTTATGCCTTTTTAACTTAGTGTGTTTGCACCAGTATGGTTTTTAATCAATACTTTATTGTTTGTTGTTTTTTGTTTGTTCTAGACAGAGAAGTCTGAAAAAGCAGAGAAGCTATTACACCTAGAGTGAGTCAGCAGGTTTTGATGCATATATCGGTTGATCATGATGTCCAAGGTTGTTTTTTCTGGAAGAACCCACGGAGGTATAATTGAATTGGCGGAATGCCGTAGAAGCATCCTTATGAATTGTTCAGTCAGTATTAAGAGACACTTTGGACTTGGTAATGGCAGACGGATTGTCGGTATTTTGCCTACTGGGGCTTGATTGTTATAAATTCAGCGAACTTGTTTTAGTATCATCCCTGTTTGGGATTTTTTCTTTTATACAATTTGCATGAACAGTTTTATGCCACTGGGCAGTTATCAATTTTGCTTTAGATTTTAAGGCGCTACAACATTAGGTAGTCTGTGTGCACTTTAGTTATTATGTGGGAACCATGTTGACACTCTTAAATAACATGTTTATGAAATTTGTTTTTCTTCTAATGTGGAATATGCATTAATACCTATCAACTGTTTATACTTTGCCCACTGGGGCTTGACTGTTTCAAAGTGAATGCTTATTTGCGCAGCATTATTGCTGTAAGAGAGTGATGCCACAAATTATTAAGTGTTATTGAGCAAACACGGCATGCCATTTGTTCATGCAAAATGCATACAATGCAGCAGTTATCAAGGTTACTTTTACACTGCAAGATGCTGCAACACAGGACAGTCCGTGTTCACTGCCATTTACCGGCAATATGTTCACAAATGACATAATTTTATTTCACGCTGATCCTTTCTGATATTGTGCCAATGACATATTCTTTTCTTTATTGTAAGATAATTACTAACACGCAAAGTATGTTTTCTATGTTTGTTAAATTGTAATGCACACTGTGTCTCTTTAAATAAGACAGGAAGCACGCATATGCCTAACCCGTGAGCAAGGAGTGCGTGAACTCCGAAACGCGTTGGGTTTTTTCGTTGTTGCCCGTATGTGATTAAACATACGCTGTGCTTGGAAATCGAGTGGCAGCTCTGGAATTATTTACCCAGTACATCTGAACTGGGGAATGTTGCAGGTTTTTGCTGGATATACAAGGACCGCTACCTCGCCGACCACTCCTCATATCAAGAGGCTGGAGCTTACGCGACGTACTTTGGTGGATATATTTGAAATTGCTCCCGCCCGCCTCTGATGCCGTCCGAAGGAACACGGCGCTGAAACTGACTTTGGTGAATGGGAAAACAAGGCGGGTACAACCGGAACGGATTTTGCTTGGTCTTGGTCTTGGTGGCGGGAGTCGGAGGAAGCCTGCATCGAGAGCTAGTACCGGAAAGGTAAGCCAATATCTTGTTAAAGTGTTCGTGCATGCAGTTTGCATTAACACAGAGGCTGTGAGTTACACAAACGCGTCTTCACGGAAGTGAGTGATGCGCTGGATTTTGAAGCAGCGTTATCTCCGACGCAAGTAGATTGCAGCGTTGTGAGATATAAAACTTTGACACACTACAACCATGGCAACAAACAGAGATATCAGAAGAAGGGAGGCGGCGGACAAATTATTTACCGCATCAGCCTTACAGGAGGTTGAAAGTACTGTTGTAACAACTGAGTCAAGTCTGTTAAAAAACAAAAAACAATTATGGGACAATCTTTGGAAAGCTCTGAAAAAAGAGCAGTCGAAATGGTGAGAGGCGACTGCACTCCAAAAATACATAGACTGCAACCGCGTTCCAAGGGGATTAAGTATTTTTATAACTCCTACATTTGAGAACCCAGATCCGGATATGTTGGAAGAGTGGATGGCAAATAACCATGAGTGTTCCACAGTTATGCTCCGCATACTGGTGAAATATGCACAGAAAGATGGCGAAAAATTAAAACAAGAAATTGATGTGTTAACCTCTAAATTGAAAGAGCTTTATGATCAGGAGGAATTTGACACGGAGATGGCCAAACTTTAAACGCGATTATCAAAAGTTGAGGAAGAAATTAAACTAAAAAACAGAGAAAAGTTTGCAGCGACGAAATCGACTATCTGAAAGTTCACATCCTAACTTTTGGAAAAAAGTTCGACCACTTAAGAACCCTGGCTGATGAAGTATGTGTAGAGGAACAACCATTCACTTCAGGAAAATCAAGAAATGAAGAGACAGGCACGCCAAGTGCCATAGTAAGCGACACCACAGGTATGAGCAATGACGAACAGGAAGATAGTAATGCTCCGGCTCAAAAAGAACCAGCGGGAGTAAAAGCCAATTTTTTAAAGGAGTTCAACCTCATGGCCCGTGGAAGAGCAACCAACCCAAACAACAGGGGAACACCAGCCAAAAGAGGTCATGGACAAGGAGACAGAGGAGGCAAACAGCAGCAAAAAAATCAGGAGTCAAGCCCCGTGGGAGTTCTAACAAGGGGAAAGAAGTCAGGAAAATTATGGATATAAAAACAGTGGTAAATTTATCCAATCTGACTTCATCAAAACACCAAATGAATGTTTTATCCCTAGGACTCTCTTTCTGCCCCACAGCTAATTTTAATTACACTGACTGTCGCATTGACTTATTTCATTTTGTACGTAAATTGAAAATTAGAAAATGGTACGCTACTATGCCTACTCAGGAATCAGAAAAGCATAAAGAAATGAGCAGTATACTTGATGTTAATGATTTGGATGTATTACATATAATGCATGAATTGCAAGGTGAACCTAATTCTATCGATAATCCACTCCACAACTTGGTCAATGATGACATTGATATCGGCATGAGTGCACCCAGTGGTTTCAGACCTAAATCAATTTTTTTGCCTCAGATTATGAACGAGGCAATCAGTGTGTTTGAACAGGGCATGATCAAGGAATTTAAATGTATGAATTCTAGAAGAGTCAATGGCACGAAAAATCTTAACAAAGTCCAGATGCAGGCTATTAGAGAATTGGAAAACAACACCAGTATTGTCATAAAAAAATCTGACAAAGGGGGGAATGTTGTGGTGTGGCCACTGACTATGTATCTGAATGAAGGTATGAAACAACTGAACGAAAGTGAACGCTATGAGAAATCATCTAGAGATTGTTATGAGATGAGTAACAAAATATACGCAAGCAAACTGAGTGATTGGAAAGATCAGGGAATTTTGGAAATAGAGGAATTCCAATTCTTATCATGCAAATTCCCAAAAATCCCTACACTTTACTTATTGCCGAAATTACATAAAGATGCAGCCAATCCACCAGGGAGATCTATTGTCTCTCCCCGAGACAGTATGTTAGAGAACACGTTGAAATACGTAGATTACTTTCTCCAGCCATTGGTGCAAGCACTCCCGTCATACATACGGGATGCGGGCGATTTTTTGAGGTGTATAAAAGATATTGAGTGGAAGAAAGAATACTTCCTCTTAAGTTTGGATGTGAATAGTCTTTATACATGCATCCCCCATAACTTGGGCATGGAGGCATGTAGACATTTTTTGAAGACAAGATCAGTATCTTTTCTGTTACATACTGAAATGATCATCGAAATGATCGGGGTTTGGCTGACCAACAATTTTTTCCTATTCGAAGGTACAATCTATAGACAAACCCAGGGGACGGCAATGGGTACTTGCTTCGCCCCCAGCTTTGCAGGGTTATACCTCGGCTGGTGGGAGGAGCAAGTTGTCCATAACATCGGACTTTTTAAATCCCATGTCGTCCTCTGGGCGCGTTACATCGATGACATTTTTTGCATTTGTAATGGAACGCAAGATGAAGCTCTTGAGTTTGTTTCCATTCTGAATGACAATTCACTCAACCTTTCATTTACGAGCCATATTGACAAAGAGACCATTGAGTTCCTTGATCTCAGACTCTCTGCCCAAAAGGATAAACTTGTTAGTCACCTGTTTAGGAAATCCACAGCAGGGAACAGCTTATTGAGGGCTGATAGTTGCCACCCAGGATCTTTGATAGAAAGCATCCCGTATGGGGAGCTGTTACGCGCCAAGCGCAATTGCAGCACTGAAGAGGGATTTAACAATGAAGTTTTAATCATGAAAGAAAGATTCCAGGACAGGGGTTATTGCAACAAAACCATCAACAGGGCAGTAGAGAAAGTGATGGGGTTGGATAGAATCAAGTTATTATGTCCTAGACCTAAAGAAACATCTGAACAAAAGATTAGATTCATAAGTAAATACAACAACCAGTCAGGGCATCTTAGGAAAAGTCTTAAGAAATATTGGAGTGTTTTACAAACTGACCAAGACCTGGCAGCAGCAATTGGTGAAAACCCAGAAATAACCTTTAAAAAGGCGAGGTCCCTACAAGATTCTTTATGTCATTCCTCAACACATTCAGATATTACTCATAGCACAATTAAAGGCTTTTATACGTGCAATCAGTGTAAGGCTTGCACGTTTAGTAGCAGTTGCAAGACTGTGTCATTAACACCCAGGCAAAAACCATTTTTAATCGACAAACATCTTACATGTAATCCGGATTACGTGATGTATGCCCTTCTCTGTCCCTGCAAACTAGCCTACATAGGCAGCACTATTCATAGGGCTAAAAAGCGTATATTAGAGCATATGTGTGCCATCTGTAATAATGACAGGCATTCTCCAATGGCACGGCATTTTCAAACTCATCACGCCCAAAATTGTAATTTGCTAAAATTTGTTGTGCTAGATACCATACCTAAAAAGGAAAGAGGGGGAGATCGCACTACTGAATTGAGAAGACTAGAGTCAGGGATGATTATCAAGTACAACACCCTCTATCCTAATGGAATGAATATGGATGAGGAAATGGCTGTACATTTAGGTTATTTTCTGCCTTTCATTTAGTATCCTCATTTTCTTCTGTATAGGCTTATGCCTTTTTAACTTAGTGTGTTTGCACCAGTATGGTTTTTAATCAATACTTTGTTTTTTGTTTGTTCTAGAGGGAGAAGTCTGAAAAAGCAGAGAAGCTATTACACCTAGAGTGAGTCAGCGGGTTTTGATGCATATATAGGTTGATCATGATGTCCAAGGTTGTTTTTTCTGGAAGAACCCACGGAGGTATAATTGAATTGGCGGAATGCCGTAGAAGCATCCTTATGAATTGTTCAGTCAGTATTAAGAGACACTTTGGACTTGGTAATGGCAGACGGATTGTCGGTATTTTGCCCACTGGGGCTTGATTGTTATAAATTCAGCACACTTGTTTTAGTATCATCCCTGTTTGGGATTTTTTCTTTTATACAATTTGCATGAACAGTTTTATGCCACTGGGCAGTTATCAATTTTGCTTTAGATTTTAAGGCGCTACAACATTTGGTAGTCTGTGTGCACTTTAGTTATTATGTGGGAAACCATGTTGACACTCTTAAATAACATGTTTATGAAATTTGTTTTTCTTCTAATGTGGAATATGCATTAATACCTATCAACTGTTTATACTTTGCCCACTGGGGCTTGACTGTTTCCAAGTGCATGCTTATTTGCGCAGCATTATTGCTGTAAGAGAGTGATGTCAGGAATTATTAAGTGTTGTTGAGCAAACACGGCATGCCATTTGTTCATGCAAAATGCATACAATGCAGCAGTTATCAAGGTTACTTTTAAACTGCAAGATGCTGCAACACAGGACAGTCCGTGTTCACTGCCATTTACCGGCAATATGTTCACAAATGACATAATTTTATTTCACGCTGATCCTTTCTGATATTGTGCCAATGATATATGCTTTTCTTTATTGTAAGTTAAGGACTAACACGCAAAGTATGTTTTCTATGTTTGTTAAATTGTAATGCACACTGTGTCTCTTTAAATAAGACAGGAAGCACGCATAAGCCTAACCCGTGAGCAAGGAGTGCGTGAACTCCGAAACGCGTTGGGTTTTTTCGTTGTTGCCTGTGTGTGATTAAACATACGCTGTGCATGGAAATTGAGTGGCGGCTCTGGAATTATTTACCCAGTACATCTGAACTGGGGAATGTTGCAGGTTTTTGCTGGATATATGAGGATCGCTACCTCGCCGATCACTCCTCATATCAAGAGGCTGGAGCTTACGAGACATACTTTAGTGTACATATATATAATAGCGGCTAGTCCAGTCGCAAAGGAGGCCCCACCGCGGAGTTGCGGACCTGTGCTGCCGCCGGCCGGCGTACAGCATTGTGAAGGACAGAAGGGGCGCAGTGAGAGTCGTATGGTGTTGCCAGGGTGGACGAGACTATTGTCAACCCACTTGGGATTTTAATGCCAGAAAGTGGCAGCATCTTCACTACTCACAGGAGGATGATAAACAGCACTACAGGAACCAGCAGACATAGCGACTGCCGACGCCCACTGGGGCGGGTTCCAGGATTTAAAAACAGGTGCTTCGAGTGAAACACTGTTATGGATTTTGCCCATGAATAAGTGCGTGACAGCACGAAACGCGTCGGGCTGTGTGAATTTGGGGAATTGTCCTGTCTCCTGGGCTGCAGCTCTCCATTAAAAGCGTGAAACTTAACCCTACTGTGTGCGGCTTCCTTTAAGAGGACACTCTTTCGTTTGGAATTAATAGCGGCTAGTCCGGTCGCAAAAGAAGGCCCCGCCGCGGAGTTGCGGACCTGTGCTGCCGCCGGCCGGCGTACAGCACTGTGAAAGACAGAAGGGGCGCAGTGAGAGTCGTATGGTGTTGCCAGGGTGGACGAGACTATTGCCAACCCACTTGGGATTTTAATGCCAGAAAGTGGCAGCGTCTTCACTACTCACAGGAGGATGATAAACAGCACTACAGGAACCAGCAGACATTGCGACTGCCGACGCCCACTGGGGCGGGTTCCAGGATTTAAAAACAGGTGCTGCGATTGAAACACTGTTATGGATTTTGCCCATGAATAAGTGTGTGACAGCACGAAACGCGTCGGGCTGTGTGAATTTGGGGAATTGTCCTGTCTCCTGGGCTGCAGCTCTCCATTAAAAGCATGAAACTTAACCCTACTGTGTGCGGCTTCCTTTAAGAGGACACTCTTTCGTTTGGAATATATATATATATATATATATATATATATATATATATATATATATATATATATATATATATATATATCCAGTCCAATCCCACTTCCGAAAAACGGGTCCGACACATGCTCAGTGGCAAAAAAGGGTTTAATGCAAAGGGTTCCCAGTTAAAAGTCCTGTTGTTATGGTGAAACGCTGGGCAGACGCGTTTCAGCCTTGCGGCTTTCCCTCAGTGCCCGCTTCACTTTGATAATGTTCTGCCTGGGGGCTCGTATTTAAAGGTAGGTAGATCTTCCCTCATTGGAGCAGACAACTCCTGGCCCCGCCTCTCAGCCTTTGACTCCGCCACTCCTGCTGTGATCCATCTCGGGTTTTTATGTCCCACGCTGTGATTGCAGATACAGTGATCTGCTTTTTCATACACCCAGTGGTGTCCCATTGCTGGCTGCGTGTTGCAATCATCCTCCGGCAGTCACGGCAGGGTGCAAGGATGTCATCTCCATTTTGAGCCACCTTAAAGCAGCACGCTGCTGCTTCTTCTCTCCCCATACGGTCTCAAACTCAAGTGAGTGTCTAAAACCAACTGGGGGGGTGACGCGCTATGTCTTCTAAACATCAAACCACACTGATGCAAGCCAGGCGCGTAGCTCCAGAACGAGAAGGCGTGTCGGCAAATCGGTGCTTGCTACCGATACAACATCCAGTCCAATCCCACTTCCGAAAAAACGGGTCCGACACATGCTCAGTGGCAAGAAAGGGTTTAATGCAAAGGGCTCCCAGTTAAAAGTCCTGTTGTTATGGTGAAACGCTGGGCAGACGCGTTTCAGCCTTGCGGCTTTCCTCAGTGCCCGCTTCACTTTGATAATGTTCTGCCTGGGGGCTCGTATTTAAAGGTAGGTAGATCTTCCCTCATTGGAGCAGACAACTCCTGGCCCCGCCTCTCTCAGCCTTTGACTCCGCCACTCCTGCTGTGATCCATCTCGGGTTTTTATGTCCCACGCTGTGATTGCAGATACAGTGATCTGCTTTTTCATACACCCAGTGGTGTCCCATTGCTGGCTGCGTGTTGCAATCATCCTCCGGCAGTCACGGCAGGGTGCAAGGATGTCATCTCCATTTTGAGCCACCTTAAAGCAGCACGCTGCTGCTTCTTCTCTCCCCATACGGTCTCAAACTCAAGTGAGTGTCTAAAACCAACTGGGGGGGTGACGCGCTATGTCTTCTAAACATCAAACCACACTGATGCAAGCCAGGCGCGTAGCTCCAGAACGAGAAGGCGTGTCGGCAAATCGGTGCTTGCTACCGATACAACATCCAGTCCAATCCCACTTCCGAAAAAACGGGTCCGACACATGCTCAGTGGCAAGAAAGGGTTTAATGCAAAGGGTTCCCAGTTAAAAGTCCTGTTGTTATGGTGAAACGCTGGGCAGACGCGTTTCAGCCTTGCGGCTTTCCTCAGTGCCCGCTTCACTTTGATAATGTTCTGCCTGGGGGCTCGTATTTAAAGGTAGGTAGATCTTCCCTCATTGGAGCAGACAACTCCTGGCCCCGCCTCTCTCAGCCTTTGACTTCGCCACTCCTGCTGTGATCCATCTCGGGTTTTCATGTCCCACGCTGTGATTGCAGATACAGTGATCTGCTTTTTCATACACCCAGTGGTGTCCCATTGCTGGCTGCGTGTTGCAATCATCCTCCGGCAGTCACGGCAGGGTGCAAGGATGTCATCTCCATTTTGAGCCACCTTAAAGCAGCACGCTGCTGCTTCTTCTCTCCCCATATGGTCTCAAACTCAAGTGAGTGTCTAAAACCAACTGGGGGGGCGATGCGCTATGTCTTCTAAACATCAAACCACACTGATGCAAGCCAGGCGCGTAGCTCCAGAACGAGAAGGCGTGTCGGCAAATCGGTGCTTGCTACCGATACAACATCCAGTCCAATCCCACTTCCGAAAAAACGGGTCCGACACATGCTCAGTGGCAAAAAAGGGTTTAATGCAAAGGGTTCCCAGTTAAAAGTCCTGTTGTTATGGTGAAACGCTGGGCAGACGCGTTTCAGCCTTGCGGCTTTCCTCAGTGCCCGCTTCACTTTGATAATGTTCTGCCTGGGGGCTCGTATTTAAAGGTAGGTAGATCTTCCCTCATTGGAGCAGACAACTCCTGGCCCCGCCTCTCTCAGCCTTTGACTCCGCCACTCCTGCTGTGATCCATCTCGGGTTTTTATGTCCCACGCTGTGATTGCAGATACAGTGATCTGCTTTTTCATACACCCAGTGGTGTCCCATTGCTGGCTGCGTGTTGCAATCATCCTCCGGCAGTCACGGTAGGGTGCAAGGATGTCATCTCCATTTTGAGCCACCTTAAAGCAGCACGCTGCTGCTTCTTCTCTCCCCATACGGTCTCAAACTCAAGTGAGTGTCTAAAACCAACTGGGGGGGCGACGCGCTATGTCTTCTAAACATCAAACCACACTGATGCAAGCCAGGCGCGTAGCTCCAGAACAAGAAGGCGTGTCGGCAAATCGGTGCTTGCTACCGATACAACATCCAGTCCAATCCCACTTCCGAAAAAACGGGTCCGACACATGCTCAGTGGCAAAAAAGGGTTTAATGCAAAGGGTTCCCAGTTAAAAGTCCTGTTGTTATGGTGAAACGCTGGGCAGACGCGTTTCAGCCTTGGGGCTTTCCTCAGTGCCCGCTTCACTTTGATAATGTTCTGCCTGGGGGCTCGTATTTAAAGGTAGGTAGATCTTCCCTCATTGGAGGAGACAACTCCTGGCCCCGCCTCTCTCAGCCTTTGACTCCGCCACTCCTGCTGTGATCCATCTCGGGTTTTCATGTCCCACGCTGTGATTGCAGATACAGTGATCTGCTTTTTCATACACCCAGTGGTGTCCCATTGCTGGCTGCGTGTTGCAATCATCCTCCGGCAGTCACGGCAGGGTGCAAGGATGTCATCTCCATTTTGAGCCACCTTAAAGCAGCACGCTGCTGCTTCTTCTCTCCCCATACGGTCTCAAACTCAAGTGATTGTCTAAAACCAACTGGGGGGGCGACGCGCTATGTCTTCTAAACATCAAACCACACTGATGCAAGCCAGGCGCGTAGCTCCAGAACGAGAAGGCGTGTCGGAAAATCGGTGCTTGCTACCGATACAACATCCAGTCCAATCCCACTTCCGAAAAAACGGGTCCGACAAATGCTCAGTGGCAAAAAAGGGTTTAATGCAAAGGGTTCCCAGTTAAAAGTCCTGTTGTTATGGTGAAACGCTGGGCAGACGCGTTTCAGCCTTGTGGCTTTCCTCAGTGCCCACTTCACTTTGATAATGTTCTGCCTGGGGGCTCGTATTTAAAGGTAGGTAGATCTTCCCTCATTGGAGTAGACAACTCCTGGCCCCGCCTCTCTCAGCCTTTGACTCCGCCACTCCTGCTGTGATCCATCTCGGGTTTTCATGTCCCACGCTGTGATTGCAGATACAGTGATCTGCTTTTTCATACACCCAGTGGTGTCCCATTGCTGGCTGCGTGTTGCAATCATCCTCCGGCAGTCACGGCAGGGTGCAAGGATGTCATCTCTATTTTGAGCCACCTTAAAGCAGCACGCTGCTGCTTCTTCTCTCCCCATATGGTCTCAAACTCAAGTGAGTGTCTAAAACCAACTGGGGGGGCGACGCGCTATGTCTTCTAAACATCAAACCACACTGATGCAAGCCAGGCGCGTAGCTCCAGAACGAGAAGGCGTGTCGGCAAATCGGTGCTTGCTACCGATACAACATCCAGTCCAATCCCACTTCCGAAAAAACGGGTCCGACATATGTACATATATATATATATATAAAAATGTATTTGTGGGTGTGGCCCCCCACACCCCCCAAACTTACCTTAACTGCATGGTAAAGGCCTACGTTGTAAAAACATATGCGTTCTAAAAACATGTGTGGCAAAAAATGTGTGATAAAGGTACAATGTGGTAAAAAGCTCGTTGTAAAGACTGTTTCCTGCCAGGAAACTATTGTTGACAAGTATACAGCACATGTAGCCTTTATGGCTTCTCTGGGCACTTACAATACATCAGAATGGAATGGACATTATATGGGTCATATCTGCTCATGGTGATATGCCCACACATAGGATATAGTGCACCCTGCCTTAGGGCTAAAGGCCTGCAGTCGGGGTTACTTACCTATATCCCATGCAGTGCATGGGAGGCATGGCACACAGTGCTGTGTGCCATGTCGACTCTTTAGATTTCTCTGCAGACATGCAGCCTGCAATGGCAGAGTGCACAGCCTTGGTGAGGGGTCCCTTGGGTGGCACAACCAGTGCTGCATCCCCAGAGGACACTCTTCATATTCCATGCCCTAGGTACCAGGGGTACCACTTACTAGGGACTTACAGGGGTTACTGAAGTTGTGCCAATTGCGATACTGTTTTTGAGAAAGAGATCTGGCACTGATGACCTGATTAGCAGGGAACCCGTGCACTTACAGATCGAAATCACATCAGAAATCAGGAAAAAATTGGGGGCTAACCATGTCAAAAGAGACACTTTTCTACACCTTCACCCAAGTATCCAGTGCTTTGCAAAAATAAACCACATAATACACCCAGGGCTGCTGGTACAGCTTATCATTTCCCTAAACTTCTGCCTGTACTTTTACGAGTGAGGTCATATTTTCTAACAAGGGTGTTCTCCACGGGGGGATACCTCATCCTGTCCCCTTTATCTAGGGCCAGTAGGGCGTCCATCCCTTCACTAGGAATGTGCTTCCATACGCTATCCCCCCAGTCCTCCTCAGGGTTTATTGGAGCTGCGCCAGCACCTAGTAGACAGCAAGCTGACTGACTCCAGTATTCTTGCTGAGGAGGATAACCTCTGGATCAGCGCCGAAGTGTCCAAGAAGGTACCTGGGAGTGACCCTAAGAAGGGTGGTAAAGGTTCCCCCCAGCAGAGTGAGGGGAGGTCAAAGATGATCCACACAAGTCTGAGAGTAAGGGGGAAGGAAAGGGTTCCCATGTCCCATATGAGACCACGCCAAGTTTGACCAAAATTACAAAAATCCAATCAGTAGAACCTGAGATATGCAAGTTTTAAAGATTTCAGGAAAAATAGTGCCAAAAAGCACAAACCCCCAACTGTGGATATCTCGCCAGACTGGAGTGCGGGCTGGCTACAGGGACCCACTTAGGGGGCTGAACAAAGTACCTTAAATCCTGGCATTGCGAGGGTCAACATCAAAGATGCATTGCGCAGTCGAAGTGATGCCTCAGTTCCGGTTGAGGCTGCCCTTGAAGAGGGATGCGAGGGCCAGTGCCGAGGATGCCTCATGCAGTGGCAGTTCCGATGTGGCGGCAGGCTGTGATTCAATGCTTCTCTTTGTGACAGTGGAGATCCACACAGAGCAGCGATGCGTTGGTTCTGCTGGGGGTTCCGGCATACAGCAAAGGTGATGCATCAGTTCCTCTGCACCCACAGAGGCTGGCAGAGCAACTTAGAGCCACTTCCAAGGGTCCAGGACTGGGGTGGCACGACTTGGCAAGGTACACTCCCAGATGCATAGTCCAGGTGCTGGAGTTGAGGTTGAGGAAGCCTTCTGTCCCTAAGGCTCAAGCCTGAAGGTCAGCCAACTAGCACTTGGAGTCACTCTGGGGTCACAGATTAAACAGATGCAGGTCCAGTCCTCCTCACCCATGCAAGAGAGGAGCAGGCAGCAGGTAAGCACAACAGGGCAGCATTCTTTCAGAGCAGCAGTCCAGCAGAGTGGCAGTCCTTTCAGCAACACAGCAGTTCTTCATCCTGGTAGAGTATCTAAGCATCCAGAAGTGCACTGAAGAGTTTGTGTCTGAGGTCCAGTATTTTTGCCCAGTTGTGCCTTTGAAGTGGGGAGAAATTTCTAGAGATTTCCCTTTGAAATCCCCGGGCATCCTGCCTTCCCTGTCTTAACTCCAGACTACCTACAGGAGATATGCAGCCCTTTCTGTGCAGGCAGGACACAGCCTATGCAAGTGTAAGTAGGGCTGTGCACAGCTTCGCCCTCCCATCATACCAGTAATGGCCCATCCAGGCACAACTAGGCTCCCTAATGTGTGTGGCTGTCTAGGAGGAATGCACAAAGCCCAACTTTCAGCTATGTCCAGTCATGTCACAGAGAGACCAACTGCAGGCACCAAATGGTTAAGGCAGGAAAATGGAAACTTTCATTTATCAAATTGGAATTTAAAATCTGACTTCACCATGAGTTAGGATTGTTCATTGCAATTCCAAAGACACCAAACATGAACTGGTTACCTGCTCCCATTCAAATATTGCAGCTTATTAAATGTAACAAGGTAACTCCAATGTTATCCTATGGAAGAGGTAGGCCTTGCAATAGTGAAAACGAATTTGACAGTTTTTCACTACCAAGGCATGTAAGACCTAAATGTAGGTGTCCTACATTTTAAATACATTGCTCCCTGCCCTCTGGGCTGTCCAGGCCCTACCCTAGCCGTACCTTAGATGTATTAAAAAGAAAAGGTTTGTGAATGGAAAAATGCTTATATTGGCAGGTCAAAATGGCAGCTTTAGACTGCACGCCCATGCTATAATGACAGGCCTGAGACAGGTTTGCAAGGCTACTTATGTGGGTGGCGCATTCAGTATTGTAGTGTGCTTAAACTGCAGGCCCTGGGTACACATAGTACCAATTTATTAGGGACTTACAAGTAAATTAAATGTGACATTTGAGTATAAGCCAATTCCACTATGTTTTAAGGAGAGAGCACAAGCACTTTAGCACTGGTTACCAGTAGTAAAGTGTGCAGTGTCCTAACAGCCAACAGAAATGGGTTCAGTAAACAGGAGTGTGAAGGTAAAAGGTCTGGGGATGAACCTGAATTCAGGGCCAAGTCCAAAACTGCACTAGAATTTTTTGGTTAGTTTTTAAATATAGATTTGCTGACACTGTCTGAGGAATTGACCACAAATGCATCCTCAGGCACCCCCAACTTACTTCCATACACTGGAAGGAGTTGGATTTAGTGCAATGGGTGCTCTGAACGCACACAGAAGAAATGTCTTCCAGTGCCTAAGCAAGCTATTTGGAAAGGTGAACATGGCTCCCTTATGTTATTAGGACTCCAGGTGAGAGACAGACATAACCAGGTATTTTTATTTATTTTAAGAGTTTTATATAGCGCTGGCCAGACCCTAAGGTATCGGACCGCTTTACAACATTTGTCAAGTAACAATCGAGTACAAAGAGAAATAGTAGTAAACACAATGATACGAGATGGGGGACATAGGGGCGAGTCAAGAGGTAGATGCTGTAAGAAGTCACTTCTCCAACCCTATCAAGCTATTGACTATCGTACATTCATGAATCCAAATCGAGCATTTTAGAAAATGCTCCTCTTGCTTGGTTGACGTGTGGCACTTCACAGAAAAGGTAACTCAATTGTAGAGACGACAATAAGACTCAGTCGGAGTACTACTTCCCACACACACCTTTCAACAAAGATGTGTTAGAGAACACGACTAGGCTCTAAAATCGTACACCCTCTGCTGCCATGACAACGAGTTCCGATTAAAACACTACATGCCCCATTTTTTAAAAATAAGTTTCATTCTTGAGCTAAGAGCAGAGACCGTCCATGGTTTACATACCCTTTTGACAGGTTAATCCTACAGACGACACAAGCTTGATCTAAGTACATATTTTTAGTCAAATTGTGCAGCCCTGGTAGCTGCCCCAAAAAAATTGGGGCACGAGTATTAAAAAAAACTCAAAGCATAACCACTTTCAAAGGTGGTTTAGATTTCCGCCATTTAATAGGTTTGTCAGGAATGCAATTTTATATAATTTGTTAGCGCATTATGCAGTCACATTCCACCCGTCACAAAGACACGAAATTGTTTCACTTGTAAAATTGCTGTTAATTTACAACCGGATCTGAATCAGGACTTTATTCTGATTGACTGCGTTTTAAAAAGTCTGTTTCGTCCTATAAAGAACTAAGGGGCATATTAACAACGAGGCGATAAAAAATTATCGCCGCTTTAGCGTCCGTTTTCGGACGAAAAGCGGCGATAATCTTATCACCTAATCAGCAAGTTCACGCTTATCAGCGTGAATCTTGCACTATCGCCTTTCCCCAACGTCCATCTTTGCATCTCTAATGAGATGCAAAGTAGGCGTACTGGCGCATTCGGATGGGCTACGTTGCAAATATCGCCGATGTGCACATCGCGATATTTACAAGGCAGCCCACAGGATTATAGCAGGCGTTAAATTTGGCAAGCGGCCGTTTTGCAAAATCTAACGTCTGCTATAATCCTGACTTACCTATGTTAGACATAGGAGATGGATTCTGCTGATACGACCACAGAGTCGTATCCAGCAAGGTTATCGCCGCTTTGAAGGGAACATCGCTGGAAAACCAGCGATGTTCCCTGCAAAGGGCGATAACCTCGCATCTCTGGAATCTTTATCAGCCCTGGAGTAACGCGTTGTTAATAACGCGCTACCAGGGCGATAAATACCAGAGATAGGCGGCGATAATATAATTATCGCGTAAGCACGCTAGCGATAATTATCGCTGGTCGTTGTTAATATGCCCCTAAGGGCCCCTAAGGGGCATATTAACAACGGCCAGCGATAATTATCGCTAGCCGTGCTTAGCGATAATTATATTATCGCCGCCTATCTCTGGTATTTATCGCCCTGGTAGCGCGTTATTAACAACGCGTTACTCCAGGGCGATAAAGATTCCAGAGATAGCGAGGTTATCGCCCTTTTGCAGGGAACATCGCTGGTTTTCCAGCGATGTTCCCTTCAAAACGGCGATAACCTTGCTGATACGACCCTGTGGTCGTATCAGCAGAATCCATCTCCTATGTCTAACATAGGTAAGTCAGATTATAGCAGACGTTAGATTTTGGCGAAAACGGCGTTTTCGCCAAAATTTAACGTCTGCTATAATCCTGTGGGCTGCCTTGTAAATATTGCGATGTGCACATCGGCGATATTTGCAACGTAGCCCATCCGAGGTACGCCTATATGCTCACTTTGCATCTCATTAGAGATGCAAAGATGGGCGTTGGGGGAAAGGGCGATAGTGCAAGGATTCACGCGATAGCGTGACGTTGCTGATTAGGCGATAAGATTATCGCCGCTTTTCGTCCGAAAACGGACGCTAAAGCGGCGATAATTGTTTATCGCCTCGTTGTTAATATGCCCCATAGTGGCATAAAAACTGACCCACAGACTAGGTATACATGCACTAGAAACTATACCTTCCCTACAGTAGAAGAGGCCTGCTGTAAGACTGCAAGCTTATAAAGCGTTAAGGAGGCACACTAATGGAAAGTCTTTACGTGTCAAAATAGGCCAGTTCTATGAACTGAAACATGGTTCCTATGGTCTGTAGCAAATGAAAATGCATGAATATATATTCAGAACCCATTTGACCAACAGAAGCAAATAGCCCTTCCACAAAGAGAAGGGCAATAAAAGCAACTGTCGGGAAATGCATCGAAGCCAGATTTGCACTCACAACCAATATGTACTCCGAGAACGCTGAAGTGACTGAACACATTGTTAGTGGGTCTGGTGGCTGCCTTCTTATGGAACCGACGTAATATGGCCAGGCTCATAAGAGCTGAATATTGACCCTTTGTGGATTAAAGAACTTCTATGGCCTCAGAACAGTGATAGTTTAGTGCTCTAGCCCCAGCAGCCCCCCCCCCCTCCCGACCCCACTAGATTCAACACCAGTATATTTCACCACAAGGTCACGAAATCTAGATTGGACAATTAGAGTGGGTACTCTCGGTTTAAGAACAGAATATATTTGTTAGAGAATGTACCTTGAATAAGTGAAACATTCATCACATCGACTGGCCAAGCCTAAGGGCAGCACCAACACAAGTTACTTTAAAATGGTATCAAGAACTGCCGTTAGGAGAAAGGCAATAATAACACAAGTATGGACCTTAACAGGACAACTCAAATGCTACCCTAAAATTCAAGGCTGCAAAGAGGTTTCAATAGTTTACCATTAATCTGGTCCCAGTGCTTACCGTTTTAGAATACAAAATGTATTATAAAATAACCACTGCATTGCTGCGTTTGGTCACAATATCTGCAGACAAGCAAATAGCCAAATTTGACATACAACTGAAGCACCCATGGCTTGCTCTGCAGGTTCTTGGGGATTTTCTTTTCCCCACTATTCTCTCCTTGGACTCCTTACAGATGACTTGAAATAACATCGTGCAGCAGCACTGAGACTTCGCGCAAGTTTTCATCAAGGGAGTTTGGGGACATCAAAGAGGTCTTCACATTTACTCCAACAACGAAAAAGATAGTAATTTTCTCCATCCAACAGATGGGGGAAGCCTTTTTAAAAAAAATGTACACGCTTTATTGTATTGACATTTGTGGAGGATACACAAGTCTACCAGCCAGTTGAAGGAGAACAATGGCAAAATGAAGCATCTTCATAATGACATCGAGTAGTTATACAACACATGGTTGAGCATTTCATAATACCTCTATAGTGTGCCTAAAGCAGCCACAGTCAGCTTAATTTGGTGTTACCAAGTAATAAACCTTGGAATACAGGTTTCGTACATGCTGATGACAGTCACTAGATGCAATCTGTACGCAAAACTCCTTCCTCAATGGCTGATGTGCTACAAGTTTAGGAATCTTAAATATTTGAAGCTTTTGTTTGCCTGCTTGGCATATCACTTTATATTTGTTTATTATAAACTCTTCTTTGCATGAATTCAATGATCCAGTGACCACACATCACCCGTCATGTTCCTTGCGATTAACTGAAATACACTTTTCTATCTAGCAGTTTCAAGTATTAATGGTGCTTCTTTAGGCTTGCGCAGCATTTAGGTGACTTTCAGACTTATTTTAGCTCTAAACCAACACCATGCTAATCTCAGATTTTAAATTAGTGCCACATGGTAGTCATTGGGTTAATGGACGGTTCAATTAGTGAGCCCAATGACCTAAGATTTAAAACACTGCATAATGGGAGTTTTGGGGCGTTCATTCCACAGGCACATATTTTACAAGGCTGCGAAATAAAGCAACTAGGTGCATCACTTTATTGAAATAGATACCCTGGTGGTTAAGGTTACTTAAAAGAGCTTAAGGCAGTACCTGGATCCGGCTGATTCTGGGGTTGCCAGTGTGGATACGCATTTCCCCACCCCTGGGGCGCATATGGGGCCGGAGGACCGTGTGGGGAAGGGCCAAGGTAGGCGAAGGTTATCGAAGATTTAGTATCCTAGGAATCCTGTATAGGTAGAAGGCAGTTGGACATGGTAGGGATGGCACGGAGATCACTGGCCTCACCACTTGTCACATGTAATACTTATGGCCTGTTTGCCATCTTCATCCTCTGTCAGAACACAGCAAAAACCCGCTATGTTACAAGTGCATTTCAGACGATGCACTGCACATAACGGCGAACATGACATGGGCCATATTTTGACTGAGTACCCTGTACACCAAACCCTAAGGACTTTAGTTTTAAAACACTGCATAATGGGAGTTTTGGGGCGTTCATTCCACAGGCACATATTTTACAAGGCTGCGAAATAAAGCAACTAGGTGCATCACTTTATTGAAATAGATACCCTGGTGGTTAAGGTTACTTAAAAGAGCTTAAGGCAGTACCTGGATCCAGCTGATTCTGGGGTTGCCAGTGTGGATACGCATTTCCCCACCCCTGGGGCGCATATGGGGCCGGAGGACCGTGTGGGGAAGGGCCAAGGTAGGCGAAGGTTATCGAAGATTTAGTATCCTAGGAATCCTGTATAGGTAGAAGGCAGTTGGACATGGTAGGGATGGCACGGAGATCACTGGCCTCACCACTTGTCACATGTAATACTTATGGCCTGTTTGCCATCTTCATCCTCTGTCAGAACACAGCGAAAACCCGCTATGTTACAAGTGCATTTCAGACGATGCACTGCACATAACGGCGAACATGACATGGGCCATATTTTGACTGAGTACCCTGTACACCAAACCCTAAGGACTTTAGTTTTTCTAGAAGTGCTCTTTATGGAATTTAGTTAAGGCTTCCCCAGAATGTTTAGTCTAGTTTTCAAAGGAACATTTGTTCATGCAGTCTGAGGAATGGGCCACAAATGCATCTCCAGACACCCCCAACTTACTTTGACACAGTGGAAGGAGTTCGATTTAGTGCATTGAGTATGCTGTAGGTGCATGAAAGAAAACTCTGAGCCTAATCAGGCTTTCACAGTGAGGCTTTAGAAAAGATGCACCTGACCCCCTTGCACTATTGGAATTGTGGATAAGATGGACATGAACAGCTAGTCAAGTGTTATCCTAAGTTTGTTTTCATAGGGATCTTATGTAGGTAAAAGTAGATGTTCATGGTCGAAATGAAACTGTGGCCAAAACACTAACACAACCATAGCTGGTGGTATGTGTGTAAGAGCAATTGGGTTGCTGTTGGCTGGGGGAATGTGTGCCTGTTGGCTAGCTGCATCTGTGGCTGTTTGCTGGCAAAATGTGTGGCTGTTGGCTGGCAGAATGTGTGGCTGTAGGGTGGTGGAATGTGCAAAATGGTTTACTGGAAGTGAATTTCTATAATAAGCTGGCTGATGAGTGGTTGAGAGGCAGTGTTATTGCTGTTTCAGTCTTGTTGGTATATGAAATTGATGGGCACTTGAATGGTAGTGGTTTGTGGATATGAGTGTTGTGTGTGTTGGCCCACAGGAAAGGCATGTTGTTAGAAATGGGGGTCTCTAGTTGGCAGAGGTAGGTACCTTTGACCAAATAGGGACCCTTGCTTCTAGTCAGGGTAAGGGGGATACACACTTTAGATAACCCCTGCTCACCCCCTTCGTAGCTTGGCACGAGCAGACAGGCTTATCCCAAAGGCAATGTGTAAAGTATTTGTACCAACACTCACAGTAACCCAGTGAAAACACCACAAATGGACACCACACCAGATTAGAAAAATAAAATATCTTTATCTAAACTAAACAAGACCAAAACGACAAAGATCCAACATACAGAAACTCAGTAGAATGTCTTTAAAAAGGGTTGTTGCAAAAATAAACTTGTAGATGATCAATGCAACACTTTAGTCTCAAAGTACCTAGGACGCGTACCGCAAATCAAACAAAAGGGGCGCAGAGAAGGCGATGCGTTGATTCTTCCTGCGCTCCGGTTCCGATGCGACAAGATGGCGCCTTGATGCGTTGCGACGATCCGGTGCGATGCAATAAAATGGCGTCTTTGTTGCAATGCGGTAACGTGGAGGCGATGCGTGCACGCCCAACGGCCGTGCGGCGAACTCTGTGATTTTCTGAGCCACGACAGGCCCTGCGACACGCTTCTCCGGTGATGCGACGACACCCTCGGTGATGGCGACACGCTTCTCCGGTGTTGCGGCGGCGATCAGCGGCGGCGCGCTTCCTCAGCGATGCGACTGCCCTGCGACACGCTTCTCCGGTGATGCGACGGCACCCTCTGTGGCAGCGGCACGCTTCTCCGGTGATGTGACGGCGAACAGCAGCAGCGGCGACACGCTTCCTCGATGATGCGACAGCGGCTGCTGTGGCGGCACCACGCTTCTCTCTCGTTGCATCGCGCTTCCAGCTCCCGCCAGCAAAAAGGCCTCACATACATTTACAGGCCCCCCTGGCAGACTGGAACTCCCAGCAAGGAAGTTCAGGGAGCTGGGGGTGAAATCCTTTTGTGCCTGGGACTTCAGAAACAGGCGGCCAGCTCTTCTCAGGCCCTTGGAGACTTCTCTTCAGTTGGACACAGCACACAGCAAAGTCCTTTCTTCAAGCAGGGGGGACACAGCACACAGCAAAGTCCTTCTCCTTCCTTTGGCAGAAATAGCAACTGCAGGCCAACCCTAGACACACTTGGGCAGTACTTCTCCTTCAGCTCTTCAGCTTTTCTCCTCAGCAAAGGTTCCTTCTTGATTCCAAAGTAGTCTAACTTTCAGGGGTTTCAGCTCTAGTATTTATACCCCAAAAGTCTTTGTTCTCTATGTGTGAGGGGTCCTGGACCCAGTTCAAACCAGTTCTGGGGGCACTCTGCACGTGCACATCTTCTTCCTTTGTGAGTGTGGGCCAGGGCCATCAGACACACCCAGGAGGTAGAGCCAGCATTGTGGAAGGCAGGCACAGCCCTATTCAGGCCCAGGTGCTACTCCTCTTACCACTCCAAATGCAGATAGGTCTATTCAGCCTAGAGCTGACTCACCCAGACTCCTGGAGCCACCCCAGCCCCTGTCACTCTCAAACCAGACAGTCAATCCACAAACAGGCAGAGGCACACAGAAAGGTTGAACAAGAAAATAGCCACTTTCTAAAAGTGCTATTTTCAAACACAGAATTTGAAAACCATCCTTCCTAAAAGATGTGTTATTAAATTCTGAGTTCAGGGATACCAGACTCCAATTTCCTATCTCACTCCTATGGGAAGATATGCAGGTAAACATGTTACACAGCATTCCCCATTCTGTCCTATGGGCAAGATAGTCTTTCAATAGTGAAGAACAAATTTGGCAGTATTTCACTATCAGGACATGTTACCCACACTAGTACATGTCCTACCTTTCACATACACTGCACCCTGCCCAGAGAGGTACCTTGGGCCTACCATAGGGGTGTCCAATGTGTAAGAAAAGGGAAGGGTCAGCCCTGGCAAGTGAGTACACTGGCCAGGTCAACATGGCAGTTAACAAACTGCGCACAGGCACTGCAGTGGCAGGCCTGAGACATCATTTTAGGGCTACTCATGTGGGTGGCACAATCAGTGCTGCAAGCCCACTAGTAGTATTTGAATTACCAGCCCTGGCACACTCAGTTCACTTTACTAGGGACCTACTGGTAAAACAAATATACCAATCAGGGAGAACCAATCACAATATCAATTTACACAGAGAGCATATGCACTTTAGCACTGATCAGCAGTGGTAAAGTGCCCAGAGTCCTATAGAAAACAACCACAGGTCAGGAAAAGCAAAGGAGGAAGAAGCAAAAAGTTTAGGGATAACCCTGCAAAAAGGGCCATTTCCAACACAACCCCCTTCCAGCCTAAAGCCAGGGTAGACCAATCGATACCTCGAAGGGATTCCCTGCTTGGGGCGATAGAACACGGAACCTGGCCTGAACAGCAGGGGTCTATTCCTGTTCTACGCCTTCCTGAACCCAGTTGGATCCCTCTATCCATACTCTCAGGGCCCACTAAGCTAAACCATGGGGGACCCTTCTCCTCACCTGGGGACCCTATCTGTGCAGTGCCTAAGCTTACTTTGCTCACAGATGTGTCCGCACTGGTAGACAGTACCCACCTGGCCAACACAGCGGTGTGGCCCAGTCCACCCCCAGGGTGTGACTCCAGCCCCCCTCCTAGGGGCAACTCTCTCCACCAGGACAACCAGCCACAGTGGCTACTGACAGCTGTCAGTGATGAGAGCCAGGCCTCATGCCTGTCAGGCCTCTCTAACCTCTGTGGCGTCAGAAAGTCGGGGGACAGTATCCCCAGGTGCCTGGCACCTCTTCTCCACTTTCCCTCCTGCCAAGTCAGGTATGGCATCCCGACACTGGCCCACCAGCCCAGGGTCCGCACCCTCAGGACACAACTTTCCCACCAGTTCAGGACCTCTCTCCTGCAACTGGTCTCCCAACCTAGGATCTAAACCCTCAGGTTGAACCGGGGTCAGAGGCAAGGACTCCCTCCCTCTGCACCCCCTTCCAGAGTTCTGCACCCTCCCACCTGGAGTGGTACCCCTGGAAGCCAAACCGGTCAGGACACTGCTTACAGATGTCCTTCCCTCCAGGTCAGGCAGAACCTGAACCTGCCCTCCCAACCTAGCGGCTAAACCCCACGGCTAAACACTTGCCTGGCACGCCAGGACTTCTGGGAGCGCATACAGCATCCCCCGAGGGTAACACATGACTCATGTGTTGTGTGACAGTCTGCCTGGTGCAGATCTCCCGACCCCTGTCCATCTGACAGTGCGCGAAGATCCCCCAGGACAGAAGTGGTGTCACCATGGTCACTCCTAGGAGACTCAGCCCTTCTGGCTGGTCCCTGACCCACTGGTTCTCCCACTGGGGAACACATCCCCCTCTCACCCCTCAATCTGGACTTCTGCAACCTCCCAACTGGAGCGGCACCGCCAGACACCAGAACCACTGGAGCTCTGTTTACAGATGCTCCAGGTTCTCCTGACACTAGGAGATCCCCCTCAAATGACCTACTAGTACAGCCTAGGCCCCTGACCTGGCGTTCCCTTAGGGTACTCTCCAGGCCCTGAGACTGGGTTTCGGGTACCTTTGGACACACAGTCCCACACTCACTCCTTCTCCACTGAGACAGAACGTGAGCCCCTACACCTCTACCACTACACTGGGACCTAGCTGGGCTACTCTGAACCTCTTCCCCCACACAGGTCTGGAAGATACCTGAGCCACTCCTTTTAGGTTCACTCCCTAATGCCTCTTCAGACCCTCTGGAATCCACCAAGAGGTCTGCCTCCAACGCAAGCTCCCTGAAATCAGAGAACTCACACTCCACCGGGTGTTGGCATAGCTCTGGAAAACAGGGACTTAAAATATGCTCTCCAACAAATGAATCCCACAGCCCCCCACAGTTGTTAACCAAGCTACCCTTTGCCTCACCATCCAGTGCCTCACACAAGTACCCCACACCACTCTCCTGAGATTGGCAAGACAGTGTCTGACTGTCTCTGTCACTCAACCCACACTCTTCTGGGCGGTCTCCACACTCACACACCAGGACTTCTACCATGGAGCAACACCTCTCCCTGTACCTCTCATCTAGAGTCAGTAGAGTGTCCCTCCCACCACTAGGAATATGGTCCCCTGTGTCAGTTCCCCAATCTACTTCAGGGACAATGCACACCACTGGAGCTACCTCATAACCCTGAACCCCCTGGTGTATATTAACCCCCTCCCTCAAGTCAGGCGCCACATCTCTGGGTGTGTGTACTTCTCCCTCAGCACTAGATAACACAATCTTGTGCCACCATCTGAGCTGGACTCCACCTCCAACTCAGCAAAGCTCACTTCCTGAGCTACACACATTTCTTGTTGCGGGGCCGAGACACTCATGGCCTCAAGCCTCTCGAGCTCCAAATCAAGCTCCCTCATTCTTAATTCATGTGCCAAGGTCAATTTCAGTTCTTCCAAGGTATACTTCTTCTTCCGTTCCATTTCCAATATCTCCATCTCGAGCCTCAAGACTTCTAACTCATGATCTCTAATCCTTTGGTTTTCCTCCAGCTCCTCTGGGGAAAAACTTCCAGCGGAATGGTTGCTGCCAGCCCTGGAGGCTGCTCTGGACACAGGCAGATCCTGTGACTTGAAACCATCCCCTTGTGCATCCTCATCCACCTCTGCACCATCTGTCTCCCCAGCCTCTATGGCCTCCCACCAGGCCCTTGAGGCCTTCTGTAGCTCCTCCTTCTTGGAGCTGCTCTTCATGGGACATCCAAGGCTCCTGCAGAACTGCTTGACTTGACCTACTTTGTAGCCACTTAAAATTTCAATATCAAACTCCAGTTCTGCAACATCACTTGCTGGTTTAACCCTCTGAGACATGATGCGTGGATGACTCAAGGATCAGATCAAAAATGGAACCAAAAACAAAACACAGTATGTGGTTGCGTAGTGGTCTGCACTAATCTAGTGATGTACACCAATCACTGTGGGTCAAGTACAAATACAAGTTCAAATCCTCACCGCTGACCACCAGTGTTAGAAATGGGGGTCTCTAGTTGGCATAGGTAGGTACCTTTGACCAAATAGGAACCCTTGCTTCTAGTCAGGGAAAGGGGGATACACACTTTAGATAACCCCTGCTCACCCCCTTGGCAGCTTGGCACGAGCAGACAGGCTTATCCCAAAGGCAATGTGTAAAGTATTTGTGCCAACACTCACACACAGTGAAAACACCACAAATGGACACCACACCAGTTTAGAAAAATAAAATATCTTTATCTAAACTAAACAAGACCAAAACGACAAAAATCCAACATACAGAAACTCAGTAGAATGTCTTTAAAAAGGGTTGTTGCAAAAATAAACTTGTAGATGATCAATGCGACACTTTAGTCTCAAAGTACCTGGGATGCATAACACAAATAAAACAAAAGGGGCGCAGAGAAGGCGATGCGTTGATTCTTCCTGCGCTCCGGTTCCGATGCAACAAGATGGCGCCTCGATGCGCTGCGACGATCCTGTGCGATGCGACAAAATGGCGTCTTTGTTGCGATGCGATAACGTGGAGGCGATGCATGCATGCCCAACGGCCGTGCGGCGAACTCTGTGATTTTCTGAGCCGCGACAGGCCCTGCAACATGCTTCTCCGGTGATGCGACGGCACCCTCTGTGGCGGCGGCACACTTCTCCGGTGATGCGACGGCGAACAGCAGCAGCGGCGACACGCTTCCTCAATGATGCGACAGCGGCTGCTGTGGTGGCATCACGCTTCTCTCTCGTTGCGTCGCACTTCCAGCTCCCACCAGCAAAAAGGCCTCACACACAGTTACAGGCCCTCCTGGCAGACTGGAACTCCCAGCAAGGAAGTTCAGGGAGCTGGGGGTGAAGTCCTTTTGTGCCTGGGACTTCAGAAACAGGAGGCAAGATCTTCCCAGGCCCTTGGAGACTTCTCTTCAGTTGGACACAGCACACAGCAAAGTCCTTTCTTCAAGCAGGGGGGACACAGCACACAGCAAAGTCCTTCTCCTTCCTTTGGCAGAAATAGCAACTGCAGGCCAACCCTAGACACACTTGGGCAGTACTTCTCCTTCAGCTCTTTAGCTTTTCACCTCAGCAAAGGTTCCTTCTTGATTCCAAAGTAGTCTAACTTTCAGGGTTTCAGCTCTAGTATTTATACCCCAAAAGTCTTTGTTCTCTATGTGTGAGGGGTCCTGGACCCAGTTCAAACCAGTTCTGGGGCACTCTGCCAGTGCACATCTTCTTCCTTTGTGAGTGTGGGCCAGGGCCATCAGACACACCGCAGAAGGTGGAGCCAGCATTGTGGAAGGCAGGCACAGCCCTATTCAGGCCCAGGTGCTACTCCTCCCACCACTCCAAATGCAGATAGGTCTATTCAGCCTAGTGCTGACTCACCCAGACTCCTGGAGCCACCCCAGCCCCTGTCACTCTCAAACCAGACAGTCAATCCACAAACAGGCAGAGGCACACAGAAAGGTTGAACAAGAAAATAGCCACTTTCTAAAAGTGATATTTTCAAACACAGAATTTGAAAACCATCCTTCCTAAAAGATGTGTTATTAAATTCTGAGTTCAGGGATACCAGACTCCAATTTCCTATCTCACTCCTATGGGAAGATATGCAGGTAAACATGTTACACAGCATTCCCCATTCTCTCCTATGGGCAAGATAGTCTTTCAATAGTGAAAACGAATTTGGCAGTATTTCTCTATCAGGACATGTTACCCACACTAGTACATGTCCTACCTTTCACATACACTGCACCCTGCCCAGGGGGTACCTTGGGCCTACCATAGGGGTGTCCAATGTGTAAGAAAAGGGAAGGGTCAGGCCTGGCAAGTGGGTACACTGGCCAGGTCAACATGGCAGTTAACAAACTGCGCACAGGCACTGCAGTGGCAGGCCTGAGACATCATTTTAGGGCTACTCATGTGGGTGGCACAATCAGTGCTGCAAGCCCACTAGTAGCATTTGAATTACCAGCCCTGGCACACTCAGTGCACTTTACTAGGGACCTACTGGTAAAAACAAATATACCAATCAGGGAGAACCAATCACAATATCAATTTACACAGAGAGCATATGCACTTTAGCATTGATCAGCAGTGGTAAAGTGCCCAGAGTCCTATAGCCAACAACCACAGGTCAGGAAAAACAAAGGAGGAAGAAGAAAAAGTTTAAGGATAACCCTGCACAAAGGGCCATTTCCAACACATGTGGTTTGCATGAAAGGCATGTAAATGAACCATAAAGTGGTTTGTGCCTTGACGTGGGTTTACGGCTCATTAACAATAAGTGATGGGTTCATAATTCTGATACTGTCATTATATTGACGCTTTAACCCTATTACTACTGGTAGTGCCAAAACCAACCTGTACAAATTTGTGCTTGTGTTGTGGATAGACTCAGAAGGGAGATTGCATCACCTTACATTTTAGAAAACCAAACACCCACAGGTGTCTAGGGTGGCGTAACATGGATTGATCCCATTCACTTATCCACAATGCCCTACAGATTTCCAACTTTCCCTAATGGTTAAATCACACATTATGTAAACACAAATGGGGCTGTCCCTAGTTGGGATTTCTACAGGATTTCTAGAGATGCGTGTCCAGTGGGGGCATCTCACAAAAAGTGAAGGACTGGCCTCACACACCACCTGGTGTAATGCTTCATCATAGGCCGTCCTCGCCCTCTAAAAACTTCATTTGATAGAGGGCGGGCATATACCTGGAGACAGGGATGCACTTCTAAAACTAAGTGGTGGCCCGTGAGTTTGTGAAAAGTGATCTAAAAACCATTCCAGTTGTCAATGACTAATTTATTTAAATTTATTTAAAAGGGCACTGCATGGTGTTAAAAGGAAGTGGGCGGTGATTTGGGAACTAATTATCCCATCACCGTGCTAAATATGGTCAACATGTTTCTGCTTAGGGCCCCGGAGGATACATAGCATTTGTCAGGACCAAATGTTAATGGAGGGCTCCGCCTTTTACAATTTGTATAAAGGATCAACCACTAAAAAACCGGGGGTTGTAAGGATCACTCGCCCACAAGTGTAGTACTCTCGCATGAAACCTGTAGCAAAAAGGAACAAGAAACAAATACATACCGAATGTGTAAGTATCCTGATTGTAATGTTACATTACATACATCACCACACTTATGAAGTGCGCGTGGTGGTATCTAAGTGAAACACGTGTCATTCATACGTGTCAACACTTATCAGGGGAGACAAAACATGTTTCTCGCCGCTTACCCTAGGTCACTATCCTACTTACTCCATGGGAGGTCGAGGGTGGAAGAGCCTACTGTGACATTCTGAAAGGAGAGAGACATAAAATCATGGCCTGATATTGATGGATCAGGTCCATGATAGGGAAAAGGCATTCATATAGTTTCATGTTAAAAATTGTTAAAAAGGTGCACTCCACGTGGGAGGGATGAAGTTGCACCAAAAGCGCAAGAGTACGCTCCATCATCCGTCCGAAACACACACACTCTTACTGTCATCTTCAGCGCTTCCAGCCGTGTCTCCTACACTCATCCGCTTCGCCTCCCCGCCGATAAGTAATGGTGGGAAGGGAGCGGGTTTTTATACTGTTGTTCATTGCCTAATTGCTAAGTACTAATTAGGCAGTTGAAAGCACCTGAGCGAGATCCGGGGTATAACCGGAGGGGTGCCTGGTTGCCTGATTGAGGGCGTTGCCTCATGAGTCGCCTAATCAGGGAGTGGCTGCGGTCCACAGGGAGAGTGCGCGTGAGTTAGTTGTATCCGAAGAACTCCGCCCGGTGCCAAACTGGGCGGGTGGTGGAGCTCTCGCGCATGCGTCCTGAAGTCCTGTTGTTAACTGACGCATGTGTATAGCGGCAATTGTGTGCACATGCGCATATGTTATTGTGCCCGTGTGGGTTAAAGTGGACCGTTTAAGGCATCTAATGGGTCTATATATTGCCGCATTTGATGGTAAAAGGTCAAAGGAATAGGTATTGACCCTTCCTGTATTACAGGTGTGCAGTACTTCTACTAAGACAGTGGAGCACCAGTTAAGAACACCATAAGGTGTGTCTCCAAAGGGGTACTAGTGATGTTGATCTTGGTGTCACTGTACCACATGCAGTGTCGGGGTCTAATAATACCAATGAAGTGTCTATATAAAATTAGACATGTATATATTGGGTGTCTGTTTTGCGCGCATGTTGATGGAGTAAGGTGTGTGTTTTTGTTTCAGTTGTTAATTCTATCATAGACAGAACGTTCAAATTACCATTATTTTAGTATAGTCCTGTATTAGAGTCATTCTACTTCTACTAGTTGTAGCCATGGGATTTCATCGTTAAGGCCTGTGTCCCATGTGCATAACCGGTATAACCAGCGCTGTTCCCTAACATGCAGTTGTCTGCTGATGTCTGTTTTTTGTTTCCTTATCACCTCCAGTACCACCCAATGGAGATCTGATTCGGTGTGGTTTGCATCTAAGAAATGTTTTGTCACTCTGGTATTAGATTTTCTACAGGGGATTGTGCTGCGATGTTCGCTAATCCGTGTTTTGACTTTCCTTGTCGTCATGCCAATATACCTCAAGTTGCATGGACAGTTCAGAAGGTAAATCACATTATCAGTATTGCAGTTACTTAAGTTCTTTAATTTCCATGGGTTATTTGTGCCGATATTCACTTCTTTCGTGGTGATGGTCAGTGGGCAGCATACGCAGTTGCCACATGGAAAATGGCCTGTTGGTTTTGGTTGACTCCAACGAGTGTTCTGACCATTGTCCTCTTCATGTGTAATTTTGGAGTGTACAAGGTCGTCCCTGAGGTTCCTGCTTCTCTTGAAGGCAAAAAGGGGAGGTTCCCACTGTCGTTGTCTACTGTTTAGTATTGACCATTTCTTATTTATAATGCTCTGAACTTTGTTTGATGCCGGGGTGTACGTGGTCACGCATACCATGCGTTCAGATTTCTCTTTTGGTGTAGTATCCAGCAGTGCTTCCCGGTTGTTATTTCTGGCCCTTTTCCTGGCTCTCCTGATCATCTTTTTTGGATAGTGTCTCGCCAAAAGTTTGGTTTCCAGGTGTTCTGCCTGTTCTTGGAATGTTTCTAGCTCAGAGCAATTTCACCGTTCCCTGAGAAATTGTCCCACTGGTAAATTCTGGCGTAGGGCTCTCGTATGGTAGCCTTCGTATAGTAATAGGCTGTTCCTATTCGTCGGTTTTATGTGCACTTTGGTGGAGATTCCTCGGTCGTCAGAGTGATGTCCAGGTCGAGGAATATAGCATGATTCTTCTCGATAGTGTGGGTGAAATTGAGATGGATGTCTCTACTGTTAACCCACTCTACAAAAGTCGTGGCATCCTCTGGTGTACCGCGCCACACGATAAGGATATCATCTATGTATCGCTTCCATGTTTTCATCGGGTGGGTGAACGGGTTATTGGCGTTGAAGATGTAATCTTCCTCGAACTGGTGGACATACAGGTACGCCATACTGGGCGCACAAGTGCTGCCCATAGACGTGCCCTTGACCTGATGGTATAGTCTGTCCTCGAACTCGAAAAAGTTTTCGGTAAGGGCTATCTCAGCACACTCCATAATGAAGTGTCTCGGTGTCATGTAGGGCCATTCTTGGTTTAGCAGGATTTGTTCCACCACCTCCAAGGTTCGCTTTTGGGGAATGCTCGTATAGAGCGCTTCGATATCCATAGTTATGAACAGATCCTCTTCGATGTTGGTCTCCAGATCCCTTAGATGGCATAGGACGTCCTTCGTGTCCTTCAGGTACGACGGGGACTTCTGTACAATGGGTCTTAAGAACCAATCGCAGAAATGTGATAAGGGTTCTAGTGCTGAGCCAATGCCCGACACTATAGGTCTCCCAGGGCGTGGCATCCTGTTTTTGTGGATTTTTGGAAGGGTATAGAACCGGGGTATTCTCGGTTCGGTGTTGATGAGGTACTCAGCTTCATGTTTTGTGATCCAGTCACAGGTCATACCCTCACTGACCATGCTTTTGATTTTGTTCATAATCCGTGTCGTTGGGTCACTCTGGTGTATCTCGTAGCTTGTAGTGTCTGATAGAAGGCGTAGGCACTCTTCTCTGTACATAGTGTGGTTCATTAGGACTATTGCCCCACCTTTGTCAGCTGGTTTTATAACTAACTCACGGTTGTTTCTAAGCTGCTGGAGTGCCGTACTCTCTCCTTTCGAACCTGTGACCATGAGGTCGAACACAGGCCCCTGCAGTGGATGCATTAGTCCACTGAGCCACCAGACCCGGCATTATAACAGGCAGAACACCTGGAAACCAAACTTTTGGCGAGACACTATCCAAAAAAGATGATCAGGAGAGCCAGGAAAAGGGCCAGAAATAACAACCGGGAAGCACTGCTGGATACTACACCAAAAGAGAAATCTGAACGCATGGTATGCGTGACCACGTACACCCCGGCATCAAACAAAGTTCAGAGCATTATAAAGAAGAAATGGTCAATACTAAACAGCGGACAACGACAGTGGGAACCTCCCTTTTTGCCTTCAAGAGAAGCAGGAACATCAGGATGACCTTGTACACTCCAAAATTACACATGACGAGGACAATGGTCAGAACACCCTTTGGAGTCAACCAAAACCAACAGGCCATTTTCCATGTGGCAACTGCGTATGCTGCCCACTGACCATCACCACGAAAGAAGTGAATATCGGCACAAATAACCCATGGAAATTAAAGAACTTCAGTAACTGCAATACTGATAATGTGATTTACCTTCTGAACTGTCCGTGCAACTTGAGGTATATTGGCATGACGACAAGGAAAGTCAAAACACGGATTAGCGAACATCGCAGCACAATCCGCTGTAGAAAATCTAATACCAGACTGACAAAACATTTCTTAGATGCAAACCACACCGAATCAGATCTCCATTGGGTGGTACTGGAGGTGATGAGGAAACAAAAAACAGACATCAGCAGACAACTGCATATTAGGGAACAACGCTGGGTATACCGGTTATGCACATGGGACACAGGCCTTAACGATGAAATCCCATGGCTACAACTAGTAGAATGACTCTAATACAGGACTATACCAAAATAATGGTAATTTGAACGTTCTGTCTATGATAGAATTAACAACTGAAACAAAAACACACACCTTACTCCATCAACATGCGCAAAAACAGACACCCAATATATACATGTCTAATTTTATATAGACACTTCATTGGTATTATTAGACCCCGACACCGCATGTGGTACAGGGACACCAAGATCAACATCACTAGTACCCCTTTGGAGACACACCTTATGGTGTTCTTAACTGGTGCTCCATTCTCTTAGTAGAAGTACTGCACACCTGTAATACAGGAAGGGTCAATACCTATTCCTTTGACCTTTTACCATCAAATGCGGCAATATATAGACCCATTAGATGCCTTAAACGGTCCACTTTAACCCACACGGGCACAATAACATATGCGCATGCGCACACAATTGCCGCTATACACATGCGTCATTTAACAACAGGAGTTCAGGACACATGCGCGAGAGCTCCACCACCCGCCCAGTTTGGCACCAGGCGGAGTTCTTCGGATACAACTAACTAACGCGCACTCTCCCTGTGGACCGCAGCCACTCCCTGATTAGGCGACTCATGAGGCAATGCCCTCAATCAGGCAACCAGGCACCCCTCCGGTTATACCCCGGATCTCGCTCAGGTGCTTTCAACTGCCTAATTAGTACTTAGCAATAAGGCAATGAACAACAGTATAAAAACCCGCTCCCTTCCCATCATTACTTATCGGCGGGGAGGCGAAGCGGATGACTGTAGGAGACACGGCTGGAAGCGCTGAAGATGACAGTAAGAGTGTGTGTTTCGGACGGATGATGGAGCGTACTCTTACGCTTTTGGTGCAACTTCATCCCTCCCACGTGGAGTGCACCTTTTTAGCAATTTTTAACATGAAACTATATGAATGCCTTTTCCCTATCATGGACCTGATCCATCAATATCAGGCCATGATTTTATGTCTCTCTCCTTTCAGAATGTCACAGTAGGCTCTTCCACCCTCGACCTCCCATGGAGTAAGTAGGATAGTGACCTAGGGTAAGCGGCGAGAAACATGTTTTTCTCCCCTGATAAGTGTTGAGACGTATGAATGACACGTGTTTCACTTAGATACCACCACGCGCGCTTCATAAGTGTGGTGATGTATGTAATGTAACATTACAATCAGGATACTTACACATTCGGTATGTATTTGTTTCTTGTTCCTTTTTTCTACAGGTTTCACGCGAGAGTACTACACTTAGGGCAAGTGATCCTTACAACCCCCGGTTTTTTAGTGGTTGATCCTTTATACAAATTGTAAAAGGCAGAGCCCTCCATTAACATTTGGTCCTGACGAATGCTATGTACCCTCCGGGGACCCTAAGCAGAAACATGTTGACCATATTTAGCACGGTGATGGGATAATTAGTTCCCAAATCACCGCCCACTTCCTTTTAACACCATGCAGTTGCCCTTCTAAATAAATTTAAATAAATTAGTCATTGACAACTGAAATGGTTTTTAGATCACCTTTCACAAACTCACGGGCCACCACTTAGTTTTAGAAGTGCATCCCTGTCTCTAGGTGTATGCCCGCCCTCTATCAAACAAAGTTTTTAGAGGGCGAGGACGGCCTATGATGAAGCATGACACCAGGTGGTGTGTGAGGCCAGTCCTTCACTTTTTGTGAGATGCCGCCACTGGACACGCATCTCTAGAAATCCTGTATAAATCCCAACTAGGGACAGCCCCATTTGTGTTTACATATCAGTCTGGAGGCTGGCTAGTCCCTAGGCCCTGTGCCTCTAGTTCCCATCCCTAGTTAACAACTAGGGAAGGGATTGGAAGAGGTTATTGGAAAAGGCGTCACAGTCACCTATGTTCTCTATTAATGGGGATTTGGATGTGCTTAGGTCAGTGGAGGAGAACTATATGGACTTCCGTAATCTTATTTCCTCATTTGTCAATGAAATTGCCCCTTTTAAAATTTGTAAAAATAGGGGTAGACCTTCTGCTAGGTGGTTCAACGAAAAACTAAAAGCCCTGAAATTAAAATGTAAACAGGCAGAAAGGAAGTGGAGAAAGTACTACGTGAATGAGGATAAGACTGCCTGGAAAGCGGCTATTTCTCTCTATAAGAAAGAAATTCTTGCTGCGAAGCAGGAATATTTCACAGAGCTTATCTTAAAATCACTGAATAAGTCTAAATGTATCTTTAAAATCGATTGATGACTTTACTAATCCTCAGTGTTCACAAAATGAGGTTCAGCCTACTCAAGATCTTTGTGACAGTTTGGCTACTTTTTTTAATGATAAAATTAGAACTATCATCTCAGGTCTCAAAAAGAACCTCTCTGGGGGGACAGAGGCTGTGACTTCAGGGGCAGCTATTCCGTTTGTTGATACGGGAGGGGTGCCTGGCGTAGGAACACAGATTGGTGAAGGGACCGATAAACAGAGTTTTTTGGACCATTTCGAGTCCCCTTCGGATGAGGAATTTTATAGGCTTGCTATGGGTGTTTCTTCGGGCTCTCCTTTGGACCCCCTTCCTCATAAAATCTGGAAGGAATTTGCATCAGAACTTTTCCCCAGACTTCGACAGATATGTAATCAATCATTATCTAGTGGAGCTGTACCATCTGGCTGGAAACAGGCTGTAGTTATGCCACTCTTGAAGAAGGCCACTCTTGATCCAACCTGTCCGGGTAACTATCGGCCCATCTCTCTCCTCCCCTATCCAGTGAAGATCCTTGAACGTTTGGTTAGCAAATCTCTGTCAGTTTTTTAGAACGTAACAACTGTCTGGCAGATGTACAATTCGGCTTCCGTCCAGAACACGGAGCCGAGTCAGCCTTGGTGACCGTGTTGGATGATTTGCGTCTGTTGGCAGACAGGGGACAATCAGCAATACTTATTTTGCTTGACCTGTCTGCCGCTTTCGACACGGTCAACCATGACATTTTGCTAACACGTTTAGAGGAGGTGGGAGAAGTGGGCACTGACCTGGACTGGTTTCGATCCTATCTATCTGGCAGGTGTCAGGCAGTGGCCCTTCCCCTTTCCAATCAGCCTTCACTAATATCTGTCATGGGGTTCCACAAGGATCCGCCATCAGCCCAATTTTATTTAACATCTACTTGAGCCCACTGATTAATATCATTCGGGCTCATAATGTAAAATTGGTGAATTATGCTGATGATACTCAGATTATTATATCTCTTGATGGAACATCACCCAATGCCCTGGAGGATTTTCATGCATGTATGCATGACACTGCGCAGTGGTTACGTAATAACTCTTTGCAATTTAATTCGGATAAAACCGAAATTGTACACTGCGCAGTTGGGAAGGTCCATCTGCCTCTTCCTCACAACTTCTGGCCCCTTGGCTCATCTACTGTTTTGGCGCCATCTAAGACGGTGCGAAATTTGGGAGTTATGTTCAATGCCAACCTATCTCTGGAGACGCAAGTGAACAAGTTGGTGGGGTGCTGTTTTGGCCTCATTAGGGCTCTGAGAAAGATTCTTCCGTTGCTCCCAATTTCGGCTAGAGCCTTGGTTGTTCAAGGCGCCATCCTAAGTAGACTTGACTACTGCAATGCTCTGCTGCTGGAGTCCCCTAAGTATTTGATACAGAGACTGCAGCGTGTCCAGAACACGGCTGCGAAATTGGCCTTGTCTAGACCACGAAGTTTTTCTGCTTCAATGTGCCTATCGGAGCTACATTGGCTCCCTGTGCAGCAAAGAATCTATTTTAAATCCCTTTGTATGGGGTTTAGGGCGTTACATGGACTCGGTCCTCGACCGTTGCAGAAGAAATTGGTCTGGTATACTCCTACCCGGACCCTTCGTTCCTCTTCTGCTTATTTGGCAAAGATACCCAGGTTCAACAAGGTCAGATTGGGAGGAAGGTCTTTTAGTGTTGCTGCTGCAAAGCTCTGGAACACACTCCCAATTGAAATCAGACAATGCAGTACCCTGTCTTTGTTCAGGAAAAGGATCAAAACGTGGTTGTTCGCCAGATAGCGTTCCTGTCTTCCTTTTGAGCAATGTTTTTAGGTTCTGTCCTTCTTGCTTGACGTTGGTCTGTATACATGTACTTTTAGCGCAAGGGTACCCGTAGGGTGTTTGTTGCGCTTTATAAATATCATATACAATACAATACAATACAAGGGCTAGTGTGTGTGACTCAATCACACATTACCCACTTTTTTGTGATGGACACTTTCAGAATCAGTGTCTAACTACAAAATTCCTATTGCTCAGTGATTCCACCTTTGTCCTTATAAAAATGCTAACCCCATTTGTAGGGCTTAGTCTAACGCCTGTGACACAAACTGTCCTATAACGCAAAGTGAAGCCATTTGCAATAGGGGTAGCTGCGGTATATGGGGCGGCACTCTGCAGTCTTCTAGGGAAACCTACTAAACCCACACATTTCTGAAAACTGCACATCCAGACAAGTCCAGGGTGGTGTGCTTTGTGTGGATCACACAAAGATTTCTTACAAACAATGCCCTGCAAACCTAGAACTTTGGCTAAAAACATGCATTTTTCTCACATTTCTGTATGAGAAAGTTCCATAATCTGTGGGATCAACAAATTTCCTACAACTCTACATTAAACTACTTGTCCTGATAAAAAAAACTGCCTCACTGTTGTGGCTAAGCATAAAGACCGTGACAGTAATGTATCAATCCAAGGCCAATGGGAGTTCCCTCAGTGCTTGGTGACATCGGATTGCGAAAGAGCGGGGTCCCAGTGCGGTATTCGATAAAGGGGAAAGCTCTGAACTGGTGAAATCTGTGCTCAAGAAGGCCTTGACTTCAAGTGGATGTTGCTCTGCATCAGTCCCATTGAATCCCTTTACGTTTAGACTTAGAAACTTTTATGGAAGTCTGATCTCATTCAGTGGGGCAAGCCAACAAGTTGCGGCCGACCAATGTTTCAATGTCGACAAGCTGAGGCTTTGATGGCGGCACCATTCTCCCTTGGTTCTCCAGGCAGAAAGTTGATAAAAGGTTTCCAAAACCCATTTCTTGCAGTTTGTGGAGAGGGGAGTACACTCTAACACCAGCTAAGTTTCTAGGACCTGGGGCACCAGTTAAGGGGTTAGGACTCACTCCAACAGAAGCCACAAGCAGGGTCCAGTGCAGTTCCAGTTGAAACTAGTCAGCTGAGCTCCTTCAGGAAAGTTGGCTTCTTGCAAATGTAATGTCCCTGTAGCTTAACAGAAGGTCCGTTAGCTGACCATTGGAGTTCACTTCTTTGGCCTGGGTATGAGTGAGAGCAGGTACAGCTCTCAGGGTTCTCCTCATGCTAGGGCAGCATGTGCAATCCTTCTTATATCTTCCTCAGGTCCAATAGTGCTCTGAAGAAGGTTCCCAGTGGTGCCACCTTTATGCCCTGCACTAGCCCGTGGTTGGGGGTAACTCCTGGCCCCTCCATAACCAACAGGGAAAACGTTCCCTAGGTAACCTTACCCACCTTTGCAGCAGTTCCTGTGTGCCCAACTGCAAACTATTCTACAGTGCCCCATCTAGCAAAATCCAAAATAGCAGAACCTTTCTTCCAACATTCATAACTACTGTGCCCACCCTTTACATGTGACCAGGGAAAGGAGCAACCCCATCTCTTGTCTTTTGTCACTCAAACCAGTTCTTGGGGCAGCTTCAATTTCACTGGAATTGCAAACTGGTTAGCTAGGAAGTCAAAAGGAAGGTAGGTCCAGGAGTGAGCTACATCTGGCAATAACAGAGTAGGCATACTTTGAGATATGCAAGGGGCTGGGCACAGCCCACAGGCCATCCTGTCAAGGGAAGGTCAACCTCTCTCCATACACAGGGCCTTTGTCTCAGCTCTTGGAGCCAATTCACACCTCATCAGGATCTATTGAGCTCCTCAGTGACAGTTGGAGGATCATGCAAAAGGTCTTTAAGAGGCTTTAGGCAGGCAAAAGGTGACTTTTTCAAAGTACCTTTTTTTAACATATTCAGTACAAATCAAACTTTACCAATGAATAGGATTTGTAATAAATATTTTAAAAAGTCAAAGAACAAATTTTTTGCTGGTTTGTAGTTGGACATAATAATAATAAATTATAATATTAACTCCTCTGCTATAGTGAAAATAGCTTTTGGGACCCTGTTAATGTAATTACATTTTACATTAAAATGTTGCATGTCCTACCTTTAAAAACAATGCACTTACTGCCTTTTTGGGCATTGATGCCTACTTAAGCATAACTTATTAATATTTAAAAGGAGATAAGCTTGTCAAATGAGTTTATTTTGACAGATTGAATTTGCATTTTAAATCTGATCAACCAGGTTACTGATGGCAAGCTTGTAGTCATGTTTCTGGCACAATGTGTGCTGCGGTCAACTAGTGACATTTAACTTATAAGCCTTTGGTGCACTTTGTACTATGTAGTAGGGACTTATAGACAGGGACATTAGAATCATACGATTCTGTAGCCGTAGATTTTTTCACATTATATGCTGCATAATCTGCAGATTTCAACATAAAAATGTTTTTTTCTACCTCAAACAGATCAAAAATTACTAAAAACTTGACAAAAGGTGCTCGTATAAAATGGAAGGCTATTCATGCACTGGGGCCTGGTTAAAAACCAGCTGCTTTAATCCCAAAAATATGGGGGTGAGCATACAAAAAGAAGCATTTTCTTACAGCTATGTACAATTATCCATTGGGAAAATTAGAGCTTGGCAAATAAGTCACATGACATTCCAAGGCATACTACTGTGACTGATTTGTGAATTTCAAAAAAGGAAAAACTATGATGAAGATGAGCTGTAAATCACCTCACATACTTTTGTGTACCTTGACATTGCGGGTGAAAAGGCATTGCAAAACTCAGCTTTGATCATGTACAAAACATGTGGACAGAACAGGCGTTTTTAGTGTAATTTAGCTCTGAAAAGTGAAAGGGGAGATGTTATTTAAAACTAACTGGCATCTAGTCTCTGTGATAATGAACGATAAGAGTGAAAATGAGTGTAAATCGTTGTATAAGGCCTGCAAATGTACCCAATGTACCCAATTTGCTGATTCAATAATGGAGGCTGGAACCTGGAGCAAGGTATTAAATAAGCTTTTACAGGTCTGTGGGAGGAAGATAACCTCATAAAACATTAGCCATGTCAGGGTAGCAATTCGGAAGCTCATTTGAAATTCTCAAGATAAATGTCATCAGTTTAGAGGATTGGCAGAGATACCTGGGAATGTTCTAATCCACTATTTCAAATGTAATTTATGTTGCAATAGAGTTTATACGGATCCATTACCAAACCATCACAGGAGCGTGCAGTGGGTTTAACACATCACATCAGATTAAGGCAAATTAACTGGAACATCAAAAGGGCATTTCATCTGAAGTGGCAGTGCAACTTCCACCGTCTAGAATGCTGCGAAATATGCTGTCCGCGCCAGGCAAGCAATGCATATCTCCCTGGCAGCGGCAAGCTCTTGGACATTCGGGCCTGATTCTTGCAGGAAATCGGGACACAAGTGCCTGCAGGTCTACAACCGTGTATGGGTGTAGATTAAGGGGCAGATTTACAAGGACTGGCGCATCTCTGCATATTAGCAGGGATGCGCCAGTAAAGATGCGACACGCAAAATTACCCTTGCGCCACCACGGATGCGTCGCATTTACAATGCAGTGCACCGTGGCGCAAGGATAGACAGATGCGTGTCGCATCTTTTGTCATAAGGGCAGCGCATTGCTGGAGTCGTGTCGCAAGCGCGACGCAACTCCAGCAATGCTCATCGTCGGCCTATACTTATTGTGCTGCGTCACTCCTTACGCCTGCTTCAAGCAGGCGTAAGGTTTTGACGCAGCGGCGTCGTAAAAGTGACTCAGTGAAATCTTGTAGATTTCACTGCGTCACTTTTACGAGGCTTTCTTGTGATGGAACGCCCACCCTGCGGGGCAGATTTACAAGGACTGGCGCATCTCTGCATATTAGCAGGGATGCGCCAGTAAAGATGCAACACTCAAAAATACTCTTGCGCCACCACGGATGCGTCACATTTACAATGCGGCGCACCGTGGCGCAAAGATAGAGAGATGCGTGTCGCATCTTTTGTCGTAAGGGTAGCGCATTGCTGGAGTCGTGTCGCAAGCGCGACGCAACTCCAGCAATGCTCAGGGGCGGCCTGTACTTATTGTGCTGCGTCACTCCTTACGCCTGCTTCTAGGTTTTGACGCAGCAGCGTCGTAAAAGTGACTCAGTGAAATCTTGTAGATTTCACTGCGTCACTTTTACGAGGCTTTCTTGCGATGGAACGCCCACCCTGCATACATTATACCTGACGCAGGTATAATGTAGCGCAGGGCTTTACAACGTGACGCATCTCCCTAGATACGTCACGTTGTAAATATGTCGAAACATGGCGCATTGTTTACGACGACGCTGCATCACAGAAGTGACGCAACGGCGGCGCAAATGTGTCACAAGGGGCTTGTAAATCTGCCTCTGCATACATTATACCTGACGCAGGTATAATGTAGCGCAGGGCTTTACAACGTGAAGCATCTCCCTAGATGAGTCACGTTGTAAATATGTCGCAACGTGGCACATTGTTTACGACGCAAATGTGTCGTAAAGGTATTGTAAATCTGCCCCTTAGTTTTAGGAATTCACAAATATTTTCAGAAGTACGGCCGGAAACCTACAACAGTCACAGATTTCCTCTAGCACTGCCAGAAATTATGCAGGTTATGTTTTTGAAAGAATAAAAGTACAACGGCACCAGATGGACAGTGCAGTCATGGAGGGAGCATATGGTGCAGCTCTGCACACAGAGACATTTTAAGGCAAGGGCAAAGTGGGCTCTGGCCCAGGGCACCCGCCTTTCAGGGGGCTCCCTGAGAGAGCCAGCTCTGTTCTGCAGAGTCTTGCCCTGATGACCTTGAGTAATTGTTAAACAGATTGTTTTAAATACTGTTTTCCTTAATTTGTGTTTAATGTGAGTGGTGTGTGAGAGTCTATACAGACATTTTGCAGATAAATGTAGTGTTTATGTTGCATGTAACATCCATGAAGAAATTATTTTAGATCACTACAGGGCCCCACGTATGAGAAATGGCGGGGTGGGGGGCCGGTCACAGAGATTATTTGCAGTAATATTAGTGGGCTGCTGCTGTGTTACAGTAATGAAAACACACATCACTATCCCTGAATATTAGATGTAAACACATTTGTTATCTGAACAAGTGTTCCTGTGCACTGTCAGTGACCTGGCCAAAGAGGGCATGAAAGAGGTGAAATTGTATCACACATTCAAAGCTGTTCTGAACAGGATCCCCCAAAATACATTTGGCCTAGGGCCCCAAAATCCTTAAGATGTCCCTGTCTACACAGCACTTTGACATGTGGCCTGCCATGAGGCCCTACTATGGCGAAGTGGTCTTCAGCAGGACTGCGGCAGAAAAGCAGACAAACTAGTGATCTGATCAAGCCTTCTGTCCACAATGTGTTGTGTAGCTAGTCTGTCAGTACCATTCAGGCATACGGTGCTGATCAGTGCTTTTTGTTTGTTGCTCTGCCTGATCTGCATGGGACTGGTATCCGGAGTCAGGTAGCACTAGGCAGTTATCAAACCAGTCTGGATGCACCTCTACAAGGTCGATGTAGTCACAAAGGAAGCACAAAACTGCACAGTAAGTGGCGTATGCTGCATAAAGGCAAAGGCCTGTACAGTTGAACTGGGACCATGAACTCTAAAAGATTCGTGTGCTTGCAGAATCTAACCAGAATCAGCCTGGGTTGGCAAAAAAAGTGAGCAAACAAACTGATTATTTGAAAATGCGAAACAGTCTGGGGCTGTTTGAAAAGCTTAACAAGGGGGCCGCTTGAAAAGTGGGGGCCCTAGGTCAGAGCCCTTTTTGCCATTGTTGTCCTAAATGATATTTGGGGTCCTTGGCAAGAAATATTTTGGGGGCCCCTGTGTGAAACAACTTTGAATCGTATTACCCATTTTCGGCTAATTGAAGCCCCATTGTGCCTAAAAATATTGAAGCATAACTTAAAAGTTGAGATAGAGAAATGGACAACAGTAAAATAGAGAAAAATGTCACTTTCCCAGGGGCCCCTTTGTAAGGTGGGAGGGGTGGGGGTAGGCAATTGCCCACTTTGCCCATGCCTTAGTTAAAACACCATTGTTCTTTTTCATTTTTACATGTCATGCCTACTTTGCAGGTACTTGACTTGCCCTACACAGGATTGCTCTGATTCTGGTTTTTAGGATAGCCCTTGTGAAATACTGTCTGTTGGGATTGTACAGGGTACCCTTAATTGTTCTCTTAAGACCAATGGTTCAGTATGAAGTACCAACTCAGTTATGCTGTGCTGCTCCATAATTCCACCTTTTTGGGACTTTATTCAGAAAACTCTTGTTCAATTATTGACTAAGACAAATTGTTCATTCTTAACATGTTTGTAATCCTTGTTTACTTACTGTTGTTCTTTTTGTAGCTGGGTATTTGTTTAAATAAATGTGCCCTTTTTCGTCTCTGTAGTTCAGGGGCTTTTTTTGAAGTTTGTTTGTGCCAAGAGGTGCAACTGGTGTTGATACATAGGACAATCAATTTCATATTGTTGTGATTTTTTTCTATTTTCTCCCTCTTGGAGATCCTGGGTCCACAGTGGTGGGGTCTACTCAGTCCTCCTTATACGTTTGTTTGGTCCTATGGCTTTAGCAGTGCAGTTTTAGGTTTTTGCCTGGCCTGGGCAACTTCTTCAATGCTTTTGAAGAGCAAAGTACAACCTTAACCACTATTGTCAATCACGCATTGACATGGGTTTGCTTCTGTTTCTGCAGTTTCTGCTTGGGCTCTGCTGGTGCCCTTCATGTGCTGTTTCATTTTCAGATTGCATTGCAACTCCTTTGCATGGGGTTTTGGGCTCTTAGCAGTTTCATCGTGTAGGGCACTGAGATTTTTATGCACCATCATTTGGCTGTTGTCAACTTGCTCACTTTCATAGTTTGTTGATGTTTTCTTCCTGTCATTCAGGGGTGAGGCATTGCTAGTGGAGTCTGATCTGCCTCTGTTCTTATTCCTTTTTAAATTGAGCTGTGTGGTCTGGATGACTGGTTCATGTCTCAGTGTGGCTGGTTTAGCATCTTGTCCCTCTTATTAAGTTGTCCTTTATTGAGGGGTTTCTCTAGCAGTTTCCAGTAATGTTTCTCAGCAACTTTGTGATCCCTTTTGGTTGCCTGTTAGGCAGGTATTGGTCTGTGTCTTCGGACCTGACATTTGGAGTGCTTGAATGTCCATGCTTCAAACCTTTTGACAGGAATTGAGCTATATTAGATAGCATTGGTATTGTTATAAGGCCTTGATCAAATGTTTTCTTTCTATCAGATCCTTGACTTCAAGGGAATTACATTGTCATATTTAAGTCTTGTGGGCTTGGTCTCAAGTTGGTTGGTGTATGGGTTTGATGCTCCTTTTAAACCTTTTTTTCTATTTGTTTGCTATTAGGTGGTGCTTCAGAGGGGCTACTGCTGCTTTTGGGGTACCCTCTGTTGCAGGTATTGAAGGGCATTTGCGCTTTGGTGATATGGACAATGCTTCCCATTACTACCCAGAAACTGTATACTAGGTTTTAGCCACAGGGGCCTTGACTCTGCTGTAAATTTCTTCTGTACACACTCCATATTGTTTATGATGCATTGTGTTCATTTTCCTTCATCTGTGATACTTCCGGTTCTTTCAGGGTTGTGGATCAGGATCTGCCTCCTGTCTTGGCTGGTCTTCAGGCAGTGACACCTCCTGCATGGCACACTTTCCTCTGACAAGTCGGTACTTGACTGTCAGGCCACCGATGAAGATGCTACATTCTTACATTGCTCAGTCATCCTTTTGGGTGTCACATGTGGTACTTGATCCTTTATCTCTTTTGAATGGTAATTCATGCCATGTTTTTTTTGCGTATTGCAGTAGGAGTGTGTGGAATCTTCAGAGCCCTTGTTCTGATATATGCAGGTGCGTTTGTTTCCATGCTCAATTGTTGTAATTGTGCTGATGTTTATTTTATTGTGTGGTGTCACTATCTCTGTAGGTGGCTGGTGTCCTTCTCACCCAGTTTATTCCTGTATCTGTTTTTGGCATATGCTTGCTATGTAATATCTACATATTACAGCTGTGAATCTTCTATTGCACTGCCTGAAGTTGTGGTGGTTGTGACTTTTTTGCAATCCAGGCATGTGCATTCTGTGTGGTATAAAACAAAGCTGCTAATTTTCGATTCAATATCTTATCCATGTGTCTTTTGTTCTTTCTTTTAGTAAGACTTTGTGATGTCCGGATTGGCCCATTTTTCTTGTTCTACAAGAAGTCCCTCCTCACCGACAGGAGAGCTTAGTTAGTTTTTCCTTCAATTCAACTGCATGCTTCTTCACAGTCTTTGACTGGTATGCCTAACGGGGAGTTGATATGCCGACCCAAGGAGTGGTTTTGTTTTGGTTCAGGTCTTGTTTCTCTCTAATCTTTGGATTTGTTTTTTCTTTCAGGGAACAACTCCTTACACCTTTTCCTTATGGTTGTCATGGACCTCTACGTCCTCTCCCAGCGTGGCCTTGTAATTCTCATGATTTGTTCTTCAGCACCACTTCAAGGGTTTAAGAGGCTATGCTTCAGTGTTTCATCTATAAGGCCCTGTGAATGTCCCCTAGAATGATTCATTACCTCTGCTGGTTCTTTGCTGTACTTTTCCTACTCCTGTTCTGGTTGCCAGTGGTGTATTTCGTGACCTGTTGGTTGGGGACTTGACTGTCGTTGTGGGGTCACCTTTCTATTTAGGAGTCATCTGCCAATGCTAAGGCCAGTGCACTGCTTGGTGCACCCTTATCATGTAAGGTTGTATGTAGCAGGAGGACGGATGAGGTGGTAATGTCCTTAGTAGTCATAGTAATCGTCATTTAAATTTTAAGTTTATTGTTCCAGTTAGTTAAAACCATAACAATGTTGCTAATTAAAAAACAATTGTGATATGTTATGCTGTATAGCCATCATAAATATGTGCAAAACAATTCAATAAGTCATTCAAGTGGTTACTTGCTAGTATGCAAATGTTTTTAACAGATGTGTGATTAGAAACCAATCCTGAATTTGTGCAAAAATGGGCAAACGTTAAAACAAAATTCAATGAAACAATTCGAAAAATCGTTCTGCTAATTACTTGTTGATATGCAATTATTATAGCAGATCATTTATCAAAAGCTGAACCTAGATTTTTGCAGAATAAGCAAACATTGAAAAATAATCCATTACAGCAGAATGACTCTGAGAGCTTTAACATTCTTTGACACTGGAATGATAGTCAAGTGTGTAGACCTGGCTCAAGCTTTAAGAATTGCTAAAACTTGCTGTGATGGCTTAAATTAAGTTTAAAAAATGCGTTACGGGCAGGGGTGACTTTAACCAGGTAAAGTTTTAGGGACCGTCGGCCCGGGTCGAATGAGGGCTATGATTTTGGTTGTGATAAATCTCGGCCACCTATCCGAATGATAGCTTCCGGTTAAACTATTGATGGTGCCCTTGCCTAGGAGGGCAATCTCTTATCTGGCATGGCTTCTGTTGTGCTGATAATTGTTTGTTCACCTGTAGTAAAAACTTTGCGGCCCTGCAGGAGAGCTGAACTGAATGGTTGTTCAATAATGTTGTCATGGCTTGGTGACACGATCGTATCTTAAGTGCCCGAAAAGTGGGGCAAAGTAATGTCTGTCGAAGCTGGTTGACGGTTGGACAGATGCGTAGAAAGTGTAACTGGGTTTCCTCAAATAGACCACATAAACAACAAAGGAAGTCCGGCCAACATTGTTTTCAGGTTGGCACCTGATCTTTTGAAGGAAAGACTCCCATATGGATTAGTAGGAAAAAGTGTTGGATGGATTGGGAAATGTGGCATATGAGGTATGGTTGGGGGTCTCAGTTGGAATAAGATTGCAACATGACCAGCCATGCTTTTTCCCAGCCATTTCTGCTTTGTCGAGTATCTAGGCTTTTAACTTGGCCTCTTTGTTGACGATTTTTTAAAAGCTGAAAAACTAATGTTTAGCTCCCAAACTTTGAAGAGGTCAAGGGTTGTTAGTGCTTGTCAGAGCACCATTGGCCAGTAATTATTTTGGGTGTTCTGGCTCTCATTCGGCCCAGTATGAGGCAGCCCGAGATTCGGAGGGAGTGGCTCTCATCTTCCAGCACAGTTTGGTTATGGCAGCCATCCTGACTTTGTATTGGTGAAACAACCCAAATTGCATACGCACTTGTGCTTGAGAAGTGTGTTTTGGTAAATGGAAGATAAGTTTCAATAAAACAGACTGGAGTTGGTTCAAGATGGCTGCGTCCTTTCCCTTTAGAATCTCCGAACAATAGGTCAGTGAGGGTAGGAACTTTGCCCTGATGATTTGTAACAGATATGTCTGCGACAAGCTCCCCATCTTTTTTTTATTTGGTTGAGAGCGAAGTATAGTTTGTTGGCTAGGGCTCTTCTTTACAGTAAGTGCTGTTTGAAAATTAATCTTGCGTCCATTACCACACCTAGGTATTTGTAAGTGTTTACCAAATCAAGGCTGTTCCCTGCTGCTTTCCATTTGCAAGTTACTTTTTGCTGGGTGCTTTTTGATGAAAAACATATGATTTTTATTTTGCTATAGTTTAATTTCAGGCCTAAAGTTTCAGTGATTTCAAGGAGAGTTGTAATTTGGCACTGAAGGCCGATTGAGGTCTGACTGCATAAGAGGATGTCGTCTGCATATTGGAGGCTACACACCGATCTCCTTGCTAGTTTTAGTGGATCACTCAAAACCTCTTATAAACGGCCATCATGTATATGTTAAAAAGGCAGGGGGCTTGACTACATCCTTGTTTTAGACCGATGAAGGTGGGGATCTTTTTAGTCGTACTGCCACCCCTACCTATGTTAACGCGTACCCAGGTGTCTGTGTATAAGTTTATTATTGCATTGAGGAGTTTCGGAGGATTCTGGCGTTGTGATGGCAGAATTTGCCATTTGCCATTTGCTGTTTTTTGTTTTGCTTGGATACAGTCATTTTAACCATATTTTTTCTTGTTGCGTTTTTTTGGCTAACCAGATTGCCTTTTTATAATTTGCGCCTCAATTCTACAATTTGGTTCATGATGAGATGGCTAGACTTTGAGTCGGTTTTTCGCAGCTGTCTAATTTCCTTACTCAGCTCTCTCTTTTTTTCCTAAGGACTGTGGAGAACTAGGGTGCCCCTTTGGTGAATGGGTTAAGGGGTTGCAGGCGATTGGGTGGCCAGTAGGAAACTAGTGCCGTGGTGAGAGATTCCCAGTGAGTCCACTGCACCTGTTCAATGTCAAATGTATGGGAAGTGAACATGATTATATAATTCATTATCTTGGCAGTCTTCCTTCCATTCCAAGCTAGGCATTTTAGGTTGTAGGCGTGAGATTGAACCGACAAATCGTTGGTGTGGGGGCTCTTGCGAGGTTGACACAGAGCTCTAAATATTGGGGCAGATGTTCGTTCTTGACTCTGGGAATTATGCAGTAACTTGTGATCTTATCAAACATCTCTGCATCGACAAATGTATAATCCAGTGTTGAGTAGGTTTTGTTTGAGATCCTGGTAAAGGTGGCTGGGTGATCTTGTGGAAGGCGGCCCTTAAGTAAGGACAGGCCAATTTCTTCCAGAGAGGTTTTGCACATAAAGCCATAACGATCTGATTTTTGTGGGTGTGCAATTACTGGTGGTAACGAGTTCATAGCTGTTGCATGCTGTTGTTGATTGGCTGAATGGCTGTGTGATTGTAGGAGATGCATGTTGAAGTCACCTGACATGATGATTTTGTGTTGAGGGAATGATTTTTGTAATGATTTTAAGAGTGTTTTCAATGAAGCAATGTAGCCGGGTTTGTTCTTCTGGCCGGTATGAATGTAGATGTTGCAAATTAATAAGTTTGAGTCACAGATTTTGTGATTTGATCTTGAATCACTGTGCGATGACAGTTTAATACATTGAACCCATGCTCGGCCATGGTCTACGTGTTCTTGTTGCCAGCGAAAGTGGGTTGCTATGTAAGTTAAAAGACCTCCTGCAGCTCTGCCCTCTTTTGATTGTTTTACAGCTTCCAGTTGATACTCCTTGTACTCCATGATTGGTATTGGATTCACGGCCCAGGTTTCTTGCAGTAGGAGGATGTCAATGTTTTTGAAAAAGCAATGAAATCTGTCTTCCCCGCCTTGCTTCTAAGGCCATTCCCGTTCCAGGAGTCATTTTTAAAAGGGGGTTGAGAAATGATACTGCAACGTTTGAATTTAATCATGTAACAACCATTAATGAGGCAAAGGCCTGCTGGTTTTGCGGGGAGACTTGTCTCATAGAGCTCGGTGCTCGGTAGTCTTCATTTCTCTGAACCCAAGTCTTCCTTGTCACATCTTTTGTATTCCTCTCTTTGCCAGTAAAGCCTCACCAGGATTAGATACAGTTTGATAGTGAACAGGTTGTCTGACACATTCTTATGGGAGTTGGAAGAGGAAGATTTAAAAATTGCAAAAAAGGTTTTTGGGGCGTGTGTCTTTCTTTTATAAGTGGGCAAGTAGATTGCCTGTCTCCAGGGTTAGAACTCCCTTAATATGTAAGGAATGTGACAAGAAAGAAGAAAGAGCTAGTAATAGCCATTTGATTTAAGCTCATGATATTTACAAATTGCCCTTTGATTCTCTCATAAGCAGTCTTTTGGTTAATTAGCATTTACAAATTGCCCTTGATGTTTCCCTCATGCACTAAGCATCTTTTTATTTAAATTATTTCCGAATTGGGAAATTGTTTTATTCCGCACTAATTTATCTGTATTGTTGAGATTTCACTAGTGCCAGTAAGATTTTCGAGGGACATCTGAACTTTTATTTGTAGTGATCAGCTGGTGCAAATTGATTTTTCATTGGTTATTTCGTGGAAAGTTTGTTATGTCACTCTTCTTGGGGGCAATTGCAGGTGTAAGGTTCCATCGGCAGATGTGCACACTTTGGAATATGGCCTGACGATATTGGTATAACTTCACTCTTGCTTTGTATTGATAATCGCATATTTTTCTGCACTGGTAAAATAACATCTTTAGACACTTTTTCACATATACTTTGAATGAAAAGTAGATTGTTAATTTTACAGTAAAAATATTCATGATAGGTTTTATAAATCAAAGTACTGGGAAAAATAACTCCAATATGATCTGATTAACTGTGCTTACTAAGCAGTATATATGCAGGGCAATATTTTAATCTAGAAAAACATCATGAACAATACTGCTAAAATAATAATTTGTGAAAGAAATAGCAATTTAATTTCAGAACTAGTCCCTGATGACAAAAAATACATACACTAAGTTCACTTTAACAAAGATAAATGAGGTGGATAAAACAGCTGCTGCTGTTTGGTATGTTGGAAATATTTATTTGAATGAACAGCTACTTGCAGAACATCTGGAAATTCATCAAAGTGAAGCATATACAACTGCTCATAGAACTGTATAGATATGAATTAATACATTTTAGAAACAGCTGGGAATACTAAATAAAATATAATAATTTGGCTTATTAATAACATGATTATTGCCACTGCTTCTCCTTTCCATTGTTTAAAATTAGAAATGAAATTTTCATTGATGCTGATAAACACATAAGCCATATTCTGAGCTCATGCTACATACAGGACCAAGATCGCTGGGCACTGCTGGACCTTACCAAGCTGAGTGAAGCCATTATTACCAGAATGGACTGTGAGAATAGCCACACAGGCACCTGACCTACCTCATCTCGATGATGACAACACTCTTATGGATGACATCCACAGAACCATTTGACATCCCTGCAAAGCATTTGTTATGGAGAAGCTCTACTCTCTAAAGATTTAAAGATTTTTGGAGATATGATACTACACATTCCACTATACAGAAACTCCAGCTGTTTGGATTTATAGCTAGATTTCAGCAACATAAGTTGATGCATATATATATATATATATATATGCATATATATATACACACATATACATGCTCCTGTGTGTCCCCACTCCAAGGACTCGTATATGGCGGCACCAATCACCACAGGATTCCAGTGTCAGTGCTCACAAAAATGAATTTAAACAGTGCACACGGAGCCCTGCCAGGTATCTTCAAACATTAATACAGGTGCCAAAGTGTAAAAATACATAGAAGACAATTCATGGCCAAAGTGTTTCAGCATGATTCCTTCAATTGGCCCTATCAAACCATCATGGCATTTGAACTTCAATTATATAGTCCTTTCTTCATCTCACTGCCACACAAAGACTAGAACATATATCCTTACTTTCAGCATGACGGCAATATTCGTACACCATTGGCGATTTTCAACCAGTTAAATCTGTTATGATTCACCATATTGTTGTCACATTGTAAATAGTTAAACAATCGTAATCCCCACTTTACATATGTTTTGTTATTAATACATATTACTGCACATGACACATTATGAGCCACCCAAGATTAATATACTCAAATGATTCATATTGTGATGTGGGATTGGATTGGCAAGGTTAACGCAATATGTGCATTGTACAGTTTCCACATGAGTCCATTCAATTAATTGGCCTAAAAGCATTATCAGCTCGTATTTCAAATATTGGGGACCAAGAAATAATATTTGCCAGCCACTATTCGATATTTAAATTTGGGTCTCATTCCAAAAGGATCCCAATGATTCAAAAAGTGATACTTGCATGTGCAAACTATTGCAATTACTTAGCAGCATTAAAATTGGCATTGAAAGAATATACTCCTGTTAAAGTGATACGTGCATGTGCTAAATGGCGCATTTCATAGCAGCATTTGCACATTCAGTGAGGATTATTCAGTGTTGGGGGTAACTCATATATTGAGAATGTTTATTAATTTTGCAAAGAATCCACAATTGGGGTATATAATAAAATGACCATCTTTCACCAGAGAATCTCCAACAACAAAGAAGACAATCTCAATCATGCGCATCAATATGACATATCAGCGACCCCATATCAATTAAAGTGTCACATGCTTTGTGCAAAATGCCAACAGTATCAAAAATGTAAACATGATCCCAACACATTAAAAATAATCCAATAACTGGAGGCTGGCATGCTTAATGCCACAGCATTGTAGTCAACCCTTGTGGTCAATGAGCCAGTGTTTCAAGGGTGTATCCAATCCAAATTCATTCAATGCCATGTTATTTCAATTCATGAGTACATTATAAAAACCTAAAAGAAGAACAATAACAATTGATATTAATTATTCACATTATATAGTTGCTCATTTTAGCCATCTTTATGCTGATGGATAAAAGTGTATATTAGGGAAACTTCCTGTTGTCCAGGCTAAAAAGCTCAATTCATTATGAATAAAACATAGAGGGCTAATATTCTAAAATAATAAAAAAATGTCCAAAGCCATAGCGCATTAGAAGTTTGTAAATATTGGTAGTTGATTTGATGATAGGCCATGTCTGGTGGCTTAGTGGACTAATGCATCCACTGCAGGGGCCTGTGTTCGACCTCATGGTCACAGGTTCAAATCCCTGCGGGTCCACTCAGCCTCTCATCCTTTCTGAGGTCGATAGCCATTGAGTTGGGTAACAATAAACATCTGTTATTCAGCGCTAAGATGCCCCGTTTGGGTGAACGTGTGCTTTACAAATACACATTTTATGTTATGATAGGTGTTTATGTCCTATAACAGCCTCACACGAGTCACTCTGGCTCATGGCAATCTCATTCATTCTAAGTAGAATCATAAATGAACATGGAGTTCTGCATCTGTGTTGTGTCCCCAGGGGCTTTCTGAGCCCAACATTATAATTAATCGGTACTCCTCTCTTCTTAGTTCTTTTTCAGAGTCACTCCCTTGGTTGTTCTTCTTTTTCACAGTCACTCCCTTGGTTGTTCTTTATTCCATAATATCTAAAACCTGTTAATGACTGCCCATGAAACTTTTCGAAATAACAAGCCATAGAGTAGTTCTTGTCCCCATTTTTGATTGCCCACATGTGCAGTAGTATTCTAATTTTTAGTTTGTTGATTGTCCTACCAATATACAATTTTTTACAGTCACATCTTCGGACTTACACCACTTGGCCCATATCACAAGCAATAAGGTCCTGTACAGTAATTGTGTGGCCCTCATATGTTTGAAAAGTGCTCTGATTTAAACCATACGGCATGCTTTACAGGAACTGCATTTCACAAATCCAATCGTTCTTGTGGATAACCAATTCTTCCCTTTATATGGATCATAGTTTTCTTCGAAGTTATGTATGGGCCTGCACCAATAACATCTTTGATGTGCTCATCACTCTTCAAGATGTGCCACTATTTACCCATGATCTTCTTGATATTCAATTGGGATGGACCAAACTCCAAGAATAATCTTTTTATGTTTTGATTTTCATTGGAATTTATTTGTAGTTGCTGATACAGAACATCTGCTCTCGTTCTTTTATCCAGTCTCTCTTGTGCATTCCTTAAAACACTCAAAGGGTATCCTCGGTGAGCAAATCTGCCCATCATTTTGATAATTTCTCTATTATACTCATCCTTGGTTGAGCAGATTATTTTTGGTCTCAGCATTTGACCATAAGGGATGATCCACTTCAACACTGCTGAATGACCGCTATTAGCATGGAGAATTGAATTTGTGGCTGTTGGTTTCCCGTGTCTTCTCATATTTAACTCTCCATCATTGATATTTAATTTTATGTCAAGAAAATCACATTGTGTTTGGCTATATTCGCTGGTAAATTGTATGTTCATTTGATTGGTATTCAGTTCAGTGACAAACATAATCATTTTGGATATTTCACTCTCCTATAAGATAAAAAAGATTGTCTATGAATCTGGTCCATAACGCAACATTTTTAATATGTTTGTCATTCCTTTCAGCCCAGGACACCTCCTTCTCCCACAACCCCATGAACAAGTTTCCATAGGTGGGGCGAAGGAGGAGCCTATGGCCATTCCTTGTTGTTGAAGGTAGTATTTGTTTTTAAAAATGAACATATTGTTAGTTAAACAGAACCTAAACATATCAACCACCATCCGAGTGTGTTAAAAATTCATTTGGTCTATCCCTTAAGAAGAACTCACAGGCTCGGATTCCATCGTCATGATTTATAGAGGTGTATAAGGACACCACGTCCAATGTTACCATGACGTATTCTTTTTCCAGGTGATCCCATCAATTTTTTAAATAAAGTCCAATGAGCCTTTTAGAGAGGAAGGTAAGCTGATGACATAGGCTTGTAAGGTAAGATCCAAATATCTTAAGCAATTTCCCAATGGAGAGTCCACAGAGCTTACAATAGAGGTGATCTCAAATCTTTGTGGACCTTAGGGAGAAAATATATAGTTGCAATTTTTGCATTCTCAGTTTTCAAGTAACAATACTCATCCCCATCCAGTAAATCATTTTGATGCCACATGTCTAATTGTCAATGGAAATGTTTTTCAATGTTTTTCATGGAATTCCAAAGAAGATGTTTATAGTGAGCAGTATTACTTAATTGATGTGAAGTTTCCGCTAGGTAAATTTCACAAACCATTAACACAATGTTTCCCCCTTTATCAGAAGGTTTAATATCAGAAGGTTTAATATAAGAAGGTTTAATATCAGAAGGTTTAATGAGTAGGGAGGCATTATTTTTTAGTGTAGAAATATCATGGCAATCTTTCATAGTGAAATGTCCTTTTTTCCTGTTGCTATGCCAGTTCATTCTCAAATGATTTTGATCATCCACCACCATCTCATGGAATAGATACATTTTGTTACCAGTCGGCATATGTGGCCAGAACCTGGACTTTGGTCTACATGCACTGCTTATATGTATATATTCAATGAGAAAAACTAAAGGTGATAGGGCTGTTATAGTTTGGAAATAGAATCTAAAAAACCTTAGATATTCACTGAAAAAACTAAAGGTTACAGAGACGGGATAGTTAGGCTCAGATTTCACACGCACAAAAGCAGAGAAATTTAGCAGTTGTAGTTAGCTGAGCTAACTATTACTCAAGCCCCCACAATGCACTGCTTATGACCTCACATGTTACATCATTCATGACATGTCAGTGATATCACTCATGACATCACTGATGACATCTCAAATGATACATTGCGAATACTGGGTGTTTTTGACAAAGTGTCGAACACATATATAGACATATTTTACATACATTTTCAGTGTAGCCATTTAGTAAGATACTAATTTAACTTTCCCCTTTGTACACATTTGTCAAAATAACTACATCAAAAATGCATTTTCCTTCTTCACAGCAACACCAAAGGTTACAATGACATCAGTAGTCACAAATACAAAAACAGATATTTAAACACATTTTACACAAAGTTTGAGTCTAGCTGTTTAGTAGCATAATTGTTCAACTTAATTTTAAGAACACATTTAACAAAAACAACAATTTCAAAAAATAACTTCCAACATCTGAACTCCCGAATAAAACATAACTACAAAACACCCATAAAACTACCCATTCTTACCCAAACTCAACAGGAATCAAAAACTGCTCCAAAACTATTGCAATGCACACTCTGTGATAAGATCCACTCAAGCGAGATGAATAAAAAATATTCATGTGGGATGACGTCCATGGTCTATCATCTTAAAACCTAGCATAGAAAACCTCTCTAACTGGTAATCAAGTAGAGGAAGCTGAAGGAACCTCTACATCAGTGGCACCAGCAACAACAACTCCCAGTCAGAAAGTCCCTTCATAGATGCAGACTTCTGCAACAGATGGGGCTCCAGAGTTTTCAAGAATGGCCACGTATTTCATGGACTGTAGTGTTGTTATAACTGCTGGTGAGGGGTGTGTTACAGCTGTTCACAATGCTGCAAAAAAATTATCATACATGCTAATTTTTCCTCTTTTATATATTTTTGCACAGTTCTCAGTGCACATTTTTTGAATTCTTCCTGTCCCAATTGCCATTCTTGTTACCATAAAAAAGAACAAAACATTTTTACAACTTTACAAAACCACTAAGAAAAGTAAATTAAAAAACAAAACAGAAAATAATGTCACCAGGAAATAAAGCAATGCCATTGGATAATACACTTTTCAACTAAAACAATAAGAAGAACATGCCCATTTATTTATCTTGAACATTCTTTAAGAGGAGTTCATAGTGAGCAGATTTGTGCAATGCGCAATATGTCATAAGACATTGTCATGGGGTACAAATAAAATATATTCTTGCAGGATTACGCCCATGCTTTACCATCTAAAAACATACCAAAGCAATAGTGCAAAAGCACCAAGAAAGCAATGCAAGGCTGAAGGACCCTCAACTTCAATAGCAGCCACAACAACACCGGGGCAGAGAATCAATTCGGAGGTCCAATCTCAACTTCAAGATTTGGCTCCACAGTTTTCCCAGATGGCGTCATACTGCAAGGATTGTGGAGTTGTATTGAGTGCAGGAGAGCAGTCCATAAAGGCCCTTCGCAATGCTGCAAAGAATCATAAATGTTGATTTGTTTTATTTTTGGCCCATTGTTTTTCTACATTAACAGACATTTATTTATCGTACAAAATGGGTATCTAATAGCTATGTGTTGTTCATTTTATTATCTTCTAATTTATTGTAACACTACTTACATATAACTTGCAGTATAGACAAGTCAAAGTGTTCCTCTACAAATAAATACACAGCTAACGTTTGTCAGTTATCATTATTTACTTTTTCACTTTTTAAATATGTCAACAGTCTGTGTTTAAATCTTCTAGTAAGTGCATCGACAACATATACAAACATACTCTGTTTTTAAGACCACACTGTGTTACATTTTGTAATCTCTTCTTTAAAACTATCAACTGTAATATATGTGTCTTGTTCTGAAACTCCTCCTCTTAACAACTCTTCATTTTCCCTAGAATCCTACTCAGGACCAAAGAAACGAAACTACACATCACCAGAAACCTTTTCTACGTCTGCCACAGTACCATGCAAAAGTGCTCTATTCATTTCTCCTAAACATAAAGCAGGAGTTTTCACATATTACAGCCTCCTAACTAAAGTTTGCATTGTTGAGTGGTGTACAGCTAACATCTTGAAATGATGAAAGGTGATTTGGCATCTTTGTTTGATAAACAAGCTAGTGAGCGTACCTGCAAATTTGTAGGCTTTCTAATCTTGCAAGGAGCCAATCAATGTAAAGAACTTATTTTCTGTTTTAAACTTTGCCTTGGAAAGATATGTATAACTTTCCTTAATATATCAATGGATTGCTGTTGAATACTACAAACACTACTACAATTCCATTTCTATACAGGCGCCTGACTCTGCCTTACCTGTACCTGTTCTCCAATAGCTTGTTCTACATTTGTATGTAAAATCATCTTTCGCTAAAGAAGTGCCATTTTTCATTTCATAACATTGTCCTCTGAAATCAATAGCATGAATTAATCTAGTATCCTGGACATAGCTTTCTTCATTAAAGAAAGACTCTGTACTAGAAGTATGTATGCATTCTCCACTAAAAACTGTACAAAGTTACTTCCATTCACTAATCTTTTTTTCTGGTTTTGTCTCCTCAAGTACAACACCATTTTGTCAAGAGTCTCCATTCTATTTATTATCAAAATAAAAACCTTCAAATCAAAGGCCTTATCAACTACTCTCTCAACTCGTTCTTTCTGTTTCACTGCTTGTCTCCTTCTTCTATACTTCTTAATTTTTCTCAGTAGATTTATTACAACTCTACTATGAAACATCCTAGCTCTGATTTCCTTAAACTGCTTCTGTCTCCTGGTTAAGGTGTATACATCTTTGTTATATTCTTTCCTGTTCTTGCTAAGTAGATTTTGTTCATTGTTATTATTTCTCATAGTTAGAATTTTATTTTCATTATTTCATAATCCTTGGAAATGTCCACATATATTTAAAAAAATGAGTTTGTCCTCTTACCAATAGCTCTTTTTTTGTTCACCACTTTTCCTTCATTTTGTCCCTTTTGAGTCTCAGTTCTGCATAGATACTGTACTTGCTTCTGTTCCTTTTTCCTCCAAGGTTTTGTAGGCAATCTGTCTGTAATGGTGCAGATATTGTTCTGTAAAAAAACAAATGTTATTTGATGTTCTTTTGTAGCCAATGTACCAGCTACTTTACTACTGGCTTACATATAATACAAAAATAGTTTTTATGTTATGTTGCAGTTTTAAATGTACAAATCAACCTATCTACATAACTACAAGCATTTACTTCAGTGTACCAATCCCAAACCAAAACGCAAAACTTAATGTGTTATTTACTTTTAATATTATAGCACCCTCTCCTGCAACACAGCTGCACCATATTTCAGTTCTTCCTTATACACAGTAAAAAAAAACACTTTATGCCTTTTGTAGTCAATTTTAAAATAAACATCAACCAAAGTATAAAGGTACGTACAGTGTCTCATTACTCTAAATCCGAAAACACAACATTAGAGTATTTCTGTGCCTCTCTACCACTGTGTCACTGGTAGATTTAGTGTTTCAGTACTTTTCTACTTAGATGTGTCAGATTTATATTTTGAGAAACACTGCATATAAAAATCTGCACATTAATCTGTATCACAGCATATAGCTCCCTAATTATTCAAAGTACATGCAAACAGTGTGTGACAGGTTACATATATAATTCACCAGATGTCTCAAAAAGAGTACATATTCCTCACTAAAACTTGTAAAGACATGTGTTTGTGGATGAGTACAACAATACTCCCTGGATGATTGGATGAGTGCATAGATAGTGCCTACGTAATTCCCTCAGAATATAAGTAGTGTTTGCATGAGTCCCTGAGTATGTACAAAATACATCAGTGGTCCCATTTCTGCATAGTTAGTGCCTGTGTATTCACATAACTATATTGCTACTATCTGGGTGATTGGATGAACGCATGGGTGTTGCCTGTGTAGTTTAATGAGTACATAATTATTGCCAGCGTGATTGGAAAAGTGCATGTGTAGTGCCTGGGTGTTTGAATAAATCTAGATATCACACTTGATATATATTTGCATAGATAGCTCTCTAAGAGTATACATTGCTCTGTTACTCAGAGTCCACATGCATCAATAAGTTTCTAAAACTGAAAACAACAATTCTCACCTTTTGAAAGCACAAAATCTTTTCCTGATGGCATACCTACATCATTTCACAAATATTTCTTCTGTCTTTAAAACGGTGTTAAGATAAAATATCGAGTTGCAAATATCAACATTGATTCAGGGCCCATCGCTTATAATTTGAAATGGCTTGCATGGCGTTCAGCAAAACAAGTGGAGATTTTGGCCTATATAGATCCAACAATAAAACTAGCATTTAATGAGTATCGACATGGAAAATCAATGGTAGAAATCTGACTGTGTCTTTGTTCTTCATTAGTGGATCACTTTCTGGCAAAACCAAAATCTAGGGGACATACTATTAAGCCAAAAAAGAAATATGTGGTATTCACATAGGCTACAGCCCCAAAAGAAGGCACTTAATAAAGCTTCCCAGGCAATTTGCAATCAACCAAATAGTGTCGCCAAACTCACTAGTTTATGGTCATTAAAGCGTCTAAGTAAATCTTATAAAAATGAGAACTGGAAGGCAAAAAGGGCACATCATGATGGACTATAGGCTAAATTACATCATGCTAGTAAAATTAATAACTTGAGAGCATTTTGGGGTACAAACAATTACCTTGAGTATGGCAATAGGAGAACTAATAGTGCCAACATCTCTGCATCAGTTGGGATTATTTTATTTCTACTCTGTATGGGGTCTCTCCTGTAAATGCTCTAGGCTCCGATACTGATGTATGTTTGTCAGCTTTGCTAATCAACATAAGCAGCGAGGATCAAGAAAATGAAAAACCCTGTGGTGATCAACTGTTAGCGTTGGAGTCACCACATGAGGATATGGTAAAAGTATTGATAAGTATGATCAAATCAAACAGGACACCAGGCCCAAATGGAATCCCGAATGCCCTGTTTAAAGCCAAGACAGATTTGTGGTCAAGAATTTCATCACAATTATTTAAAGACGTCATAAAATCTAATTTGGTACCTGAATCCTGGCAAGGCAGCATAATACAGCCAATCTATAAAAGTGGCCCACCTGACAATCCAGCTAATTATAGGTTATTTGCACTAACTAATCTTTGCAACAGGTCTACTTAGGGACTTGGAAGAATGGCCGATGAAAAGGAAAGTAATTTCAATTCTCCAGACCTGATTTCGCAGGGGGCAGTCAACGAACTTGCTAGTACTCCCTTTGATGGCAGAGAAAGCAAAAGACAAAAAACAAATGCTTTATATCTGTTTTGTAGATCTAAAAGCTGCTTTTGACTCTGTTCCTCGTAAATTACTTTGGGCAAAGTTACTAGCATGGGGCGTACCGAAACAGCTGCTATATATGATCATATTGTTATATTCAAATACGTGGGTGCAGGTTATATTGGGAGATGGAGGTTGTACCACAGGCTGTCTAGAAACACATAGTGGCCTCAAACAGGGCTGCGTTCTTGCTCCATGTCTTTTTAATATTTTATGGCTGATTTACCATATTATCTGCAAAATGTCAATGCCCACTCTCCAAATTTTGAAGGCCTTACTGTTAAATACTTGCAATATGCATGCAAGACCATATTGTTAAGCCACACGCCAATAGGGCTCAAAAGATTGATAGAGTCATTTAACCAATATTTCTGTAAAAAATGGTTTTCAAATGAATACTAAAAAAATTAAAATTATGATGATAGGATCAAGTAAACTGGATAAGAAATTATGGAAAATCAATGGGTTATCGATCGAATCAGTAAAGCAGTATAAATACTTAGGAATTATGCTTGATGATAGAATTAATTAAAAAAACATTTTAATAACCTAAAGGCCAAAGCAACTTTACTCTCCTTTGCTTTTAGATTACTGAGAGATAAGCTATTATGCCCGAGTCATAAGCATTTATTGAAGGTAATGAAGGCAAAAGTGATTCCCTCGCTCACTTATGGTTCAATAATTTTCTGGGGCAAAGATAGCAAGCTCCTTGATAACCTACAAATAAAAGCTTTTAAATCAACATTTAGGGTTCCGAGAAATGCAGGGCATGCTAATGTTACATTAGAGTTTGGCCTGTTGAACCAAACTTTGGTAAGACAATCTGCGTTTCTGAAATGTTTATTTTTGCTTTATTTATCGGATTCCGGTTCTCTTGCAGATTTGTGCTAGCAAGAAATAAAAAAGAAAGAGTATGCCAGCGCTTGGAGATTATATTTAACGGAGAGTTTAAACACTTTTAAGTCCCTGCCATTTGAACATCTGGATAGAAATAAAATTGTTTTAAAACAGACTTTAAACCAATCAACTAAAATGTTATCATTTTTATCAGATCAGGAGGCGATTGCAAAAAAGCATGCTTTTATATAATATATAATATATAATTATAATATATATAATAATAAAATCGAGTCCCAACCTTACTTAACCACTAATTTAAAACCAGTTAGGAGGGATAGACTTCTCATTTTAAGATTTGGCCGCTGTCCAACAAAGGATGGAATGCCAATATGGGTACAAAATTGGCAATCACATCAGTATAGACTATGGGGCATATTCTCAAGGATTTATCGCTGATTTATCGGCACTTTAGCGCCGCAAAAGTGGTGATAGATTTATTGCCCTAGTCTCAAGCTGGTGCAAACTGACGACATCGCCAGTTTTCCAGCGATAGCTTCCGCAAAAATCATCGCCACGGATAAGAGCAACAACTAACTCTAATGATATGCAGAGTAGGCTTTCCAGTGCAAAAACACATGAAAACACCACTTCGCGATATTCTCAACGACCAGCCAGATCTGCGAAGCAATCCAAAAACAGGCGATAAGGCGCATTAGCGGCAGGGATTTAACACCTGCCATTTACTGGTGTTAAGCAGGACGACAACCTGCAGTATGAAAGGGAGCCCAGCCCAGAGCCACATCTGAAGACCAACACATGTCATGGAGCTACTGATCATGCAGCTCGGAGACCCAAGAGGTCCACAACACCCACCGCCACCACCCCCAGGACCCCCCCCGGACCACTCCCCCTGGACTACCACCTAGGCAGCACAGAAGAAGACAGCGGATGTTCCTAAAACGCACCAGCCTCAGACACTCAATGCCAGAGGATGCCATTGCCCGCTACAGGCTCAAAAGGACAACCATCCTCCGCATCCTGACCCACATTGCCCACAGGCTGACGGTACCAACACAGTGGAGAACCAACATCCCTCTGCAGACAAAGCTGCTGGCTGTGCTGCACCTGTTGGCTTCTGGTACCTTCCAAACAACAACTGACAGAGTCGGAGGAGTCTCACAGCCAGCCCTATCAAACTTCCTCACACATGTCTTGGATGCATGTCCACAAAAGCAACGGTGGGCCCCTGTATCCGCACCACACGCTAGCTCCAATTCGTAGTGTTCCTGCGCAAGAAACCCCAACGCCAGCCGTTGCTTGACGCCTCTGTGCTCCAGATCCAAGATTGTAGTTACTGAAATGGGGGTGCGCCAGGTCATGAAGTTCAGTAGTCAACAGTAGTGTAAAAACAGTTCTTCATTATAAATACATAAATCAACAATACGAAAAAAGCTCAGCCAACGCGTTCCATTCCCAACGGGGAACTTCATCAGGGCAACGTGTGGATTCAATTAACTGCATATGCTGCGGGAACTCCCCAATACAATTCCATATTCCAAAAGTCAGTATTCAGAAACCTGTTGGAGTTGTGACAATGGTCAAGCGTCCGTATAGTCACAAAGTAATCTGGTACAGTGTATTGCATTTGGACAAACCGGAATGCTAACAGGTGTGATAAATCCTGCATAAAAAGAACGTAACAGAAGTTCGTGTGGTCGTAACCTTCGTAGGAAAGAAAAGGAAGGTTACAACCACACGAACTTCTGTTACGGTCTTATTATGCAGGATTTATCATACCTGTAAGCATCACGGTTTGTATCAGTTTGATACCCCTGCACCTTCACTTCCCCCACACTGCGCAGGAACAGCTGGAGACCAAGCAAGGGAACTACGCCATAGCTGGTTTCCTGCACGTGTTGGGGGCAATTGACTGCACACATGTACTACTTGTGCCTCCTGCCGACACTGCACACAATAACCGCAACAGAAACCACACGCATTCCATCAATGTGCAGGCAAAAGTGGACCACCGGGGCCTGTTCACGAATGTCGTCGCAAACTTCCCAGGCAGTGTGCATGATTCCTACATCTTCCGCAAGTCCATCACCAACCAGCGCTTTGAGGATGGCACCTATGGAAATGCACTGCTCATAGGTAAGTACCAACTGAACACACCACACACCTTAACTCCACAATCATACAACTCACAACTGTGGGAATGCACACGTTACAAAATCACATACAACATGCCAATCAACATGCCCAACTACCAGACACGACAACACAAGTAACTGTGGTAACCGTGGCCAGCCATGCAGACAAACCATCCACGGCATGGCACATCTGCCACACAATTGCAGAATGTGGGGAGAGGTGGGAACCAAGTATGTGCGAAGGAGGCAAGTGACCCATCAATAAGAATGTACACAATGCCAAGTGTGGCGGTGATGTGCTGGACAGACTTAAGTATGCAGAGCACAGACATGTCCATGTGGACATATTCTGCTGGTGTTTGTAGTGTTGTGGACAGTGCACGCAAACAGGTTACCTCAGGCAGTGTGGAAGACCTTGGACATGTAGCTTTGTCGCCCCCCCTGTAAGCGTGAGCGGAGTGGCCTTGGCCGGCGTATGTCGTGAATAAATAGCCCGGGCCTCTGGGCGTGGTTCAGTTCCGGGATGGCCACCAAAGTAACTACTGCGTGTGTCTCTGTGTCTGCCATATCCTGTTATAGGCCTACACACACGTGGCCGACCACCTTCAACGGCCAGATTTACACTGGAGACGAGGTGGCTATGTCCCAAGCCAACTCGCACACATCTCGTCATCGCATGCAGGGTCGTGTCTGCTAGGGTGGCACCCCCACCCAGCCACGAGGCCGCCGCCGTGACCGGTGGTGCCTGCATGATCCTGTGCGCCTGCTGCACCCCAGCCCTGGTCCCCAGACCGGTCCGCCGCACAGCGATGACTGGCCGCCCCTGCACACCCAGGCTTCAATGCTCACCTGCTGCCACCGGCATGTCTCCAAGAGGGCCCACCACGTGCCGGTGCAACCTCCTCAGCCGATCGCTGGATTCTGCACCACAGGCCCCCAACGCACCCTGCGGCACCACACCGCGGAGTCATGTGTATGCTGACTGCTGCCTTCAGCGTACACTGCGGTCCAGCAGGGCTCTCAATTCAAATCGAATCTTGATTGGCGGGTCGGCGTATCGAGGTCTACGCATCATCGCAGGCTGCACACCCGCTGAGCTCTTCAGGTGCCCCTACCTCAGTGCACCGCAAGTCACCGTCCCGTGGCGGTAGACCCGTGCCGGCCGCAGCGCATCGGGTGCCACCAACTCTGTGCACCGCAAGTCATGGCCCCTTTATGATTGAGTCTCGTGGTGCGGACGCCATCATGTCGCCTCCGGCAGTGGGGAATGTGATGTGGTAGGCCCCTTTCATTGGCAGGGTCACATGTCCTGTGACGCCTGTGCTGGATGGGTGTGGTGTGGGTGTAAACAAGCCCTCAGGGAGTGGCTGTGTCATGCTGACAACTAGACCAGTGATCAGCAGATCACTACAGGGAAGACCTGGGACATGTAGCTTTGTCGTCCCCCCCGTAAGCGTAAGCGGAGTGGACTGGGCTGGAGTATGCCAGTCCAGCGTAGGGGTGTGAACTATGAGCCCGTGGCTCTGGGCGTGGTTCAGTTCTGGGCTGGACAAGAAAGTAACTAATGCGTGTGTCTCTGTTGTAGTGTCGGTGCCACCCGGACCGCAATCGGCAATGTTGCACCCTGTGACTCAAGTCCCACAACATGAGCAACATGGACGTAAGGGGGAATCACTGACCCTATATTCATCCATACTTTCATACTTGAATGATCATAGACATGACACATCTGTGTGAATTTGAATGTTTTATTCACATTCAGTGGAGTGTTGAAGCTGGAGCAGTACAGGGCCATGCAAACCCCACTTTACATTGTTGCCCCGTGGAGGGCCAGCCAGAGTCCTTTAGGGAATGACAAGTTCATCGGAAGAGGAAGAGTTCAGTCCGCAGTCTGATTGCTGTGTCATTGGTAACCAAACAGAATATGGCAGTCCATGTCGAGGTCCAAGGTGAGTGTCGCAGAGTGTATCGGGGGACAGTGGAAGGTGATGATGCAGAGGGCAGAACCAAGCAGAAACAGGCCATATGGCAGAGATGAATGCTACCGCTTCCTTCTTACCACTAAGGCAGAATCATCCGCATCTTCGTCCTCTGATGTTTCATGTGCCTCACATGTGGGTGGTGGTGTTTTGTCAGCAGCACTGTGTGGCACTGACACATCAGGGGCCGGAGGTGGAATGTCTGCCGCACTGTGTGGCAGTGACACATCAGGGGCCGGAGGTGGATTGTCTGCCGCACTGTGAGGCACTGACACATCAGGGAGCGGAGATGTGGATGTAGAAGCAGCAGCAGCATTCATCGGCGCCAGGCCTTGTGGCAGCAATGCCATGATGAGGATCTGCAGGGCATGGAAGATCCCAGCTACATCTCGCTGGTGTGCAGCCGTGGCATCCATTCTTTCTGCCTGCATCCTCTCCCTGTTCTCCATGATCCTCCGCATGTGTCCCAACTCCCGGCTGACATCGCTGGAGCCACTCTGACTAGACAGTTGTCCTTGTCTCAGAGTCAGGACTCCAGCGATGTCAGCCATGGATCGTTGGAGAGCATGGAGCGCACTGTGGGTGTCCGTTAGGGACTGTAAGTGGTCCCTGATGGGACTTAGACACCCACGTATGGCATCTAGTTTGGCTGCCATGAGGTCGAACCCCACCCGCACCTGATCAGCCATCTTCTCCTGGCACCATAACACACGGCATTGGAAGGCCATGTGTTGTTCGTGGGGGTCCTGGGAGACAGCCGTGGTGGTGGGTGCTTCCTGCTGTGTGGTCTGTGCAGGGGGTGAGGTCTCCTCGATGCAGCTGGGCTGCCCTGCTCCTGGAGGTGAGGTGCCGAAGCTATCCATGAGCTCTTGGAGGGCGTCGGTGTCGAAGGTGTGGAGGTCCTCTTCATCATCAGTGAAGAGATGTTCGGTCTGCTCTGCAGGAGGTGTTGATTCTCCCTCTGCAATGTGAAGGGGAGATGCAGTTTAACATTGTGTTCACATGTATGTTGACGCATTGTACAAGTTTACATACAGACTGCATGACAATGTACATTGTGACTGTTTGGGAGGAGCTGCCTATTTGATGCGGTACAGTGGACATTTTGACAACATCACGGATGTGTGTTTGTACTTGTACATTATCATCTCACATTTCCCTGCTATGCCAAATGTGATTGGCCAGTTTCTACACACAAGCGGCACCAGTTGTGTCCTCTGTTCTGTTGTGAACGTGTTGCAGTTTGTACCACATTGTTGTCAATGTTGATGTGCTCTGAATGTTATGTTGTGTGTGCTGCATTTTGGGAGAGTCACCCCTGCAGCTCTGATTTTGCTGCCCCTTATCCCTTTCAGGCGGTGTGCCTTTGACTTCTGTGCTTATACAGTGCTGAGATGTTGCATACTTGGGTAAATTGGGCTCTTGGTTGGAGTTGGGACTCTGGGGCATGGTTTGTCCGCGGATGTGTTGTTGACATCACGGGTTGTTTGTGCACGTGGATGTGTCAGAGTGTGACCTGCTCCTTTACGGATGTGGTCCACACTCAGCCACCTCAGTGTCGTGGGTTGCAACATGTCATGATATATTGATTGCAGCCATGCTATTCGTCATGTGGTGTCACTTGCATTGTCAGTGTGGCTCACAGACACGCCGCTTTGCTGGGTTTGGCACATGTGCATGGGTTGGTTGTGAGATTGGTGATGTGTGGGAAGGGCCCCCTCTGGGCACATAGTCGACGGGGGCCTACTTGCTGTTTCTAGGTGTGCCGCAGTGTGCCAAGGGGATCAGGGACATGATCCAGAGCCATTGTGGGTGTGCACTGTGCTATACTTAATTGTGCATGTGTGACATTGTGCCCATCTCCCCCCGTCCCCCCAGTCCCTGGTCGTTACTCACCCTATTGCTGTTGTGTCAGGTCATATTGAGCAGTGTCCGGTCACCCAACTCCTGCCACCGTCTCCACACTGATGACTGTGGACACCATTTCCTCCATCTCATCCAGCTCCTCCTGTGGTGCTGGACTCCCACCTCCAGTCTGCATTGCTGCCTTCTGGTTGTTGCCGAGTTTCAGCTTGGTTTTGCGCTTCACATCATTCCAGCGCCTCTTGAGCTCCTCCATTGTCCTCCTCAGCACTCCGACTGCATTCACCTTGTCCAAGATGGACTGCCATATTCCATTTTTTGTTGCCAATGACACAGTGGAGGTGACGAACAGTTGTTGATGGTGTTCTATCACCTCCGTTATCAGGATCCTGTTTTCCTGCGGACTGAACCGCATCTTTCTCTTCTTCTTCTCCTTGCCCTTCCCTGATCCCGAGGTCCCAGGCTGGTCCTCCGTGGGGCTTGTGGGGTTCTGGTTGTCCTCTGTACTTGCTCCGGCTACCTCCATTGTGCTTCCCAGTTGTTTTGGTTTTGTTTGTGTTTTTTTTTTCTGCTTTTATAGTGATTTTTCCCGCCTGACGTGTGTGAATTGCAGGCCTGGCGCAGCTTATCGCAGATTTTTTTAACGCGGTTGGGCCCATCGCAACTTTTTTCACGTTCGGCTTTAGATTTTTATCGCCGTCCCGGTAATTTTATCGCGGACATTTGACGCGTTATCAGGAAACTATCGCATGTTATGGCCGTGTTGAGAATACGACGTTAACACAGAGTTATTTTCCCGCAATAGGCGGCGATATGAAAAACTGCGCTAACCTATTTTGGCGATGATTATCGCACGTTCTTGAGAATATCCCCCTATGTGGTTATGTCAGTCAAACGCTACCGCATATTGTATGCATCTGTCCTAGATTGCGGCAAGAGAGGCAAACGCTGTTAAAATTGGTTCAGTTCAGTTCATAAACTTTATTCGTTTTTTTGGTAAACCATAAAAGTCACACACGCAAAAGTACAAGATATTTAAAATGCATGAAAGACGTAAAACTAACCGAGAGCAGCTAGCCCACACACAATTCATAGATAAAACATTATCGATTTTCAGCTGCGTCAAGACAATTTTCCTTTTTAAGATACAACACCAACACCAGCAATAAAACAATCATTTTTCAAAGTGCATAGTGCCATTTGTTAGTGCAAAGTTTCTGGGCTAACAACAGTGTGTAAACAGGGCATGTAAACATTTGATAAAGTGCATAATAACTTTTCACAGAAACGGTCAAGTTTCAATCAAGTGTAGTTCATTTTCCTATTGTCATTGACTTTCAGGTGAAATTTGGGGTTCAGCCAATGGATACTACCTTGAAAGCAGTCATTCTTAAAGTGCAATAATGCTTTTTTAACAATGCCAGGAAAATTAAAATATAAAATTTAAAATCCTCCACAGGTTGCAGGTAATCATTTTAGAGCAATCTCAGAGGGTAAAAGACAAACAACATCATGAATAAGAGAGATCCATTATTTTCCAAATAACCTCCTTAAGCGAATTGCAGCGAAAATAAATCAATATATAATTTCGCAATTATATTCTGATTGGAGTAGTCGGAGATAAAACAGCACTGGCCTACATTTTTTGATGTTCAAAACCCTCAAGAGTGGTAAAATGCATTCCCTGCGTCGTTTATTGTATAACTCGCAGAAAAAAAGAAAGTGTAACATGTTCTGACTTGAGTTACAATCACAGGGACATGGATCCAGATGGGCCTCGTGATACGTCTGGCTGGGATACGAAACCAATAAGTAGACGATGCTGAATTTGAATCTAGTGAGATAACATTTTAAAATGACTAAAAGGGTACAAAAGATATGGCTCAATTCCTTCAGTGGTAATCAAGGGTGATAATCAGCTACCTGCTTTTTACTGTGCTCCTTATATTCTCTATAATCACTTAAAATATTTAGAAAATCTCTTTTTAGTTGGAGTTTTGTGACAGAGGCGATAAGCTGAGGGTTTGTGAAGAAATCCTGCCTCCCCATGCGAGTCAGCTGCGTCTTCACATAGCTGCGCCATGGTATTTTTTGAGCATGGTCACAGTTTAGACAGTCTTGAATTATTTCCCGGTTGAGGGCTGGTTCTTCATTTACCCAGATCGAGCGCCATAACATTGATCCAGCGGTATACCAACAACAGATACTCCACTACCATATACTCACCTGGGCCCATAAACACACAATTGAGTAAACCGCTGGAGTGATCAAAAGTTTTATATATATATATATATTTTCAGGATTAGTTATTTAATATTCCTAACTAACCTTTCACTGATCAAAAAGTAATTTCCTCTGGTCGATGGACCATTAGTTGAACTAGTTGATGGTGATAATTAACATAACCCTTAACTATTCTCTTATTTGAAGTAAATGATCACAGACTCAGGAAGGTTTAAAATCTTTATCTGAATTAAATGTATGTGATCCATTTCAAAATACAATGCAGTCACCATCATTCTTAGGAGAGAAAATTCAATTGATTAAACATCAAGCATATACTTCGGACTCATACAATATTTAATACTCAGAAAGGGAGAGGACAGAGAGAAAAGAACATCTGCAAATAACGTAAATTATAGTTACCAAGAATGGTGTGAAAGACCAACCCCTGGCCAAAGGGCTGGTAAGGGTCCCCCAGGATAGGTCAGGAGACAAAGACTTCAGGACAGGGTCCAGGACAGGATAGTTGACCTCTCTAGAATACCAATGATTGCGCCGCACCCCTCTCTGACACTCTCTTCCTCCTCAAGATTCTTCCGCGATCTTCTGATCTAACCCAATTAAGTTAGGATCTTCATTCGGTACTTCATCAGCATCTCACAGCATCTCTCCCAGCAACAGCATCTCTGACTCACAGCATCTGGACCTTCTTCTCAGCAGTCTTCGTCTAACTAACTAACTAAAGCTACCTTAGTTATACCTTCGTTTCTTCATGTTCCACCCACTAAAGTTTCAATATCGTAAAAATACGAAATATGATTGGTCAGGCAAGGGGGGAAGCTCCATCACACCATGTTTACATGTCATTAAAATCAGTTCAACTATTGTTCGCAAATCCGTCCCCTTAATTTGTATTCATGTATTGAGTTCCCATACACATTCACATTTTACTTGGAACATTTTTATAACATTATGAATAAGAGTCCTCATCGTTGAACTTTTCACCATCCGTTCCCAAGGTATGCCACTGATGACCTTGGCTCCCGTTCAACATCTAAGTCATCATTCCGGGTTAACTTTCAGTGGACATGCGCAGTCTTCGAATTACTCAGCTCAATTCAGTTACGCGTGAGAGGCCCAAATGTGCACTAATGATAAAGTTCAGAAAGACAAATAATAATTTCACAAATAAATGGTCACACTGTATACCTCCCACCTCTACTCTATTCCCCTTTTCTTATTAATTCTTTTCCCGCATTAGCATTAGTAAAATAGCTTGTTTTCATCTCAGCTAAGCAGATGCCATGCACGCGAGTCTTCAAGACTCCATTTTAGTATCTGCTGCTCATGCGCTAGAATTTCTCTCCAAGCGTTACCTCGTCATACTACGTAGATGCAGTTGATGCATGCGTACATCAGTTTCCCCATTTAAAGCGGTATTATTCCATCTTCGTTGTTATCTGCATTAGTACACACATAGGCAAGCTTCACTAACCCGCGTGTTCAAGTGGTGTGCATTAGTTATTCACAAAACATGTTTAATAACTTTGTTAATGAGTTAACAAAGTGGATTGCCTCCGAGCAAGTCTCTTTCAGACCTTGCTCCATCAATCCCCTCTCTGATGGCATTTTGAGCAATCACAAAATTACCCATCCCTTCCCAGATGCCAACTTTAAGAATTCTCAGTTTTCTCTTTCTTCTCTCATCCTTTCGTCAGTTACTTCTTTTCCTTCTAAATCTTTCATCTTTTTTGTATAGCTTTCCTTTCTTTTCCTTCAACTGAATTTCATTATATTCCCTCTTTCGTTTCTTTCCCTTTCCTTCCCTCTCTGCATATATCCTTCTCTTTCCTTTGCTTCTGCAACATTTACATGTGATCATTACTGTCATTACTATTGTCATTATCACAACTAATGGTAATATTATTTGACCTAGAAAACTCTTTCCAAAATTAGTAAACCAATTCCCTATTGATGTTATACTCTTTGTTAATCTTCCCCATACACCGTCAACCTCCAGTTGGGTCAAGTCATTATGCATTCTTGTAATATTTCCAATATATCCTTTAATTTCCTTACTTTTGTCCGGAATGTAAGTGCAACAATGTTGAATTTTCTACATACCACAAACTCCGCCCTCTTTTGCCAATAAAATATCAAGAGCAAGACGATTTTGTAAAATCATGGACCTTATTGCAACCATCTCTGTATTAATCATTAAGAATCCTCCGGCAGTATCTGTAGAAAGACGATCATTTATTGTTGACAATTTACAAATTTTACGTGAATTTAGAATGACTCCAACTGAGGGTATCAATGCACTAAATATATCACTTACTATTTCAGAAAAACTAGCTCTCTTTCTTCGTGTTAGTCCATAAGATATTTAATTGATTCCATTGATTCTGTCCACATGGTAGATTTTTGGAAAAACTATTCCAAAATAACAGCTCCCATACCATCTTGCAGGTAACCTATAATAGGCATTATTCCCGCATACATAATAAATTCCAGGAAATACAGGATCGGTTCCCCCTTTTAGTCCCCATCCCCCTAAAATTAGGAAGTTGTGTTCACATTTACTAGAACCAATGAAATTGTTATTATAATCTGTCTTTAATCTATGGAGGCAGAATTTTCCCTTTTTCACAAAGTCTAGAGACATCGCAGCATGAGCTTCTCCCTTTGCATAAATTCCCTCTTTCTCAGCCCATGAAGAGACATGGGATTTCTGTTCAGCAGCCTTCTTTGTTAAATCCTGTCTCCTTTCTTCTACTAAATTCAAAAACTCTTTTTCTTCTTCTCGTAATATACATGTTAGGTTATCCTTGTGTGCTTGTGCTATATCTATTGAACTCATTGTTAAAAAGAATTCACCCATGAACTGTGCATTTTTACTACTAAATATTGGATTAATATTCTTTCGAATAGGCAGTTCTGAAAACACTACATCTAAGTTTGGATAAAAATACTGAAGTTTCCCTGTTACGTAAAATAAACTTGATAAAACACTACATGATACACCATATGTTAAAGGTATATGGTGATAAGTCTCCCCTTCTGACACTGATGAGGGTAACTTCATACAGACATAACAATTACTAATCTCCATTGTACTAACATACTGAAATAACAATTTAGTAAAGACATTTAAAGATGAATCATTGTCTGATTCATTATGATAGTTTATCTCATCTTCTACCCCTATTTCTATTTTAGTTCCCTTTATTCTATTTACTTTCTCACTAGTAATTGTACTATTCTTGTTATTTGTTTCCATTAACAAAGGTACTCCTATTGTTAGAAATAACCATACTAAAACTACTAATAAAATACTACATAAGCAAAATCTTAAACATTTTCTTTTTAAACTTCGTTTCGGTCTTTCAGTGTCTTCAACTTCTGCCATTTTAATCAGAGAAAATGTCTTCTCTCTTTTTCTTTCTTTGTCTGAATTTTCTTAAAATCCAGTCTTTTATTTTAAGGAGGTCTTAATTTGTTTTCATCAATCTGTGCAACATGAACTCTCTCTGGTTCTTCTCGTAAATCTAAGTTTTCAAATACTTCTAATATAACATAGGTCCACTCAGGGGCCTTGTATTTTCTGTTCAGAATTCTCAATCTTGGGCTTCTTCGCGTAAGTTTTACTAAGGTTTGTTTAGATTGCGTCTGACTCGTAACTTCATTTACTTGCTCTGGTTTCTTTTCTGATTTTCTTAGATGATATCTTAGTCTTTTCACTCCTTCTGGCCAATTGTCTCCTTTTCTGACTCTTTTGACCTGAACTGCACTTTCACCTTCTTCGTCTTCTTCTAAGGTTCTTTTATTTTCACTCAATCTGGGCGCAATCTGTTCTTGTTCTTCTTCCCCTTCTAATTGTCTTTGTTCTGTATTTTCTGTATTCAGATCTTCTTTTACCTGCACCGGTTCAGGTCTTATTATAGTTTGTTCTTCTTCTGCCTGAACTTGTTGTTCTTCTTCTATCTTACCCTGCTCAGGTTTCTGAATGGCTTTGTTTATTTTTACCTGAGTGTGTTCTTCTTTCCCTGACTTTTCCTCTCTATCTTTCTGTCTCTTTAATTCAGTTGTTCTTCTTGTTTCGACAACAGCATCAGATATTTCAATCACTGGTATCCACTCTTCCTGACTTGTACTTGGCTGTTCGTCATATAGTTGTCTTTCAGAATCTATCCCTCTAGATTCTTCAACCTCGCAACTTTCAACTTCTGACGTCTCAGCTTGTTCAGTCAGTGGCTGCTCTTGTTGTTCAGATGGGCTCGGAACTCTTCTGGTATGACTAGCATGAATCCAATTGGGTAAACCTGCACACTTCACTGCTGTGGTAGTGACTAGTATGACTTGATGTGGTTTATCCCACCTGGGTGCTAGACACGACTTCCTTGCGTGTTTCTTCACTAACACCCAGTCTCCAGGATTCAAATCATGCGCTTGGTTTGGCTGACTTTCAACTGCGTCTTCTCCAACCTGATGAGAGACAGAACGCACCATTTCAGCCAATCCTTTGCAATAGTCCAATACCAGATCATCAGTTATATTCATCAATTTATTTCCAGGAATACATGCTTGTCTTATTGCCCTTCCCATGAGTACCTCATGTGGACTCAATCCTGTTTTTCTGTCAGGAATACTTCTGAGACCCATCAGTACAAGATGCAATGCATCTGGCCATTTCAGCATTGTGGATGCACACAACTTCCCTACTCTTGATTTGATTGTGCCATTAAGCTGTTCAACTACTCCAGAAGCCTCTGGACGATAAGCACAGTGCAGTTTTTGTTCAATGTTAAATGCAGCACAGATTAATCGAATTATTTCATTATTAAAATGAGGTCCTTTATCTGATTCCAAAGTGACTGGAAAACCGAAACGAGGTATCAACTCTCTCAATAGTAGTTTAGCAACTGTGAGACTGTCATTTCTTCTAGTGGGGTATGCCTCTAACCATCTTGAGAACAGGCACACTATGACAAGTACATACTTCAATCCATTGCAAGGAGGTAACTCAATGAAGTCTAACTGCAGTCTGGTGAAGGGTCCCTCTGCCTTTCCAATCTTTCCCCAACTAACCACTGTCTTCCTGCCTGGGTTCTGCTGCTGACAGATTAAACATCTTTGGCAAAGGCTCTCTGCAACTACCCTAAACTTCGGATTGTACCAACTCTGTCTGAATAATCTGATCATTGAATCCCTGCCAATATGTGTTGTCCCATGGTATACTCTTGCCATTTGAGAGAGTAGACAATATGGCATGACTGCCCTGCCATCTAAGTACACCCGCACTTCATCTTCTGTCCTTTTTGTACAACTTGATTTTATCCAGATTTCCTTTTCTTTTTCCTCAACTTCTTCCAGTAACTGTCTGATCTCATCCCATGTTTCTGGAACTGAGAAAAACATAAGTTGGCAGCTGGTTTCACCTGTTTCAATTTTTCTGTTAATTGACATTGTATTTCTTGCACAGTATCAAGCAATTTGGTCTGCATACCTATTACTGGCCGTCACATAGTCATTTCCTGACTGATGTGCAGCGCATTTAACAACTGCTACTTCTTTTGGCAATTCTAATGCTTCCAACAAATCTTTTACATTTTGACAATTTCTGATAGGAGATCCTGAAGAAGTCAAAAATCCCCTCTGCATCCAGAGTTGGCCAAAGTCATGCACAACCCCGAAACCATATTGACTATCCGTAAATATGGTTATTCTCCAATTTTTTCCTTTTTTGCATGCCTTTGTTAAGGCCACCAATTCGGCTACTTGTGCAGACTTGACTCCCGGTAAACAGGATGCTTCAATGACCCCTGTTATTTTGCATACAGCATATGCAGCACTTAACCCTCCTCCTTCTGTTCTTAGACATGACCCATCCACGAACAATTCATGATCAGATTCCTTCAATGGTGTTTCCTTTATGTCTGGATGGGGCTTAGTACACAATTCAGTCACATCCAAACAATCATGATCAATCTCATCTTTCACTTCTTCACAACATGGATCTGGCAATAATGTGGCAGGATTCATTATTGTACATCTTATCACTGTCACATTTTCTGCTCCCAAAATCACACTTTCATACTTAGTCAGCCGACTAGGAGTAAGATGTTGTGTTCGCGTTCTTGTCAAAAGAATCTCAACTGAGTGTGGAACGTAGACCTTTACAGAATGTCCCATCACAATTGACTCACTTTGCTCCAGACTCATACAGGTAGCAGCTACTGCTTTTAGGCAGCTAGGTAAGGCTGAGGCCACTGGATCCAAGGTGGCAGAGAAATATGCCACTGGACGTCGGCTCAATCCATGTCTCTGTGTTAAAACTGAAAGTGCACAATTTTCTCTCTCACAATAAAACAGCGCAAATTCTTTTGAATAATCAGGCATGCCCAAAGCAGGGGCCTCACATAGACAGTTTCGCAATTTCACAAAGGCTTCCAAACATTCATCATTCCAATCAATTGGATCTTTCGCTCTTTTCCGAGTTAATTGTATCAATGGCTTTGCTAGCAGGGACAAGCTATTTATCCACTGCCTACAGTACCCAACCATTCCCAGAAACATTCTCATCTCCTTCTGTGTCTGTGGTAGTTGCATTTCTTTGATTATTTTTATTCTTTCCGGTGTCACTTTTCTAACTCCTCTTTCTATTTTGTGCCCTAAATATTTAACTTCTTGTTGACAAAATTGCAATTTTTCTGGAGACACCTTGTGTCCTCCTTCGGCCAAATGGTTCAGTCATGCAATTGTATTAGTGACACAATCTTCTCGTGTTTTTGATGTCACCAATAGGTCATCAAGGTACTGAACCAGCACTGATTTCCCAGGCATAACTAATGACTCCAGACACTTTTTCATTATCTGATTGAAAATTGAGGGACTCTCTGTGTACCCTTGAGGAACTCGGCACCATGCCAAAATACGATCCTCAAACCGGAAGGCGAAGAGATACTGGCTGTCTGGGTGTAAAGGAATGGAAAAGAATGCTTGGCACAAATCAATTACTGTATGCCAACTTGCATTCCAAGGTATTTGATAAAGGATCACTGCTGGATTTGGCACCACTGGGCAACAAGGCACTACAATTCTGTTTATTTTTCACAAGTCCTGCACTATCCTGTATTTACCACTAGGCTTTTTGAGTCCCATGATTGGCAAATTACATGGACTACTCATTATTTCTTTTAGAATTCCTTGTTTAATCATTTGATCAATTACTGGAGCAACTCCTGCTTTCACTTCTGGACTCATTTTATACTGCTGTGTATTTGGATAAACTGCACCTTTTTTTACCACTATTTTCACAGGGTCTACATTCGCCATTAGCCCTATATCTTTTCCGGAAAAGTCCCACACTTCTGGATTTACTGTGGTTCTCAATTCTTCTGGTAATTCACTTTCAGTTAGTAATGAAAACATTTCATCCACTTCTGTACCTTGCTTAGCTAACATCATCTTATAAACAACATCCTCGTCAGGTGTTTGGAAAGTAACACCATCAGGCGTACAATAGATTGTGCAGTTCATTTTGCACAATAAATCTCTCCCTAACAGCTTTACTGGACTTGAGTCACAAACTACAAATCGATGCATGTCTTTAAAATTTCCAATATGTACTTCCATTGGTCTTGTAACTGGGGTTCTAATCTGTTGGTTTGACACTCCTACAACTTGGATAGTTTCTCCCGAGAGGGGTAGGTTTGGGATGTCTGCTGTTCTCACAGTAGACCGGGTAGCACCAGTTTCCAACAGGAAAGTGATGTCACTACCTTCAACTTTCCCTTCAACAAATGGACCTGTCTGATCTACTGGCAAGGATGCGCCAAGCACGCACTCCTCTTCCTCCCCCCTCAGGCACCGTCATTGCACATAGTCCGATTCATCTTCATCATTCTGCAAAAATATTGTGAAACCACTCTGTTATTCTTACCACTTTCTCTGTGAAATCCGGTGTTCGCACTGTATTTTTGAATGTTCACATTGCTTGCCATAGGAGGTTGTGGCACCTGTTACTGTGGGGTAGTTACCTGCTGCTGCTGTGGCTGTTTCACAACCACTTCATTCTGCTTCTGTGGATTTAAATTTTTATTTGGCTCATTATTATTCTGGACATTTGTACACTCGTTCTTCCAATGTCCATACTTTCCGCATGCATGACAAGGAAATTTCTTCCTTGCTTCCTCTCTACTCATTCGTCCTCGTCCTTTACCACCACTCGACACTTGTTCATTTTGATTCTGGTCTTTTATCTCATTATCATTCTGGGAAATTAATTTTGCTTCCTGCTGCTCTGCCAATTTCACTTGTGCCCACATCATTTTCTCATTTAACTTTCTATGTTTTGCCTCAATGTCGTCATCGCAATACTTCGCATATTTCAATATTTCATCTGTGGTCTTACTTTGCCAACACAACATGTATTGTTGAATCATCTGACTAATCTCTGGTTTTAAACCATACACGAACCGATATACAAAATGTCCCATATCCTTATCTCCAATGTTCTCAAATCCACTAAACTGCTTGAATACCTGTAACAACCTCTCATAGTACGCGTGTACAGACTCCTTTGGCTCTTCAGTGGTTCTATCTATTTTCACCCAATCAGTCTCTTTAGGAAGAATTTTCCCTTTCAAGAAAGTAATCACCTGGTGATACTTCTTCATCACCTCCTCTGATGGCGCTCCTGTTTTGGAATCCCTTGGATATTCCACATTTGGTCAGTCAATTGTAATCTTACATTCTGCCCATAAATCAGCTGGTACTACAATATCAAATAAACCATCTAAATCCTTCAACAAAACCTTTGAAACTTTCACGAATCTTTCCACCTGTTTATACCATTCAACTGGTTTTTCTCTCAACCTAGGGAAATCATTCGTAAATGACAAGATATCCTGTCTGCTCCAAGGAACATGAACATATCCACCACCAGGAACTTCTAGCATTGGACACATTCTCTCAATCTTATCTGATTCTCTCACTGGAAATGCAGATGATGCTTCTCTCGCTTGTACTTCCTCTTTCTTTCTTATCCAGCTGATTCTCCATTTGTCAATGTCTCCCCATTTTCGTAAAATATTAATCAATTCTTTTATCTGTAGTCTCTTACCAGAAGCATTTACACTTTCTAAATCCTTATCAGTAAACTCCACTCGATATGGTTTCTGCAATAGTTTCGTTTTCCCTATATCTATTCCAATCTCTGAGGCAACTTCTGTTAATTTCTCATGAAATACTCTTGCTCGTCTGGTTATACACTTATATAAGAATAACAACTCCTCATCATTATAATCATTCAATCTTTCTATGCTCACATTGCCAGTTATCATTTCTTCCAAATCTACTTTCAATCTACTGATATCTAAAATCTTTGGTTGTGGGTTTCGATTTTCTATTTCCTGTGCCCATCTCTCCATATCTTCAGGAGTAACTGTTGTTGAACCTCCAGTTCCTATAGGAGCCAAAGATCTCATTTCTCTCAAATTTGCAGGTATAATTCTCTTCGGAGTTTCAGTTAAATGTTCTACATTCGGGAGATCCATTAATGAAATAACTGACTCACATTCACTGACCTGATCATCCGTAATTATTACGTCTTTTCTGGGACTATTTAACGGAATTGTCACAGTTTGAGGTTTCTGGCAAGTCTTTTTATCTCCATATAATGGGATTACACTGGTACTGGTACTGGTACTGCCAAAGCTTCGGCATTCAAATTTAATTGGCTTACTTTCTGAACTAATTCTTCCCTAGTTTTATTTAAGGCTTCTCTCTCATTATCCTGCAACACCCTATTAAGTGACACATCATGTAAAATTTGTGGGGTTAAAGGCATTCCTATCACTGGTGCACTTGGGGTGACCTTACTAGGTTCTTTTTGGTACGGTGGAGGGTTTTTAATCAAAATATCCTCTAATAGCTCATCATCTGATTCGCCATATCCTGTCGTATTCATGTGTTTCGTTTTTCTTTACACTTTCCTCCTAACTGTTCTTCAGCCATTAATACTGGATATAAACCCTCGGTCACCACAGCTCTTCTCCAACGCTTCATTTGATCACCACTAGATTCATACGGAAATCTAGGCAAAAATCCTCTAAATCTTCAACCACTTCTGTATTTTTCACGATCAAATGCCTCAATTTCCCATTCTTCCAATGCTTCATACTGTGTCATTCTAGGATTTGGTTCTAACATATTCATTCTATCTCTCAAATTCTGAAATATCTTTAAATTAAAAGTACCATGCTCCGGAAAAGCCAAAACACCATCACCTTTAGTATACTCCACCCAATTCTCCAACCATACACACGTGTGATATCCTTTCTCCATCATCATAAAGGAAGCAGGTGTTTTAGGTGGCGGAATAGGAATTCCCTCTCTAGTCATTACAGGTTTGTCTTTTTTAAAGAAATTTTTAATTTTCTTCATTAACGTCATTTTCTTTGGTCTTCCGAACCTTTCAGTCGGTCGATATTGGAAAGAATCTTCCGTATATCTTCTAGCTCTATTACCTACGTCACATCCTATATCAACACGACTCACACCCGCAGTCAAATCAGGGCTCAGCATACAATTCTTTTCGACCAATCCTAGCGCTGCTTTTATCTATCAACCAGTCAGACTCAGGCTCACGCTCGTGGTCTGACCAATGCCAGCACAGCCTTTTGTGACGTCAGTATTGCTCCTTACTACTGACCCTCCCTTTACAATTTGCTTCCAGCTCACGCCCGCTGTTTCAACCAATCCCAGCGTGGCTCTTTATGACGTCAGTATAACTCCTGCGACTGACCCTCCCTTTACAAGGTAATACGATAACTTATTTTCTTTTACTTTTCCAAAAATAAAAATCCGTTAGTAACAACATAAAAACATTTGCTACTCTGCCTGCTCCACTAAATCAGGATAGATTATGACTTATCCCATAATCCCTTTTCACTACGAGCAAAAACCTCTGTTTTCCCTTCATTCAAGCTCAGGAGAACCTGTTACTTCTTCAGTGTCACCCGTATTGGGAAATGAGACTAAAGTTTCACCAGCGAACCCTTTTTGCTATCATTCGCACTCTACTTTTATACGATATAATCCCTACTACAACACTGCCAGCCCTCCGTAGCTTCTCAGTGTTATGAAAACAGACGAGTAACCTCCTGCAGTGTGGCTTCTATCACCACCCGCTATTCCATTCCTGGGATGCCCAGATATCCACTGTATCCGTGCTTCTAGATGACATAAAACAAGACACTAACTCTTTTGTTAAACATAAATCAATAATCAATATTCATCACTAAACTAATCAATAATAACCATAGCTCTGCTACCAGAAAACTGATCCAGCGATATACCAACAACAGATACTCCACTACCATATACTCACCTGGGCCCATAAACACATAATTGAGTAAACCGCTGGAGTGATCAAAAGTTTTATATATATATATATATATATATATATATATATATATATATATATATATATATTTTCAGGATTAGTTATTTAATATTCCTAACTAACCTTTCACTGATCAAAAAGTTCTTTCCTCTGGTCGATGGACCATTAGTTGAACTAGTTGATGGTGATAATTAACATAATGCAAAAAACAAAAGAGAGAGCGAGGATGTAGGGGTACGTCCCGATCCCCTGGGTAAAGTTACAAAAACAATGTGGACGGACCCTGTTATAGTGTGAATCTATCAATCACTAAGTGTGGTAAGTCCAAGGACCCATTAGGTATATTTAAAAGACCCCTCACACACCAACCTGGTTGGTGTCATGCTTCATCATTGGGGTCCCAACCGGGTGGCCTAATGCCACCCGGTTGTGCTACGACGCCTGATTACAGCGGAGCAGGTGTGGTGTGAATGTGTGATGTGAGTGTTAAAAATACCTCTGAGAATCCTTGCCAAGTAAATTTATTAGTGGCGTCTCAGGGTATGGTTAAAAGTAAGGGTGGGCGGAATTTGCGTAGTCGCGTTACGCAAATCTCCGCGAAATTGCTAAAAATTTCCGCAAGCACGCGGAGATTCCGCGAAATCGCGGAACTGCTGGTCCCATCCGTTCGCGATGTGTTTTTGCATGCTCGCGGGGAAATATATCGCTAACTTGCCCATGCGGTCGCTAACGGGTGCGGCCATCTTGTTTTCACTTGTCCCGCCCGCTCGCAATGGTATTTCCTGTTCTGGGTCGCGTATTGCATGCTCCCGCCCGCTCGCGATGCTTATTTCCAGTTCCGAATCACGTATTGCATGCTCCCGCCCATTCGCGATAAGGGTTTCCTGTTCGGGAACGCGCATTACGTGTTCGCGACGCTTTTTGCGTGCTCGGGGGGGAAATATCGCGCAAACTTGACCATGCGGTCGCAATGGGCGCGGCCATCTTGTTTTTCAGTCTATTGCTATGGTTCTGGGCCTGCTTTTCAATCCTCCCTCTATCTTTTCAATCCTTTGTTTCTGTAAACTTTTTTTGGGTCTTTTTTATTTATTATCTATCTCTCTATTTTCCTGATTCTATATTTTGAGTTTTTTTCTACTTTTTGTGTGTTTTTAACTACTTTTTCACACTTTTCTATTACCTGCTTTTTCATTTCTTTTACTTACTTTTTTGTAATTCCTACCTTTTCTTTTCCGTCCCCCGCCTACCCAGAACCATGGCAAAGGGCCACAGCCATAGGGCTCGAAGTCGGAGCCAGAGCCGCGACCGCCTTCCTTGCGGAAGGCGGCGCCAAAGAGGTGCAGGCACGGGCCTTATTCAATGAGTCGGAGGTGGCCGCTCTGGTTTTTTGTTCAGCGCCACCTCCCTTAACCCTGGCAGCAGGCGGCAGGCCTGGGTCCGGGTACGGGCTCCGGGAGCGTCGGCAGCGGTGGGGCAAGGTGCGTCGGGCAGTGTTTCGCTGCTCTGGTGTCCGGCGCACCAATAATCAGCTGACGCACCGGTGGTCCGATATTCTGGAACGGGAACAGGACCTGCTGGACCTGCTAGGAGTAGAGGTCCCGGGGCTTGGTGAGTAGCTATTTAATATTACTACTTTGTGTTCTGCTCTGTGTTATATATTGCGAATATATATTTTTTTCCGACCAGCAAGAATGCTGCTGCTTACATTGCAGGTAAATTACATTTACAAATCTGTGATTGTTATGACACAGGCGCTCGGCGCTACTAATCTTACTTGTTTGCAACTTTGCGCTCGCTTGGCCTGATGATTATGTAAGAGTTTACTTTAGAGAACTTAAGTGATGTAATGCTAGAGAGAGTAGTCCTTCCTTTGTCCTCCTGCCACTAAGAAGGGATAGTGGTGGATTGATAGGTTTAGTTACTTATTAGTTGGTAATTTGTAAGTGGTGTGCGTGACGCATCCTCTGTCATGTCACGTGCTGCTGAGTGCTGCTTACCCCAGTCCTTCGCAGAACCTTTTGTAGTTTGTTTTCTGAGTGTTAATAGGCTTATATCATCACTAGCAGAACATCAGCAGCAACCAGCCAACAATTTGGTGTATGCAAAAATGTATGCATGTGTCCTCCATCTATGCATTTTTGAGGACTAAAATAAATGGAAATGCAGACTTACTGAACAATTGGCCCATCTGGATTGGAATAGGTGGGCTAGGTCAGGTGGTAGTTAGGCTTGCTAGACGGTCCGTGAATCTCGCAATACTACCAGTCGATCAGATAGGTCAATTTTATTGCAATTGTTGTTACCAAAAAGTTTTTGGTGCGTATTTTAAAATATTTTATTTATTTCACACCAAACTTTAATTTTCGTCTCTTTCTTTATGAAATCTTACATGATCAGCAGCACCCAGGGGCAAGAAGACGGGGTCGCAGGCGGTGGGCCACGAAGATCAACAAGATGCCTCCCAGGGACAGGACCGCTCCTCTATCGAGGGCTCTGCTGCTGGCCCCAGTAAGTCCTCCAGTGGTTAATATTATTAATTATATTTCCCAAACTTTTCCTGCACCTTATTTTTCCGAACTATTATTTAGGTATCCTCCTAATTCGAATTTTGACAAAATCTTCTTTGCTCTATACTATCTGTTTCTAAATTCTTGTTATCCCTGCCTCTAACTGCGTCTGCTATGACTCTCTGTACTACTACTATTAGTCTGTCTGTAGCTAAGCTTGCCCAGTTGCCCACTCTTTATTTAAAATATTTTAAATAAAACTCATATTCACCAATAGCTATAGCCATTGAGTCCAGTCCTTTGGGTTGTCCTCTTCTACTACTTCTAGTCTTCTTATTCTTGAGGCTTTTCGACAATTCCCACCAAGAAAATGCCCAACCACATTTTAGAATTTTAGATAGGATAGGACATACTACTACTGTTGTAGGGATTCTGCACATACAGAACTTTGCACAAGAAAATAGGACATTGGTGATGGGAGGTTGGACCTTCCTCACACCTCAATCATAAGCCACCACAATCCCTGACCAACTAGTTATAGTGTCTCATTACTCCACAACGTCCCCCCAAAATACCCAATGAGTAGACAACCCAGACAACATAACACTCCCAACCTCTGTCGCGGAAGCAATGCACACCCTTTTGCTCACTCTCTCGTGTAAGTCCACACCAAATACCACCGAGTCTATGTAAGTTCAAAAGGTTTATTTTTATTTCCAACTGACAAGCTCTGTACGTTGTATAATGCAGCAGCAACAGCAAAATGCATAAGATTAAAACAATAAACATTTTTACACTTAGTTAGACTTACAAGTTACTTACAACTACAAGTCCATAGAAGCCAAAAGGCAAGATCATGATAACTGAACAGTGGTGGAAGAACCACCCTCCCTTGGTAGGAATCTAGTTTATATAAAATTATAAATGGAGATGTGAGAATTCTGATGAGCCCTCACCTTAGAAGAACCTAGTACTGGTTACATCATAAGGTCTGCAAAGCTCTGGTTCTTCGTATAAGGGAATCTTCCGTCTGTAATGAGAAAAATGGTGCGCGTTAGTATAGTGCAAGCATTTCTCAGTCGTGCCAAAAAGTGCAGTTTTTTTATGGATAAGCAATATGGACTAACACCAGAACTCCATAACAAAGTCGGTTGTTTTTCGACCTTGTACGCAGCGCTCAGACAGTAGCAGTATGAGCTCATGTGGGCTCAAAGGCGTCTTTCACAACAAGCTTTGAGGTAACTTGCACAAAAATAAAAGACAGAGCTAAAATGGTTGCATGGCTCGGGGTAACTTAGCAAAGACTAGAATGACCCTAGGGACCATATAACACTACCAGTGTCTACTCTGCTACCTGATTTATACTAGTGATGTATGTTGTATATGTATTATGTATGTATTAACTTTTTTTTCATTCTTGCTAGTCAAAAATAGGGGGAGGTGTAAATGGCATCTGAAAAATGTGTAATGTTTTTTCTAGGCGTACTACCGACCACTAGTACCGGGGCCAGCGGCGAAGGTGGCACGGCCGCTGAGGGTGCAGGCGATGCGGCAGTTGGAGGAGCTGCAGGGGGTGAGCCAGCAGCAGTGGCGGGTGGTGGTAAGTTATATTCCTAATCCTTACTTATTGACATTACACTCGCTGCAAGGGTGTAATGTATACTGTACTGTTGAGACTTAAGTAAGAAGTTGTTGTGAATGGTTGAAGAAGACACCCTTTACTTAGCATTAGCAATAGCATTAGCGACGGGAGTGTACTGAGAGTAACCAATGGCCTCTTCTATCGGACTTCAACTCAGCTGTGAAATTTTTATGGAGAAGACAAAGTCTGATCAGATGACCTTGATGGATGGGTTGAACGAAAAGGGAAAGAAGGGTGGAAGGAGGAAGGACGAGCGAGATTTTATATTTATGACTGGCAGAGAAGGATACGTGGGATGCATGCATAGGTGTGTGATATGAATCAGATGCATGGGTGTTGGAATGCCTGAAACTCCCACAAATGTTCGAGGCCGAGGTAGTGGGAGGATATATACATACCACAAATGTTACGTACTATGCTTGCTAGTGCTACTGTGCCACTATGTGTAGAATGAATTTGTCTGATTGCTTTGCTAAGAGTATATTTTACAATAGTCTTGTTTTTTCTTCTTGATATAGCGACTCCTTCCAAAGGTAAAGTCGACAGGAAGGAGTTGGCAGCCAAGGCCCGGCGCCGGAAGCTGGAGGCCATACAGGCCGAATACCAGCGGCTGGTTCTTCTAGAGGAGGAGGAGGCGGCAGCAGCTGCAGCCTCCTCCAATGCCCCGGGCCCCAGACACCCCCTACAGTGTTACGGCGCCACCGCCTGTCAGCCGCCCGCCGCCACACAGCAAGAAGCACTGCTGCCCCCCCCTGTGGATGCAACTGCCGCGCGCTGAAGCACTGCGTGACCTGCCTAGAGGAGCGCATCCGTGTCCTGGAGAGGCGAGCCCGCTGAGACCCCGTTTATTTATTGCCCCTTTTTATAGCTTCTTTTGGTGGGTGGGAATCGGGCGTTGGGTTTTGGACTTTTGGACATTTGTTGGACTTTTTCGTTCCGGGACATGAACATTGGTTGGGGTTAGGGAGAGGAGTGGGTCAGGTGTTGTGGGATTTTTTTACATAGTTTATTTTTGTTAGGGTATTAAATTACATATTTAGACTTTATACGATGTGGTTAATGTTTTGTGGGTGGGGTTACTGTTTTACGTCACACGGTTTCCTTGCTGGTGCAGTGCCACAGCCAGTGTTTGATTTAAATAATTGGCTGAGTTACTAAGACACAAACAGACAGATGCGGTACCCTCACTGAGGGACTTGTCCTACTAGTACTGTCAGTCTCTCCTCCTAATCTATGCATTCTGCAACTGGACTCAAAGGGGTGTGTGAAATAGAATTAGTGAAAAAAATTCTGTTATTAATTATGCCTCCCCAAACTTCTTCTCTTACCTGTGCTTGATGTTTAACTTGGGCACGGCGATGGCTGCATGGTGATGATGGTTTTCTTTCCCAACATGCCATGGTTGTGGTGGTAGTAGTAGTAGACCCTGGCAGTAGCACTTGCAAATAAAAGAAAATGAGACAGTCAGTCGCCTGAGAGAGACTGTGGGAGGAGTAGTAGAACGAAGTACAGTACGGAACTTACTGCCAAACAATAATATGCCAAAATACAAGGAAACATAATGGTTGCGGGGATAGCCTAGTACATAGAGTTACAAACTCTAGCTGTGTCGAGTCACTCGACTAGGCCTACAGTACACCGTGACTCGACACAAGCGTAACCGTTAGTGCTGTTTCGGAGGATGACAACAAATCCAATCTATGCCGGCAATTAATGTTGATGGATTAGGTTCCTTTGCTAAAAAGAAAAAATCGCAAATATACTGCTCATAGGAGGGTGGGCAAGCAGAAGATCCGCGCCCTGCCTTGAAAATGCATTTTTGTTGCTTTAGCCACATCTGCCCCAGCAAGCGTGTGATAAATTATTGGTGTACATTTAATTTAGTCACACCTCAATAAGTCACACAGCCCGGGGGAAGAGGGTTTGGGTTTGATGAATGGTTGGGAAGGGGGTTTTGGGAAAGGTTTGACAAAGAAAAACAGTACGCATGGACAACAACAAAACACAATCTTGGCAGACAACCATATCCATAAATCAGTTAAGGGAGAAAAAGGAAATGCATGCATGATGATGATAACTTGATGGTTAATGATAGTACTTACTAACTACTACTACTAGACAATTAGACAGTACAGGGCAGCAGTATATTATGCAATTTGCCTTGCCTGTCTGCCCTCAGAGAGACCCGAATTACATTCAGTTTCTGTTGTGTTGTACCGGCCCGGGCTTAAAGATAGCAAAGAAAAGCCAAAAATTGCTGTAGGGATGAATTGAATTATAAGCAGAGAGCAAACATAACAACAACAACACACAGTAGTAATGATTGAAGACAAAAAATGAATCAAATTTAAAAGATGATGAAAGTTGATACTGTTACTGTATGTTATCCTGGTTAAAATGTGGAGTTGCATCTCGGCATTCGTCTTGGTCCTCCCTTCCATGGACGCTCCGGCCATCAATCTTGGGTGATGCCACTACCTGCCTGGCAGATGTAGATTCATTGGTAAGGTAAGTGAGAGTTGTTTTTCCCAGTGTAGCACAGGGTAAGGGCCGGCCTGTAATTGCAGATGGGAAAACAAAAGGGATATTGAAAAATCAAGTAGAAAAAATGCCTAAATTACGGTGGAGTGCAACAAGAACACTTTCAGAGGCGGCATGGATTTGGATACATCATGTCTACTCTAGTCTGTTTCCAGCATTAACCTCCAACAACAACAGAACAGAGCAGGCCCACGGCACCCGTGACCCATCCTCCATTTAGCGTACATTTTTTGACAGAGGCAGACAAAGCAGATATACAGCAACATAGCATTTTACAAATTAAGTGACTAAATCAATGCCCCGCTGTCAGTCATACCACCACACTCGACTCCACCACTACACAGACATGTAGGTCTGCAGTGGTTGTTGTTGACTTGGTTACCTTTTAATACACTCATGAAAAGCACTGAGTTATTCCATCAATCATCTCTGATCGTACTGAGTGACTGCGAAGAGATAATGTCACTGTGGTCATCATCATGGTGTGTTGTCAAACTCAGTGTGCAGTAGTGTACAGATTGAGTCCCCTTTCCATATTCAAAATGCAATGGATCGACCTGCAGTAGAAGTAGAAAATTGTTATTGAAAAACAAGAATGGAAACAAACATTGCATTGAGTTACTTTTAGTGTGTAGATTAGATAATAGTACACAATGAATTACCTTCATGCACTACAAACAACAACAACACAAATCACTCAGTCAGCGTCCAATGCATGTCATCATTCATTACCTGTTCCTTCTCATCTTCAGTTAATGGGCAGTCTGTATCGGCTCGGAAAGGAGGATAGCTATAGTAGTCATCATCATGTTCCACTTCTTTTGGAGAGACTCAACGAGGCAAGATTTTAGTTTTTCTTCGATTATGCTACATCCAATTATCATCTGGCTTGAGGGCAATAGATTTAGGTCGATTCAGGAGGAGCAGGACTCGGAGGAGTGGACTGAAATGCAGAGAGCTGAAACTCATATAAGGCAATAAAATACGAAAACGGTGGTGATGGATTTGTTGTGATTTGAAGTTTCCAAACAGAAAGACAGACACACAAATAGAAGTAAATAAGGGAGAACCACAGTAAGAAGTGGAAGCCTAGTTGTCAGGGAAGTATAGCTCGTCCTCAAACTCTGGAGGTTCAACCAGAAGTAGGTAATCAGCATCCAACACGCTACTTCCGTCACCTGAGCCGCTGTCCTCATCTTCCTGCGTTGATTCATGTATTGTGTAATTCGGTGGTATAAATTGCTGATTCATTTTGATCATGGTTAACCTCTATCCGTTTTTGGGTGAGAGACTGGTCCTTTTCACTGTTACAATGGAACCAGCAGCACTGAAAACACGTTCAGAAGAGACACTTGCGACAGGGCAAGCCAGATAGTTTATCGCCAGCCTGCTGAGCACTGGCCATTGGCCCCTTTTGCCATACCAATACCGCAATGGGCTTTGATCAATGTAGACCTCTGTTGGGTCATCCAGGTAGGCCTGGACCATTCGGTCAACGTTCAGGGGTGCTAAACTTAGTGCGGCCTCTTTTGTCTTTGCATCAGCACTGGACCTAGCAAGTCCTTGCTGTAAATACCAATCCTGTGCCGTTTGTACTGGGGCTGATGATCCGGTTATTGCTGTTGTCGATAGTGTTGGTGACAGCTGTGAACCAAATGCACTGCCCACAGGCTCTGAAGTTGAACTTGACGCCGGATGCTCTGCTGCAGTACTTGACGTGGGTTTGAGGCCTTTAATTACCAGCCGTTCATTTTCCAATGTACTGGCTGCCTCAGCTATCCAAGTTTTGTACCGGGCAACATCCACTTCTGAAAAAGGAGTAATGTCTTACTGTGCAGTGCCGATTTGTACCGTGGATCCAAAATTGTGGCACAAATGTAATGTTGTTGTGACAGAATCTTATTTTAGACCCTTGCATTTTCACTTAAGTGACATGATAAGCTCTCCACCAACTCATATGCTTCTTTTTTCCCTCCACACCTTTGTACGCTTCACACACCCCCTTCAGCTGTTGCTCTAGCATGTGCAACAATGGGATAGCTTGGCCCATAGTACAGTCCTCCTTGCTGACTTCACGTGTGAAGACCTCGAAAGGAAGAAGCATCTCTGTAAGAGATTTAACTAGGCACCATTGGTCCATCTGAAGGGTCATGCCTTTCACAGTAGCATCCGCCCTTCGCATGACATATTCATTGATTGGTCTGTACTGCTCAAACAGACGGTCAAGCATGTAATACGTTGAGTTCCAACGTGTTGCCACCTCCTGGATGAGTGCTTTGACTGTCATTCTATAGTCACGTTGAATGATCCTCAGCTGCTTCCGGGCTTTAAAAGAATGGCTGGAATGCGTGCATATTCTGCGGCAGGTGGTCAATAAGTTGCTGACTATGGGTTCTTTTTTCAGAAAGTCTTGAACTATAATGTTAATGCAGTGCGCCAAACACGGACCCTGAAATACTCACCAAGCGTCATGGCCTTAAGTATATTACTGCCATTATCCGTGGCAACAAAACCAATGTGAAGCCCTCTGGGGCGCAGCCATTCAAAGACCTTGCTGTTAAACTCTTCCAAAATGTTTTCAGCAGAATGAGATTTCTCCATGGCGAACATGGCTACAGTTGCATGTTTCCGAGAAGCATTAAAAATTGCAGCTGTGTCAACAGCACCTACTTCAGATAGCTTGTCTCTAACCCCCACAAAAGAGACCCAGTGTGCAGTGATGCACATGTAATCAGTGGCTTGGCAACTGGTCCACATGTCTGTTGTCAGGTGGATTTTGTGAACAGCACTCTGCTGCAAAGCTTGTCCAACCAATTCCAGCACATCGTGATGTAGTGCTGGACAGCAACTCGGGCGAAATAGGACCGGCTGGGAACCTTCCATTTAGGGCAGATGGCTGACACAAATTCAAGGAAACCCACCCCTTCCACAAATGAAAAAGGGAGAAGGTCCAGCGCTAACATTTTAGCCAGCTTCGCATTGTACAACCGTGCCGTTGGGTGGTTGCGTTGGTACTGCCCCTCCGACCTAAGCATGCTGTCAATGGTAGGCTGGAATATTTTCCGTTGTGGTGCACCTTTCTTCTTGAACCCAGCTAGGCTCAACGACACTGCACTTTTGCTCATTGCAGTGCCCGGTTGCCTTTGTGTCTCATGTTGACTCTTACTACGGTGCCACTCAGATGTTGCTGAGGATGTGGGCATTACCAGTACACTGCTGGGGGTAGGGCTAGAAATGTCTCCCTCTTGTTGACCTTCCACCGCAATCATATCTTCCCCTACTTCTTCATCCCCGACAACAGCAATGGGTCCAGTTTTCCTTTTTTCTATGTGAAGTAGGTGAGACTCCCACTTGATAGTGTGGTGTTTCTTGAGATGACTTGTTTGTCCTCCGGTACCATAGTTTGTACCAAGCTTACCCCGCCTAACAGGCTGCCGACAAATTGAGCATATAGCAATGTTCTCCTCCTTACTGCTAACCGAAAAGAAGTCCCAAACTGGGGAGGAGAACTTTCTGGCGCTGCTGGAGGTGCCACTTTCAATACCAGATGAAATGGAGGGTGTGCATGGAATTTGACTCTGTGCACTTACATTACCACCACCTACTGAGGTGGTGGTTGAGCTGGATGTAGGTCCCTGCCGGGCCTTTGCTAAGGCAAATATGGAAGCTGGAGGTCGTGTTGGCGTTACCTGTGTTGGTGGTATCCGTGCTACATCCCTCGCAGCGATTTGGGATAGTCTAATAATGTTGGTCTCCATCTCCGCAGGCCCAGGAATGATGTTCGTGATGACTGGCTCTTCATCATCATCATCATCACCCCCTCGTCTACATCTACCTCCATAACTGTAAGGCTTTCTGGAACCTTCCTTTTCACTAGCCTTGTCTTGTGGCGTGCATCACTCTCAGGCTGAGCTGGTGGCTTCCAAGTGGCATCTAGATCATCAGAAGCGGGGCTTGAAGAAGAAGTTGATGGACTAACCCTCCTTTTCCTTGCTGGGGGTATGGAAGACAATGGATCTTCTGGAACAGTGGCTTGCTCCTCTTCGTCTGCAAAAAGCTCGATTTCCTGAACTGCCCCTACTTCAGGTTGAACAACTACTATTGTGGGCTGTGGTTCCGGCTGTGGTTCCGGCTGCGGCTGTGGTTGCGGCTGTGGTTCTGGCTGTGGTTGCGGTTCCGGCTGCGGCTCTGGCTGCGGCTGGGGTTGCGGCTGGGATTGCGGCTGGGGTTGCCCACTTATCTGCTGAGTTTCCGCCTGCGAGTGTGTGGATTGGGTACTACTTTGCGATAATGACATTTCAACATCACTGGTCGTTAGTAGACTGGTTACCTCTGCCACAGTCATGGGCTTGGGCCTAGGTTGCTGGGGTGGGCCCACTGATGCAGAGGTGCTGCTCCCAGCTTGGTCCCCGCTGGACACCGCTGCTGCAGGCGTAAGTTTTTTTCTCCAAAAACACATCGGCCGGCACACCAGTCTTGGCAAGTGCCACTTCCTTCTTCTGTCCCTTCTTCTCACTGGCAACTTTCTTGGTACTGGAGGACCTGGTACCTTTCTTTGGGGCCATCTTCTTCAGATGTCAGCAGGACGCAGGTGCACAAGTTGCAGAGATGTCTGTGGTCACACGTGGACGTGACGCGCAGCAGGACTTCTGCCTGGCAGTACAACGGGTGATGATGACACCTCCTCCTCTATCTTTTGTGCACCTAAAAGCAAAGAAGCCAGGAGAAGAACATCAGTGAAATGTTGCATTTGTTGTTGTGGTTCAATTACTAGCAGTACAAACAAACAAATAAAAGATATAAATTAGTGTAGCCATTTATGAGACTGTCAACAAGGGCTTTCATGGTATACTGTGTACACTGTCAGGAAGGATAGGAAAGAAGAGGAACAACAACCAAAATACAAATGTAATAGAAGTGGACCCTGTTTGGCATTAAATTATTTGCTCAGTCATCACATCATTCAGGGAGCTGCAGCTGGCAAAGGGGATGGATGCAAGCAGTAAGCCAAAAGGAAAACCATGCAGGCCTAAATGGCAAAAGCAGCACACTTAGTTAACTCCCACCAGAAATGGCCACCAGCCACATGGACACTCACAAATCACAAGCAACAAGCATGAGGCCTGGAAAACAATGTACTGAAAACAGGCCTACGATAGCCAGGCAAAGGCTGCATGGTAAACCACACTGCTTTGCCTGTAATGCAATAAAATGCAAAAACGAAAATACACAGGGCTAAACAAGGCCTGCAACACACCACACACAACTAAGGCATGTATTTAACACACCCCAAAAAACTGAAATACACCCAAAAATCCACATTTTGCAATTCAATCCAATGCCATCCATGTGCCCTAAATGATGTTTAAATTGAACAGAACACACAGAAACAGTTGTTTCATGCACCCCTGACTACCTCTGGGCCCACTGGATGAAAGGCCTATTGGCAGACTAGGCTACAAGCTTGCAGGCCTATGGATAAAAGCACACTACCGGCCTTCAAAATGGCCGCCAGCCTCATGGCCAGGCCCACAACAACAAGAAACTGAAGACAGACAATGCAGGCCTATGGATAAAAGCACACTGCCTGGCTTCAAAATGGCCGCCAGCCTCATGGCCAGGCCCACAACAACAAGAAACTGAAGACAGACAATGCAGGCCTATGGCAAAAAGCACACTGCCTGGCTTCAAAATGGCCACCAGCCTCATGGCCAGGCCCACAACAACAAGAAACTGAAGACAGACAATGCAGGCCTATGGCAAAAAGCACACTGCCTGGCTTCAAAATGGCCGCCAGCCTCATGGCCAGGCCCACAACAACAAGAAACTAAAGACAGACAATGCAGGCCTATGGCAAAAGCACACTGCCTGGCTTCAAAATGGCCGCCAGCCTCATGGCCAGGCCCACAACAACAAGAAACTGAAGACAGACAATGCAGGCCTATGGCAAAAAGCACACTGCCTGGCTTCAAAATGGCCGCCAGCCTCATGGCCAGGCCCACAACAACAAGAAACTAAAGACAGACAATGCAGGCCTATGCCAAAAAGCACACTGCCTGGCTTCAAAATGGCCGCCAGCCTCATGGCCAGGCCCACAACAACAAGAAACTGAAGACAGACAATGCAGGCCTATGGCAAAAAGCACACTGCCTGGCTTCAAAATGGCCGCCAGCCTCATGGCCAGGCCCACAACAACAAGAAACTGAAGACAGACAATGCAGGCCCATGGCAAAAAACACACTGCCTGGCTTCAAAATGGCCGCCAGCCTCATGGCCAGGCCCACAACAAGAAGCCTAGGCCACAAAGGGAAACACATGCAGGCCTTAGTATATGGCAAAAGCAGCACACTTGTAACTCCCACCAGAAATGGCTACCAGCCACATGGACACTCACAAATCACAAGCAACAAGCAGGAGGCCTGGAAAACAATGTACTGAAAACAGGCCTATAATAGCCAGGCAAAGGCTGCATGGTAAACCACACTGCTTTTGCTTTGCCTGTAATGCAATAAAATGCAAAAACGAAAATACACAGGGCTAAACAAGGCCTGCAGTACACCACATACAACTAAGGCATGTATTTAACACACAGCCCAAAAAACTGAAATACACCCAAAAAAAACACATTTTGCAATTCAATCCAATGCCATCCATGCCCCCTAAATGATGTTTGAAATTAATAAATACATCACACAGCAATCCATGACCCATGACTAGCTCTGGACCTACTGGCTACCCACAACGATTTATTTTTAAAAATGATGAAAAGTACCAAAAATGAAGATGCAGCAACTGCAATGCCCCAATCAAACAACACCAACTTACTTGTAAAATCTCAAATCCCAAAATCCTCAAATCCAATGATAATGATGCAGCAGACACAAAGAGTGATCCTTCCAGCTCAAATCCAAGTGAAAAATGAACAGGAGATGGACAAAGCACTGGGAGGAGCCTGCTGGACAGGAACAGGAAGTAGGAGACTCTGTGGCACTTCCTCCCTCTTCCCCCAAAAATTTGACCGAAAAGGACAGCCAAATATCAATCTGAGGGTTTTTTTCAGCCAAATCATCAATTTATAGAAGGTTTGATGCTGCTTGCGATGTTATTGTTCTCCAGATTGAAAATTTTGCGTGTTCGGGATCGCGAGCTGTACAAAAATATCGCCGGATGTCCGATGGCGCGCCCGAATGACGTGTTCGCGGTCGCAATCTCTCTCGCGGTGCACGATGGCGCGGCGAATGACGTGTTCGCGATCGCACACTCTCGCGTTGTCCGATGGCGCGGCGAATGACGTGTTCGCGATCGCAAACTCTCGCGGGATAACGCGGCCGGCTACCGAAATCTCGTGGCGCACGCGAACGGATAGGAAAAACCGTCGGCGAACGCAGGAATCCCGGTAAGTCGCTATCGCGCGCGCTAGAACGCATTTTTAAAGCGCGACAAGAAAATAATTCCGCTACGCAGCGGATCGCGGAATTGTTGGCAATTCCGCGTTCTCCGCGGAACGCAAAATTGCCTAAATTCCGCAAATTCCGCGAGCGGAGCGGAATTGGATGCCCAGGGTTAGTTAAAAGGCTATGTGATGCAACTAACAAGAAGTAATGATCTGTAGTTGTCTAGGTGATGTGGTCTACATGTTTCAGCCCGGTAAAAAATTGAAGTGGGCTTTCTTCAGGACCAAGAGTAAAAACATGAGTGGCAAAGTGAAGGCCACGTGATAGGGTGAGGTACCAACACACGCGCTGTGTGGACTGGGTGTTGGTATACTTACTGACACCGTTCAAAAACTATGGAGGTAAAATTAGGGCAGCTAATCAGGGCATGGGAGGGGTCTCTTCCGGTAAACCAATTTGGTTCCGTGAGGATTCCCGCTGTGCAACCTACTGCGGTCTCCCGATTAACATAACCCTTAACTATTCTCTTATTTGAAGTAAATGATCACAGACTCAGGAAGGTTTAAAATCTTTATCTAAATTAAATGCATGTGAACCATTTCAAAATACAGTGCAGTCACCATCATTCTTAGGAGAAAAAATTCAATTGATTAAACATCAAGCATATACTTCGGACTCATACAATAATTAATACTCAGAAAGGGAGAGGACAGAGAGAAAAGAACATCTGCAAATAACGTAAATTATAGTTACCAAGAATGGTGTGAAAGACCAACCTCCTGGCCAAAGGGCTGGTAAGGGTCCTCCAGGATAGGTCAGGAGACAAAGACTTCAGGTCAGGGTTCAGGACAGGATAGTTGACCTCTCTAGAATACCGACGATTGCGCCGCACCCCTCTCTGATACTCTCTTCCTCCTTGAGATTCTTCCGCGATCTTCTGATCTAACCCAATTAAGTTAGGATCTTCATTCGGTTCTTCATCAGCATCTCACAGCATCTCTCCCAGCAACAGCATCTCCGACTCACAGCATCTGGACCTTCTTCTCAGCAGTCTTCGTCTTAATAACTAACTAAAGCTACCTTAGTTATACCTTCGTTTCTTCATGTTCCACCCACTAAAGTTTTAATATCGTAAAAATACGAAATATCATTGGTCAGGCAAGGGGGGAAAGCTCCATCACACCATGCTTACATGTCATTAAAATCAGTTCAACTATTGTTCGCAAACCCGTCCCCTTAATTTTTATTCATGCATACACATTCACATTTTACTTGCAACATTTTTATAGCATTATGAATAAGAGTCCTCATCGTTTAACTTTTCACCATCCGTTCCCAAGGCATGTCACTGATGACCTTGGCTCCCGTTCAACATCTAAGTCATCATTCCGGGTTAACTTTCAGTGGACATGCGCAGTCTTCGAATTACTCAGCTCAATTCAGTTACGCGTGAGAGGCCCAAATGTGCACTAATGATAAAGTTCAGAAAGATAAATATTAATTTCACAAATAAATGGTCATACTGTATACCTCCCACCTCTACTCTATTCCCCTTTTCTTATTAATTATTTTCTCGCATTAGCATTAGTAAAATAGCTTGTTTTTGTCTCAGCTAAGCAGATGCCATGCACGTGAGTCTTCAAGACTCCATTTTAGTATCTTCTGCTCATGCGCTAGAATTTACCTCCAAGCGTTACCTCGTCATACTACATAGATGCAGTTGAAGCATGCGCACAACAGTTTCCCCGTTTAAAGCGGTATTATTCCGTCTTCGTTGTTATCTGCATTAGTACACACATAGGCAAGCTTCACTAACCCGCGTGTTCATGTGGTGCGCATTATTCACAAAACATGTTTAATAACTTTGTTAATGAGTTAACCGAGTGAATTGCCTCCGAGCAAGTCTCTTTCAGACCTTGCTCCATCAACATGATGGGGGCACTATGTATACGGTCCGCCAGGGGGGTTAGCCCCAGTTCCCGATGGCAAATAATAGAAATCAAACTGGGGCAGACAATAATCTTCTGAGGAATACATTTTCCGTTCTATGTAGGGTAGACGAATTTCAGAATCTCCACACCCCAGCTCCAAGCAGAATCACGGCACAGCATCAGGCGGTGTAGATATTAATGAGGGACTCGGTCGGTCTACAGCCGAGTTTCCTGGAAAACATAAACAGGGCCTCGAGCATTCTATCGAAACTCCTCTTCTTGACCTCTAAGAGGTGGGCCAATAAACCTTTTTAATCAAATGGGATGCCTAGGTAGCAGAAAGTTGACACCTGGGATAATTTTTTGTTATTAATGAAGCAGCATCTCATTTTGCGACAGTCTTTCCCCACCATCATGACCTGTGACTTGGCGGTGTTGGTCTGCAGACCCAACTCACGCATAACATTAAATCTGTTGAGGAGGGCCTGCAGGCCCACACCTGTTCTTGAGATCAGTACACAGTCATCTGCATATAATAGAGCGGGGAGGTTTCTCTGCCGCACCCGTGGCACATCGATTGTCCCTTCATTCAAGAAACTCTCCAAATCATTTACATATAAGCAAAACAGGAAGGGGGATAACACACACCCCTGTCGGCCACCACTATTCATTTTAATCGGGGCTGATAATTCTCAATCCGCCCCAAAATCAATCAATCTTTAAGGAAATAGGAGTGAGAACGTGCCGCCAAGCAATTATAGCATGCCTTTTAGGGCATATCACCGTTCTAACAGTACATTTTGTCAAGTTCATCCTGATGACTGATCCAGGATGATGTTTTGTCCGTGCTATAGGAGTAAGTCGGTGGTTATGTAAGTACCCATGTTGATGTACCTGTGTAGCTATTGCACCGGTATACTATGGGTGTCAGATAAGGGAAATCCTTATTGTTTGTAATCAGTAAAGCTCACTATGATTAGTTATTCCTATTTCATTAATATTATAAGAACGAAGACACATAGACATTTGAAGTTATTAAGGAGCACCTGTATGGGTAGTTTCTGAAAAATGTTTCGAAACATAGTTTTTTCTTGTGTCAGATTTTAATAAGACTCAGTTGAACATTGAGAAGAGGCATGGATGCACTTTATAGGTGAAGTCACTATTCATTATTATTACTCATGTTATGTGTTTGTACTAAATATAACTTGCTTGAAGGGATAGCACAACAGCACTTTAATTACTGGGCTGGGCAAGACAGCCAAGATTGTTGGTATGGTAGGTATTACCTTTATATAGAGACGTTATCATTAACAATGAAATGAAATGTAATAATTATGATATGAACAGATTATTATTTTTTGGATGTTTTATGTGATTTCAATGGTCCTGTAAGGCATTTTATCTCCGAATTACCTTAATATTTGTAATATATCTGTTCAAAAAGTTTGACGTCTCTGTTTTAGGAAATCTGCTGCTTTTAATGTTCATGATTGTAATGATTTCTATTAATTGGACAATAAATATTTTTCTTGAGACAGACAAGAATATTGCGTTTAAAATATTATGACATGGAAATATCGATGTCACGAATATCGATGTCAAGAATCTCGAATTGAAGGTAAGTAATATAGATTTTTAAAATATAGAAGTCATTAATATCGTTTGCAAAATACTTGTTTAAAATATTGTCTTTCAATTAGTGTTATGTATTTTAGTATTTATTTTAAATGTTATGTGATGTAATTTTTTTGTATGTGTTGTTTATGTTTTTTAATATATGTGTTTAGTAGTTAATAAATTTAATGTAAATACATTTGGTGTTTTTCTTTTAGTTCCAAGCGGGTTGTGGGTTTATAGGGGAATATGGTGGGTTGTAATTCAATTATAATAAATTAATGATTATTTTTTATTTAATAATATTTATTTTATTGATATTTATATGTGTTAATTGCGCTTTTAATTTTTTGGGGTACATTTTATGTGTGAGTTGTGGGATATATATATATATAGAGAGAGAGAGAGAGAGAGAGAGAGAGAAAGAGAGAGAGCGAGAGCTTTGGTTTTTTCTGTGAATACATTTCAGTGAATATCTATATATTCACTGAAAAAACCAAAGGTTACAGGGACATTATAGTTAGGCTCAGATTTCCCTTGTACAAAACCACAGAAATGTAACAGGGGCATTATATTTAGCCTCACATTTCATTCATACCAAACCAGTAAAATTCAGCAGTTATAGTTACCTGAGCTAACTATAACTTACGCTCCCCCATGCACTACTTATGGCCTTACATATTACACTACTCATGGCATGGTGCATGACATCACTGATGATATCTCAAGTGATGACATCAGTGATTTCTCTGACCATGTCATGAGTGATGTAATATGTGACGTGATAAGCAGTGCATTTTGGGGGCCTAAGTTATAGTTAGCTCAGGTAACTATAACTGCTGAATTTTACTGGTTTGATATGAGTGAAATGTGAGGCTAAATATAATGTCCCTGTTTCCTTGATTTTTTCAGTGAATAACTAAGGTTTTTTTATTCTAATTCTTAACTATAACGCCCCTGTAACCTTTGGATTTTTCAGTGAATTTCTAAGGTTTTTTAAATTCTAGTTCCTACCTGTAGCCTGTAACCTTTGAAAATGAGTGTGCGAGTGAGTGCAAGAGTGCCTTAGTGGGTGTGTGACTGAGTGCATGAGTGTCGCTATGTGTGTGTGACTGGGAGTGTGTGCCTTTAGTGGGTCTGGCCCTACTTACATAAGTGTCTCATTGGGTGTGCGAGTGGGTGCATCACTGTCTGAGTGAGTGTCTGACTGAGTAGATGTCTAAGTGGGTGCATGAGTGTCTGAGTGGGTCAGTGACTGGGTGCATGTGTTTGTGAGTGGATTTGAGACTTAAGAAAGACCTATAACACGCCAAGTGCAGTTTACAGTGAGGGAACACAGACAGGCTATGCAGCCATAGAGGTATTATAGAAGGCAGTTACATACCAGCACACAGACAGGGTATGCACTAGTAGCCATCACCCATGTTTGAAGGACTATTTCTGTACATGGTTGGGAAGGCTGTCTCAGTACTTGCCTACATATCTCAGAGGGTGTAGGAGTACACCTGTATCTGTGCAATGTGCTGGTATGTAACTGTCTGCTATCATACCTCTATGACTGCCTAAATGTGTAAGTAGGTGGCTGCACAAATATTTAAGTGCCTGTGTTAGGCAAAGAGATCTATGTAGGTGTCACTGCAACTACCTTTGAGTCTGCTGCATGCATAAATAGTTTCTGGTGAGTGACTAAATGTATAAGTGCTTCTGTAGCTGTCTCTGTAACTGAGAGATAGGATTTATGCTTTTATGAACATCTATGTCAGTTGTTTACGGATGGCATACCCTATGTTGTACTTGGCATAGAGGCCGGCAAGTACACAAGTAACTTATTCAACGCAAAAGGACATCTATCAATGTCTTAAACACAAAACAGCATCCTATATGGCATACCTACAGCATTCCTTAGAACTTTGCTATGTGCACTAAAATGTGGGTTTGATATTTTGGAAAGACCTGTAACATGCCAACTGAAGCTTGCAGTGAGAGTCCACAGACAGGGTCTGTACTAGTAGCCATCACTGATGTTTGGAGGACTATTTCTGCACATGGTTGACAACGTAGTATCAGTACTTGCCTATATATCTGAGAGAGTGTAGGAGTACACCTCTATCAGTGCCATGAGATGTTTTAGTAAATGAGCTGGTATGCATCTGCCTGTTATAAACATCTATGGCTGTCTAAATGTGTATGTAAGTGGCTTCACAAATACTTCAGTACCTGTGCTAGGCAATAGAGAGCTATGTAGGTGTCACTGCAACTGCCATTGAGTCTGCTGCATGCATAAATAGTTTATGATGAGTGACTGAATGTATAAGTGCTTCTGAGGCTGTCTGTAACTGAAAGACAGGCTCTATGATTTTGTGAACATGTATGTCAATTGTTTTAAGGATGGCATACTCTATGTAGTACTTGGCATAGAGGCCTGCAAGTGCACAAGTAACGTATTCAACTCAAAAGGACCTCTATCTATCTCTTAAGCACCAAACATCATCCTTTATTGTATGCGTAGAGCATATCTTAGAAGTATATTATCTGCACTCAATCGGGGGTTTGATACTTGAGAAAGACCTATAACATGCCAAGTGAAGCCTGGAGTAAGAATACACAAACATATTCTGCACTAGTAGCCATCACCCATTATTCAGAAACCATTTATCTGCCTGGTTTAGGAGGCTGTGTCATTATTTTCTTACATATGTAAGTGAGTGTAGCAGTACACCTGTATGAGTGCCATTAGATGTTTAATTAAATGTGATGGTATGTGACTGTGTGTTTTAGTAGCTCTATTGCTGTCTAAATGTGAATGTAAGTGGCTGCCCAAATACTTCAGTGCCTCTGTAAGGAAATAGAGAGCTATGAACATGTGACTGCAACTACCTAAGAGTCTGCTGCAGGCATAAGTAGTTTCAATTATGTGACTGTATGGCGTAAGTACGTTTATTGTTCAGTTAATTAAAACTCACAAGTAAAAATAAGAACATTACATTAAAACCACATAAAATCCGTCCATCTTTTTGATTTTTGCACCATGTGCAGATGCACCAAAACGTACAGTTCGTTAACAGGGAGTTTACTAATAATGCGGCATGGGAAGGAGACCATGCCCGGGTCACGATCCTAGCTTGGCATTGTTAGAAGCAGAAGAATTTGGCAAGTTAAAGTGGCCATGTATCAAGATGTAAACATGACCAGTACAAATTAGCCAAATCAATATACACTTTAAGGCTTGCTTAATTAAAGCACTTGGGGGGATATGTACAAGGAAGTGGCGGAGCGTGTAGTTAGCCTCCTTTGCTTATGACACGCTCCGCCACTTCTGAAACGCAAGGCTGCACCATATTTACAAGAATGTGGTGCAGCCTTGCGTTTCCCCCTGCGGTGGCGCTAAGTTTAGCAACTTAGCGCCAACGCAGGCACCCTTGCAGCAGAGTGCAAGGGTGTCTGTGTGCAGGGGAGGATTGTTTATGTGTAGGAAGGTGTCCCTTCCTGCACATAAGCAATCCTAAGTTGCAATTCTGTCACTTTCATGTGTGCTGCTTCATGCAGCACACATGAAAGTGACAAAATGGAATTTTTTTAAAGGTTTGTTTATGTACAGGAAGGGACACCTTCCTGTACATAAACAAACCATGGCATTTTGCTTTTTCCATGTGTGCTGCACAAGGCAGCACACATGGAAAAGCAAAACAAGGAGAAATAATGCATTTCTCCTCGTTTCGTCAACTTAAGACCAGGGTTTTCCTGGTCTTAATTTTGGTGCTGCCTCCTATGTACGCCACCCTTGTACATAGGGGGCAGCGTCAAATACAATTGGTGTTGCGGTGGAACGACCACCACAACACCCACTGCACACGTCTTTCACGCTAACCATAGCGTGAAAGGGTGCCTTATATACAAGGCAGAGTTAAGCCACGTTAAGTGGCTTAACGCTGCCTTGTACATAAGGCGCAGCCCCTATCGCCACCACAACGTCCGTAAAAGTGACATTGTGGTGGCGATAGGGGCTTGTACATATGCCCCCTAGTGCGTAAACATGACTGGTGCAAATTAGCCAAATTACTACACACTTTAAGACTTGCTAAGTTAAAGTGCTTAGTGCGTAAACAGATTGCAGAGTGATAGACAACTATATCCACTCATCGGTTATGACCACGGAGTAGGGCAAATCAGCATAAAACTTGACCATATCCCGATTCTCAGTGAACCACTCCGAGCTATTCTATTGTGATGTTATCTTGAGACTAGTGTCTAGCTTGAGGAGTTAAAACAGACGCTGTGCTAGCTAACCAGTTAAACTATAGGCTAAATAGCACAAAAAGTTAAAATGCTCAAGGGGGGATCGAAGTGCTTAGCGTTTGTGTCCTGTTACTGCAGATTTGTGCATAGTCAATTTTCTTTCTGCCAGTGATATGAATTTCAAGAACTTTCCTCTGAATAGGAGGTCTTCTCCTTGAAGGCAGAATATGACCTATCTACACATGTGAACTTATTTATTTCTGAAGTGGAATTTCAATAGACCTGGTCATGATCTGACAAGTTCTCCTATGCCATGCTTATCTTTGAGGGCAGGGCTGTTCAAAGTTCCTTGTGCTTGGATTTTTTCAATTTTTTGTTTATCGTATAAGATCTTTGTTGATTCCCAACTTTTCCTGGTCCCATGGTATTGAGTGATGGGTCAAAATGCACTTATCTACAAATGATAACGTGTTCATCCACTATGTGTTGTTGTAGTATCCTGATTTTTCCTATATAGCACTGTGTATTCTTGTAGTATCCTGATTTTTCTTATTTAGCAGCCAGTAACCTCTTGAGTTGATTGTTTCTTTGCCCTCAGGCCTTCGTAATGGGGCAGTATTTGAGTAAGTCTCTTTTCCGCTATACCGAAGAACTTTGTGAAGCAGCAGTTTAGTTGGGTAGCAGTAGAGTTGAAGCATAGCTTCACTGCCTGCCTGCATGTCTTAATGACGCTCTGTTTAAAAGTTGGACGGAGTATGATGCGTCTCATGTCCATTAGGCTTGGGCAAATATAAATATCATGCACAAGGTCCTCACTTCCAGTTCCACAGAGGTGGCAGGTATGCTCTCCTGATATCCTTTTCCAGGGTGGTAAGTGCGGGAGGATTAGTAAGATGCCAAGGCGTAGTCTTATGAATTTTTCTTTTGTCTTCATTTTAAAGCCTGCGCTTAAATAAGTTTGTGGTTTAAGAACTTTTTAGTAATTGAGCACAGACCAGCCATATGCCTTATTTGCCAGGGTTTCTTTGTCTTCGAGTATAGCTATAGTTTTTGTTACATTTGTTACTTCCTTCTTGAAGCTCTGATGTGTTGGAGAGGCAGCCCACAGGCTAGTTAACCCTAGTTTTGATAGTGAGTCGAAGAGGTACTCTCTGGCGAGTGAGTTTCCATGGCATGTCAATTCAGTCCAGATGTGTGAATTTAATGATCCCGGCTCGGCTCGTCTAATCTTGTGCCAGCTTTTTGTGTATGCCCCACTCCTTTCCACTGACTGCTTCTGTAAACCAAATTCTAAGCGAATAGGGGCCGGAGACACGTAGGTCGGGAGATGAAAGATCGGTCTATGAGCACTGGTGATAATTTTGTCCAAGGCGATTGCATCTCTCCCTTGCATTGATTCAGTTCCATATGTTAGCATTGGTTGTAGCTTCACCCAGTTGACCTGTAGTAGAGGGTCTAGGGTTAAGTCAGGTAGGACTTTCTTTAGAGGCCTCATTGCTAAGGAACTTGTAGTGCCTTTCCGGCGCAGGGCCTCCAACTGAGATTTATACGAACCTCTGCTGTCCAGTAAGACTCCTAAGTATTTATATTCAGTGGCCAGTTCTAGGCGATGCCCATCCAGGTACCAGTTCAACTTTTTCATCCTGCAATAAATTAATGCCATAGTTTTTCTTTTGTTTAGGTTAATGCTTAATGCGTTGACTTGCGAGAAGTTATTAGTGGTGTCCAGGAGGTGCTACAAACTAATTGGCGTTTTGCTTATTAAGACCAGGTTGTCCGTGTATACAAGGTTAGAAAGGGGCATTCTTCCTGGTATTGGGGCATGTGATATACTTTTGTCCAACTCTCCGGGGAGGTCTGCCATGAAGAGATTAAAGAGCAAGGGTACCAAGACACACCCTTGTTTTAGCCTTTTGGAGGTGTTAATTCACCTAGAGAGGTGTGTTCCGGCTCCCAGCTTGATTAACCCAGGTGTCCGCATGTAGTAATATCAGCTGGCTTAGGAGGGCTGTTGGTATCCCCTATTTTTTCAGTTTCTGCCACAATCTAGCGCGGTCTACACGATCGAATGCTGCGCTATAATCTATAAAACATAGGAACAGCGATTGCTTTGCCTTTTTGGCTGCGTCAATCAGCAGTGCCAAAGCCACGATGTTAGTGGTGGTTCCCATTCGTCGCATAGGAACCTACAAGTGCTCAAGTAACTTATTCAACTCAAAAGGAAATCTGTCAATCTCTTAAGCACCAAACAGCATCCTTTATGGCATACATCCAGCATATCTTAGAAGTGTGTTATGTGCACCAAAACGTGGGTGTGACGCTTTAGCTACACCTATAAAATGCTAAGTGAAGCTTGCAGTGACAGTGCACAGACAGGGTCTGCAGTAGTAGCCATCTCCCATTTTGAAATACAATTTCTCTGCATGATTGAGAAGATTGTGTCAGTACTTGCCTACATATCTGAGAGAGGGTAGAAATACACCTTTATTGCCATGAGATGTTTAAGTAAATGTGCTGATATGTACCTGCCTGCTATAATACATCTATGGCTGTCTGAATGTGTATGTCAAGTGGCTGCAGAAATACTTCATTGCCTGTGTTAGGCAATACAGAGCTATGTAGTTGTGACTGCAACTACCTTTGAGTCTGCTGCATCTATTAATAGTTTCTGGTTAGAGACTGAATCTTTATGTGCTTCTGTAGCTGTCTAAATAGCTGAAACAAAGACTTTATGTTTTTCTGAACATGTATGTCAGTTGCTTTAGGGATGGCATACTCTATGTTGTACTTGGCATAGGGGCATGCAAGTGCACAAGTAACTTAGTGAACTGAAAAGAACATCTCTCATCTTTTAAGCACAAACCAGCATGCTTTATAGCACACCTACAGCGTCTCTCACATGTGACCTGTGCATAATGAAACTTGGATTTAAGACTTGACAAACAGCTTTTACACGGCAAATCAAGCTACAAGTGAAAGTGCACACACAAGACCTGTACTACAAAGTCTCATCCATGTTTGAACTAGTATTTCTCTACATAAATGAGAAGGTAGTGTCAATACTTGCCAACATATTTGAGAAATTGTAGGGGTACACCTGTAGCAGTGCCATGAGACGTTTAAGCATATGTGCCTGTATGAGACTGTCAATTTTAGTATCTCTATGACTCTTTCAATATCTATGTAAGTGGCTATAAACAAACACCTTAGTGTCTGTGTTACGGAAAAGAGAGCAATATAGATGTGGCTACAACTATGTTTGAATCTGCTGCATGCACAAGTAGTTGCTGGGCAAGTGACTGAATGTATATGTGCTTCTGTAGCTGTCTGACAAAGCAGTGTAAGAGAACTATAACACCCAGAATTCAAAGAAAAACACTCTTTAAGAACAGCACATCATATATACACATATAAATATGTGCACATCTTCTAATGCCTTGCTAACTAAAAGTTTAACTCTCAGGGGCTGATTACGATGTTGTCCGGAAACTGTTCCGAACGAATCGGTCTCTGAATCATTTGCGAACGAATCAGGTCCTGCGAGTCCGAATGACTGATTACGATGCTTTCCAACATCGTTGGGTCGGACTCACATTGACTTCAATGGGAGCATGTGTTCCGAACGAGAACACAGGCTCCCATTGAAAAAAGGGGTGGTTGGGGAAAACCTTGCACCCTGTGGTGGGCACCCCATGGTGCCTGCCACATTGTGCTTGGTTGGGAAGAGGGGTCCCTTGGGTACCTCCACGGGCCATAATCGGACACCTCCAGGTGAAAAGGGGCCCACAACGGGCCCCCAAAGACAGATTCTGACAGCCATTTCGTGTTGGTCAGATCAAATCGGAACGGCTGTCCGAATCGGTCATCGTACTCGCTCGTTCGGAAACCATGTCCATAGAGCTGTACGATTTGGCTCCGAAAGCTCAGGCTGTCCAAATGCCTTTCGGAACTGATTTGGACTGCCCAAATTGTTTTCGGGCATCGTAATCGGTCGTTGGGAAATGTGTACGGTTCGTTTGGAAACAAGAGTTTTGAATCAGATTCTGCAATACCATATCCCATACGGAGCCATTCCGGATGAGATCGTAATTGGCCCCTTAATCTACAGTTTTTTTATTACCAATAACACCATGTAGTAAGCAGCACATGTACAACATACGAATTTAAATCGACAGATTGTGAGCCAACTTCTCACACACCTAGTCTGCAAATCAGATAAACTGTCACATTCTCATACGCTCATAAAGAGTCTTACTCACCTGTTATTAAACATGCAAAGCTACTCACAAACCACTCATACATTACCTCATAGAGCTGCAATATTTTCTCAAAAAAGTTTGATATCCGTATAACATTCTCACATACATATATAACCTTTCAATCATTTTCTTTCTTCAAATTAGTTGTAATCACATTCCTGGAAATTGAGTTCGTTGATCATATATTATTTTTTAGTCTTATCAGATAGATACAATGCTGTCAGGAAATGTAAAAACTAAGCATAAGAATGGTACACCACTCTCACACAAGGCCACCATTAATGGCAGCATTTTCTACTTTGTACCCTCTGATAGTGTGGAAGGCAGCAAATAAAAACATACCCTTCATTTTTTTTTTTTGTCACTCCATTCCTGAATGGGTAGTATGTGTTAACCCTTTCATGCACTTTTATAAAGAAGCCCAACATGTGTGTGTTTTGCACACTTCTGAGATTGGGCTACTCTTGGGCACATTTAAGTGATATTTGTGCTACATTTGGGCTCCTTTCTCTCTGGTGGCCATCTTGGGAGACTTTTTTGTTATGAAGCTCCCTAATCATCTCATTTATTGCAATATCCTCAGTAGAAAATGCTTTCAGTTTTCCACTTCCATACCATAAAGATGGCGGTCAGATGTGCCACACTTTTGGCATAAGTGCAGAATGTTAGCACTCTAGTTGCTCATTCGAACACTGTAGTGAACTGCTGATCACCAGGGAGTTAGCTGGCAGTCTGCTGCTGGTGTTGAAAGTGCATGTTTCGGTCTACATGCCAGAATGTTTCAATGAAATAGAAGAGGAAGAGATTTAAGAACTCAATTAAAACATGTCCTAATTTTTCTTTCTACAGCACTAACCTTATTGAGTTTATTTCTAAAATAATAAATGTTTTAAGTTTTACCAGTTTGATTCAATCAGGATGGCTGCAGGTGTGCCAAACTTTTGTCATAAGTATGACTTTTAGTGCTCTAATTGTTCTTTAGAATACTCAGAGCGGCTAAGGAAGAAAATAAGGGAATCAATTGACAGACTACTCCTGTTGGAACTACATGTTTTACTGAGAATGTCAGACTTCATTCTCATATGGCTGAGAAACATAGAGTGAATTTATAGAAAATATGTTCTCATTTTAGCTTTGGAGCACCTTTTATAACCTGTTTGGAAAAATCATGAGAAAACTGTTTTCTCACAAATACAATTGATTTACTCCCAGCAGAAGGCTTTTTCACAGAGCAAAATCACCTTAGAAAACACCACAATTCCAAAAATTAGTATGGTACCATCAACAAATGATTTGTCCTTTTTTTGACCCTCAAAACCTGCCAATCACTACTATGCATTTCAATGGGATGCTATCAGGTAAATTAGTCCGAAGATGGCTGCCAGCACTTTCTGGTTGAAGTGCTGACAGCCAATCAGATCTCACCATGAGATCTGTGCTTAGGCTCCGCCCAGATATCCTTATTTGCTTTCCCTTAAATTTCTCAACAACTATGGTTAGACCTTGCCCTTTTTGCAGGTTTAAGCCAAAAAAATTCCTTTTGCCTCCTGTTTTTCTGACCCTTTTTTTGTTGGTGTAAGGAATCTGGCCATTTTACCACTACTGATCAGTGCTATAATGTGCATATGATCTCTGTGTAAATTGTGATTATGATTGGTTATCCATGATTGGCATATTTGATTTACTGGTAAGTCTCTAGTAAAGTGTACTGAGTCTTCCAGGGCCTGTAAATGCTACTAGTGGGCCTACAGCACTGGTTGCTCCACCCACATGAGTTGCCCTGTCAATGTGTCTCAGACCTGCCACTGTAGCATCTGTGCACACAGTTTTTAACTGCCATGTTGGCCTGGCAAGTGCACCCACTTGCCAGGCCCTAACCTTCCTTTTTCTCATCTGTAAGGCATCCCTCAGGTAGGCCCAAGGTACCCCCATGGGCAAGGTGCAGTATATGTGAAAGGTAGGAAATGTGCTGGTGGGTTTTGCATGTCCTAAAAGTGAAATACTGTGCTTTTCATTTTCATTATTGAATAGGTCAACATGAAAGCAGCCTTGTAAAATCTTACAAGTGTAACTTTCCCTTGGGACAAGATAGAGAAATTGAGTTTAGGCTCTCTGAACTCAGAATTTAACACCACACCTTTTAGTAAAGGTGGTTTTACATTGTGCGCTTGAAAATGCCACTTTTAGAAAGTGGGCATTTTCGTGCTTTACTAATCTGTGGGGGATATTATCAAGGAGGTGGCGGTGAGAGGCGTTAGCCTCCTTGGCTTAACGCCTCTCACCGCCACTTCGGAAACGCGAGGCTGCACCCTATTCTCAAGAATGTGGTGCAGCCTGGCGTTTCCCCCTGCGATGGCGAAGTTTCACGACTTAGCGCCAACGCAAACATCCTTGCACCAGAGTGCAAGGGTGTCTGTGTACATGGCAGGGTTGTTTATGTACAGGAAGGTGCCCCTTCCTGCACATAAACAATCCTAAAATACCATTTTGTAACTTTCATGTGTGCTGCTTCGTGCAGCACACATCAAAGTTACAAAATGGCATTTCTGAAAAGGTTTGTTCATGTACAGGAAGGGACACCTTCCTGTACATGAACAAACCATGGCATTTTGCTTTTTCCATGTGTGCTGCACAAGGCAGCACACACGGAAAAAGCAAAAACAAGGAGAAATAAAGCATTTCTCCTCGTTTCGCCACCTTAAGACCAGGATGCTTCTGGTCTTAAGTTCGGCGCTTCCACCTATTATCGCCGCCCCTGATAATAGGTGGCAGCGTCGATCACAATGGGTGTTGCGGTGGAACGCCCACCGCAACACCCAACGCACGCCCCTTTCATGCTAAATTTAGCTCGAAAGGGGCCTTATTCTCAAGGCAGCGTTAAGCCTACGTTAAGTGGCTTAACGCTGCCTTGAGAATAAGGCGCTGACCCTATTGCCACGGGAACATCAGAAAAAGTGACGTTCCCATGGCGATAGGGGCTTGAGAATATGCCCCTGTGTCCCTTTGCCTGTTTGTATATTTACTGTCTGGTTTTGGAGTACAAGGAGCAGAGGATGTCCATTTACTCTAGACAGTCACAAGGGGGTTGAGGTGTGCCCTGCCTTTCCTGGGTGACTCATAGCTAGGCTGAATAGACCTTTCTGCATTCAGAGTAGTGGGGGAGTATTCACTAGCACCTGAATAGGCTGTGTCTCCTCTGCACAATGCTGTCTCCATCCTCTGTGGTCAAGCTGGACCAGGGAGTACAAAACTGGTTCGTATGGAGCTCAGAGACTCTGAAACAAAGACTACAATCAGAAAATGGGGTATAAGTATTGGACCTAATACCCCAGGACTTTAGATCACTTCTGGAAACAAGAGGACCCTAGCAAGAAGAGAGCTGAAGAGCTGTGTGAGGAGTGCTGCCCTTTTCTGTGTGAGGAGTGGATTGACCTGCAGTTGTTGCTTCTATCTGGGAGCAGAGGAAAAGGACTGACTCTTTTTGCCCTGCTGTGATATCCTGCTTGAAAAGATCTCCAAGGGCTTGAAGCAGAACTTGCCTCCTGTTAGAAGCCTCAGGGAAATCAAAAACTTCACAAGATCAGGGTCGTATCAAAAAGGAACCTCCTGCCTAGAAGCAGAGCTGGGAGAGCTGTGTGAGGAGCGCTGCCCCTCTATGTGTGTGAGGTAGGTCGGCCTGCAGTGGCTGGTTCTGGCTGGAGCAGGAGAAGAACTGAACTGTTCTTCTGTTTGACAAGATGGAACCTCGTGGTGAGTGCTTTATCTCATTGTTCCCCTAGTGCACTCTCTGCGCTGCTGTTCCCTGATGTACTGGGACCGAGCCTCCTCAGGGCACAGGTTGACACCACAGCACTGAAAAGTAATCAGTGAATGGTAAAGCGCTGCTCAGCATCCTGGTTTATAATACTAGCACATGTGGAGCGCTTTGCTTTGGTTGCCTGAGGCGTGGGCTCATTCTGAAGTTAAGCAAGTGGAGAGCGCTTGCTTTTCGTTATCAGCGCTGCACTCTCCAGCAAGGGAGAGGTGCTGCACCAGCGAAGGCAACCCTAGGGAGGGGCGTTCATGGCCCGAAGGAGCTCTGCTGGCAACACATAGTGGACGGGACCTTACCGCCAGTGGAAGGACCAAGTCAGCTGGGATCCCGGCAAAGGGAAGCCGCACCTGCCTGCACGTGGGAAGGGCCAAACCCTACAGATGCCAACACAGTTGGGAAGCCGTCCACACTTTCGCGGGCAGCTGCCTTTGATTGCTTTCAATGTGGGGGCCCAGCGGGGTGCCAGCTGAGATTGTCGTGTGCACCCCCCCATTTTGCCACATATGGAGGAGCATTTGCAATCATGAATTGGGTGGGTGACAGGTCGGAATGAATCCTTCAAGGAGGACCCGACTAAGAGTTTGTTTCAGTGAAACCACTATAATTACCAAATCCCTGATAGTAGGGGCACAGGTGCTCCTGCTGCCTACGTGTGACACCAGCAATCATCTGTTCTCCTGCAGCCAGGCTCATTAGGAGTACTGCAACTCCACTAATAGGCGCTCTGGGGTTCCAGCATGTATGAGGTTGTCCAATATGTGTATGGTGTTTACTAGCACTGATTCCAGTATTTATTACCTGCTGCATCTTCATGCCCTAAGGTTATGGTGTATGTCAATTTGAGCCTTACCTTGTCAGCATTTGCATAATAGGCGTAATATTGGTGTTATGGTGATGGGATGTTTTGGTGGATCTATGTGTTTCTCTCCCCAACCTAACTGCTCCATTTCATGCTCTGATATTATGATTTATGTCGTTTTACCTTGCAATGATAGGATTGTGAATATCGTTTCAGGACCTGCATAATATGTACAGGGATGATGTAGGGTGTTTTCATGACATGTACAACCTATAAGTATTCACTCTATTGCACTAACTGTGGTGTTATGACAATTGCCTAGTTGGCAAAGTGATTGTGTTCTATGTGTTATATACAATATATGAGAAATGTTTGATATACTACTCTGTGGAGTCTCATTTGTGGTGTATTTGTTGTGTCACTGGTGTATGTGTGTATTGCACAAACACTTTACACATTGCCCCTGGGATAAGTCTGACTGCTCTGCCACCCTACCAGGGAAGTGACCCTTACCCTGACTAGAGTGGTGGGTTATGCCTGGCTTAGGTGCATACCCTGGACAACGAAAAACCCCATTTCTAACAACTACTGAAAGAATTTAACCAAAAAACTGAAAGCATGATCTGTGAACCAAAATCTACCTTTCTGCCAAATTTTGTGTCATTCCTTCCAGCGGGTCAGGATGTAGTTGTGCTCAAAGCTCCTATGGTAGTTATCATGGGAAATCGTATTTTTTCACCCCCCTATTTCTCGACTCCTGCTTGACAGATCACTCCGAGTCTTTCCATGCACAACAAGACTCACTATGGCACTTTTTTGGGAAGATTCGTCAAATGACAGCAAAGATATAGGCAAGGCAAAAAATGCTTTTTCAATAGAAACATGGTCTTAACTATAACTACCTATTGGCAACGCTCAGTAGGTGTATTGTTTAAAACTATGATGTAAACATTAAAAGCGAGTCTGTTTTCTATTTGATTGCTTGCTGCTGTTCAAACTCCTCTGGTGTCTTCCAAACATTCTTTCTCAGTAAGTTTGACACGCAGTTCGGCCATGTATTTCTTAAATTTGGCCAGGTCTGTCGGTTCAGTGCAGGAGAACAGAACCGATACCGCTTCTTTACATGTCCGAACTCCCTTAGATAGCCACATTGGTTTTAGCAGCTTCTGACAACACTGTAACAGGCCGGGGCAGCAGCACACCAAATGTAGCATGGATTCCATTTTATAGTTGCAGACTCTACACCTGGTTAGAGAAGCAAGGGATTTCCATCCAGGGTTTAGATCTTTAATTGGAAGGGGCACTAGTCTGGCCCATTGGATATTTTTTAGAGCCTTCCTCCCCAATGCTTGTCTCAAGTAGGGCTGTATTTTTTGCTCCTTATATGATGTGATCAGCCCAGGGAGCCCTGCCCCCGCTATGTAGTTTGCTAAGTCTGTTTTGCGTGACAATTGGTGAATTTGTTTATTAAGTGTATTTTTAATGGCTGCATAACTTAGGCCCTCTTGTCCCCAATTCAATGTTGCCAGGCCCAATGTTTCCACTGCTTTCTGCATATAAATTTGCCATGGGTTAGTTGTCCCTTCGTAGATGGGTTTTAACATGTTCTTTACACTTCCAATAGGAGCTTTCAAGACTTGATAATAATATTTTGCCTGCATTCCCAGGCATTCTTGGTTTTGCTGCGCCAGTCTAAACTCCAGGCGAATCAAGCTATTGTGGGTGTATTTCGGTATCTTGAATATGCGTTTATACACCTGGCATTGTGCTTTTTCTATCATGCTGTCCATTTCGCCTGGGAAAGCCTGCTGTGTGTATCCCACTATTGACCCTATTTTGGATGTATTACCTTTCTTATTGGGACTGTCGTTGGACTCTGCAGTTTACACAAAGCATACATTGTCGACTGCACTTTTGAATTCATTTTATGTAAGTGTAGAGTCGCTTTTCCAGAATTGCTGAGACAAGCTCCAAGATAGTTATAGGTTTTTGTAGTGCAAATTGCCTCTATCCTTTATTTCAGTTTCTGAATTCATAACTGCTAGAAATGGGGGTCTCCAGTTGGCAATGGTTTGCACCTTTGTCCAAGTAGGGACCCTTCCTTCTAGTTAGGATAAGAGAGTTACACTCCAAAAATAACCCCTGCTCACCCCTTTGGTAGCTTGGCACGAGCAGTCAGGCTTATCTCAGAGGCAGTGTGTAAAGCATTTGCACATAACCAACGGTAATACAGTGAAAACACTACAAAAGGACACCACACCAGTTTAGAAAAATATCCAATATTTTTATATATCCAAAAAAAGACCAAAAACGATAAGAATTCAACATACAGTACTTAAAAATATATACTTTGCAAGATATCCCTAAAATTGGCGAAATATTTCAGAAACACAGTTCTTTCGGGTCGGTAGCTCCATCTGGGGCTACTGCGATGCTGAAAACAACAGAGGGGTCGATTCCGATTCGGGCCGGAAAAAGCACCGACCGACTCGGAGCCGGAAATTATACCGACCGACACGTACCTGTGGCGCCCGACACGCCAAGTACGATGCAAGGCATGCAAAATCCGACCGACACGTACCGAACCCAAGCCGAACGACCGAGCCGCACGGAAAACATTAATCCGGTCGGAAAAACACGCGAATCCAACCGACCGACACGCAGCCGGAACAAATCCGACCGAAACGTACACGCGAACTCCAAACCGCAAAGTACGATGCAAGGCGCGAAAACCACGACCGAGTCGGACGGAGGACAAGCCGTACGACCGACACGCATACAAAACCGAGCCGAAGCAACACAAAACACCGCGACCGACGCGTACGCAGCATAGAAAATTGCACAAACACAGCGTGAACGAAACGGAGAACACCGTACGAGACAAATGCAGGGTCCGACTCGGTCACAAGAACGTTTCCAACATGCACAGACAGTACAAAGGAAAAATGACACAAAAAAAGGCCAAACAAGCAATTACAAAGCCAATAAATACTGGGGGGTGGGGACAGAGAACAAAGACACACCCACAACTCCACCCATATAAAGGACACAAATCACAACCATGGTCCTTTGCAAATGCCATTCCACTGCCAGCACCCAAGAGACAGCAACCACACACCCACAGCTCATCCCTCACACAAGCCACACACCATCAGCACACCAACAAATACCTACCTCACATACACCCAGCAAAACACACACTAACACACCCTCACCTGCACACCAACACACACATCACTCACCATCACCACCCATCACCATGCCCCCCAAGAAGAATCACAAGTTCCTAGATTGTGAATTGGAAGTCATGGTAGACGAAATCCTCAGGGTAGAGCCACAGCTGTTTGGCACACTGGTCCAACAGACCCCCATCTCCCAGAAAACCAAGATGTGGGAGAGGATCATCAACAGGGTGAACGCACAATCACCATGTCTGCGCACAAAGAGCGACATCCAGAACAGGTGGTATGACGTGCGCAGGAGGGTACGTGACCTGCTCAAGAAAGAGTACATCATCAGCCAATACACCGGCAGTGGCCCTCCTGCCAAGCCAATATACCTCAGGCCCTGGGAGGAGAAGGTGCGGGCCATCCTTCCGCCAGTGAGCGTATATGGACTAGAGAACATCCCAGAGCCTGGTGAGTACACAACAAATGTACACAATATTCTGCCACAAAACACACACACATCACTGTCAAGGGAGAGTCAAACCATGCACTCATAGCAATTACACAGCAACCAGAACAGAATCATCCCAAAATGTGTATGTCAGTCAGATAAACACAACACATGCCATCAAAAAAGTTACATCCAACTGTGCCATCACATGTACAAACACAACTACAACTACAGCTAGGCAGTGGCACAAATAGAACTAACAAACACATCCAGACATGTAGCCACCACAACAACACCAACACACAGTGAAGACCACTCAAAGGAAGGAATTCTGTGTATGCTGGCCAAGTCAGTGTAGCCAATAGCATCATGGGAGTCGCAGTCACACATATTGCCCCCCACAACTGTCCCATCAACACCACCATGAACCATGCGCACATCACAGGGAGTGGAGAAGGACTCACAAGATGGCTGACACTGGCAACTGCTGTGGGGAGCACAAGGCCCTGCTGGCAACTGTGCACCAACAAACAGCAGGACACCACTGACTGACATCCTGAGAGACAACTTCCACTCCCTGCAATGCAAGCACGTTCCATGGTGGGATATCTGGCTGGCTGGGTGGGAAGGAGGACTTGCAGCACTGACCAAAGTCACAAGCACCTCCCCTCACACCCCCTCAACACAAACTCCACAGAACCCACCTGGTAGAATGCAATGCCTCCCATCCTAACTCAAGATCCCACAAAGAACCACCACCCTGGGTTATGTTGTGTGAAGCACAGGGACACTCTTGGGACTTTTAGCCAAACAACTGCCAGGACAACACTCCCAGCCATCCTGTCAGCACAGCCAGCCCACCCCACAGGGAAGCAGAGTCAAAAGGAAGGAAGCATGGGCATGCTGGGAAGGGGGGTGGAGGCAATAGCATGATGGGAGTCGTAGTCACAGCTCTACATCCCCCACCACATGGCCCAGCAAGCTCACACTCACGCATGCACATCCCACAGAGAGTGGAAAGGCCCATCAAAGATGTCTGACACTGTTGCTGTGTCGTGGGGAGCACAAGGGCATGCTGGGAACTGCACACCAACCAACAGCAGGACACCACTGTCAGCCATCTTGCCATTGCTCACACACCCACACATACTGAACTCCCCACAAAAGCAAGTAAGTTTGGGAATGCTGGCAAGTGGGGTGGAGGCAATAGCATGATGGGAGTGGCAGTCACTGATATTGGTCACCCCCACAACTGTCCCATCAACACCACCCTGAACCATGCTCACATCACAGGGAGTGGAGAAGGACTCACAAGATGGCTGACACTGGCTACTGCTGTGGGAGCACAAGGCCCTGCTGGGAACTGCACACCAACCAACAGCAGGACACCACTGTCAGCCATCTTGCCATTGCCCTCACACCCACACACACTGAACTCCCCACAAAAGCAAGTAAGTATGGGAATGCTGGCAAGTGGGGTGGAGGCAATAGCATGATGGGAGTGGCAGTCACTGATATTGGTCACCCCCACAACTGTCCCATCAACACCACCCTGAACCATGCTCACATCACATGGAGTGGAGAAGGACTCACAAGATGGCTGACACTGGCTACTGCTGTGGGGAGCACAAGGCCCTGCTGGCAACTGTGCACCAACAAACAGCAGGACACCACTGACTGACATCCTGAGAGACAACTTCCACTCCCTGCAATGCAAGCACGTTCCATGGTGGGATATCTGGTTGGCTGGGTGGGAAGGAGGACTTGCAGCACTGACCATAGTCACAAGCACCTCCCCTCACACCCCCTCAACACATACTCCACAGAACCCACCTGGTAGAATGCAATGCCTCCCATCCTAACTCAAGATCCCACAAAGAACCACCACCCTGGGTTATGTTGTGTGAAGCACAGGGACACTCTTGGGACTTTTAGCCAAACAACTGCCAGGACAACACTCCCAGCCATCCTGTCAGCACAGCCAGCCCACCCCACAGGGAAGCAGAGTCAAAAGGAAGGAAGCATGGGCATGCTGGGAAGGGGGTGGAGGCAATAGCATGATGGGAGTGGTAGTCACAGACATTGCTCAGCCTCACAACTGGCCCATCAACACCACCCTGAACCATGCTCACATCACAGGGAGTGGATAAGGACACACAAGATGGCTGACACTGGCTACTGCTGTGGGGAGCACAAGGCCCTGCTGGCAACTGTGCACCATCAAACAGCAGGACACCACTGACTGACATCCTGAGAGACAACTTCCACTCCCTGCAATGCAAGCACAGTCCATGGTGGGATAACTGACTGGCTGGGTGGGTGGGAAGGAGGGCCGGCTGTCAACCAAACACAACCAATGCAGACCATGTTCACACCCCAACAAATACATAGAAATGCCCAAATAATGCAGGACAATGTGCCACACCAATATCAACCCCTGACTGTGACGACTTAGGACAATGCAATGTACAGGCCCGCACCCAGAGGCACAGTCACAACTGTCATGTGTGTCAATCATTGATGCCTGCAGAAACATAACATACATTGTGTGTGTCTCCCAAAAACAGGTGATGATGGGGACACAGCAGCAGACGCTGAGGAGTCCCAGTCCCAGGCTCAAGAGGATGCGAAGCTCACTGGTGTCGTACAGCCTCTGCCCTCCTCGGACGAAGAAGACCAACCTGGCACATCCGGTGCAAGTCTACATGCAGCACCAGCAGGACCACCAGCTGCAGCACCAGCAGGACCACCAGCTGCACCCCCTGCACCCACCCCTCCAACGACTGTCAACACAAATACCATCCCTGCCGACATGGACAGAACAAGGAGCAACACCAGCACAGGGACCCTGGACCAACCTGGGGCCATGGACACCACCACCACCACCAACCTCCAAGGTGGACCAGGGTCATCTGTGCATGCCACTGCACGCACTGTACATGTCAGCAGGGGTGGTGGGAGGGGTGGGAGACAGAGGTCGCTGCTTGCAGAGGTTGCTGGTGTGCATGATGACCCACAACTGGTACGCATAGCTGATGCGTACCAGTCCAGCACCGGAGACCTCAGCCAGGTAGTGGGGCTCCTCAGAGGCATGAAACAGCAGCAGGCTGCCCATCATGCCCGCTTGGACTCTCACATGTCCCACGTGGAGTCACACATGTCCCGCGTGGACTCACACATGTCCCGCGTGGAGTCCAAGTGGGATGCACTGCATGAGATGACGGCGGTGCACAGGGACATTTTACAATGCCTCCGCCAGATGAACAGAAACCAGTCCACACCTCCCTGTGTGCCAACAACATCTGGTGCTGCCCAAACTGCAACTGCCACAGGGAGGGAGGATGACTCTGGCGGAGAGTCCCCTGCACCGCAGCAGCCTGTACTTGAGGGCCCCCCCAAGAAGAGGGGTCGTCCGAAGAGGGGCAAGTGAGAGGCCGATGGCCAAGCGCAACTCCCAGGAAGCCTGAACCTGTTCTGGATGTTCACCTTTGTGCACAGACTGTTCACCCTGTTGACGGCAACACTACTCCCACACATTGCATGGGGAGTACAAGTTGGACCAATGTCTCAGACAACTGTGGCCCGATACTGGGGATTCTGTCTACCAGGACTTTCAATTCACCTAGGAACTTCTGATTGCAAGATTTATGTGCAGCACTACCCATCCTATGCACTATTCACACAAATGTATCACAATAAACACACTAATACACCATACTTGCCTCTGTTGTGATTCCAACGTGGGTGCTGTTATGGGGATGATGAACTGCAAAATTACACTGTGTATGCGAACTGCAACAGCAAGTACAACACAGGCATGTGAGTAAAGGCAACGTGACACATATGAGGGAGACACACCACCAGGGCTACACAACACATACACACCTAGGCCATCTGACTCATTGCCTACACTGATGTTGCCTGGGAAGACGGTGCAATGCACAGACACCACACCCATTCCCAGTTGTAGTCAAGTAGCCCACAGGTGCAGTAAGCAAATGGCAGTCAAATGTGTGACCACAGACAACGCACATCACAAAGTGAAGCACAGGTTTATTACACAGTTGCAACATGTCGTAACCACTACAGATGCAAGGTAATCCCACCTGGCAGCGGGCACACAGTCAACAACTGTAGACGGAAGGAAGTCCATGGGTGTGGCGCACATCACCTGTAGGGACACAACAGCTACCAGCCTGGAAGTGCAATCACGTCGTCGGTGGACACAGTTGACCAAACGAATCTGAAAGTACCCTGTGAAGGACAGAAATGACACACAGTCAAAAGCAATGGAGTACAGGACAGAACAGCAAAACTCATGCACAATACATGTTACAAGATACCCACCCAGAACCAAGTTAGCATGTCAACACCGTTGGGGAGTACAGCCCACCTGTAAGCACACATCGCAACACACATCCAGTCAAGTAGCCCATGGACACACTCCAACAGCACCAGAGCACCACCTACACATATCATGCCAACTCACATCATTGACATGACACCTCAGGATACTCACATTCAGCTAAAGAAGTTGGTGATGAGCTGTGTGCGGACATCACCCTCATCATCATCATCATCATCGTCACTGGCATCGTGGTCCAGGCCAGGATCCTCCACAGGTGGCGGATGTTGGTCATTGTCATCCTGGATGAGAGGCAACTCCTTCCGCACTGCCAGGTTGTGGAGCATGCAGCAGACGATGATAATCTTGCACACTTTCGCAGGGGCATATGGGAGGGACCCTCCGGTCTTGTCCAGGCAGCGGAAGCGGCTCTTCAGGAGACCAAATGTCCGCTCAATAACTCTCCTGGTCCGACCATGTGCCTCATTGTAGCGCATCTGGGCTGGTGTCACAGGGTTCCTGAGGGGTGTCAGCAACCACAGCATGTTGGGGTATCCCGAGTCACCTACGGACAGACAAGTGCACATTAGCTGACTTGGAAAAGTGGGCGGAATACTACAGATCAGATCACACACAATGGCACAAAGTCAGTACACACCGACAAGCCAGGCACGCTGGTTCTGCATCTGTGCCATCATCCTGGGGATGCGACTACTCCTCATCACAAAGGCATCGTGTGCTGAACCAGCGAAACGGGCACACACGTGTGTGATGGTCATGTCTGCAAGACACACCACCAGTGCATTGACCGAGTGGTAGTGCTTGCGGTTCCTGTAGGCCTGCTCCTGGGCCTGTGGTGGTACCAAAGCCACATGTGTCCCATCAATGGAGCCAATGACATGCGGCATCCTCCCCAGGGCATAAAAGTCCCTCTTCACGTCAGTGAGTCGTCGCAGTCTAGGGAAATAGATGTACCGGTTCAGGAATAGCAACATTGCCGCCAAAACATCGCGGAGCACACGGCTCAACATGGTCTGTGACATCCCACCAGCAGTCGCCACAGTATGTTGGAAGGTACCGGTGGCAAAGAAGTGTAGGGCTGCCATCACCTTCACCTTGGGGGTCAGCGCTGTAGGATACAGCCGGCCAGGCTGCAAATGTGGGGCCAACTGCACTGCCAAATCCTCAATCAGCTGCCTGATGAAGCGGTACCGTCGGATGCTGTCCCGTTCCACCATCGTTGCCAGGTCTGGGAATGGTCGATGGACAGCAGGAGCCCTGCAGTGCAGAGGAGAAGTAAGCAAGATTGTCAGTCAGCCCACATATGCGGCATTGAACACACTCAATATCCCAACATACATCATTATGAGGCACAACTACATGAAGTGTGCAGTTCCGTAAGGACATGTATGGTACATACATGGCCAACATCTGTCAACACGGTCCAACAAGTGGCATCAATTAGTCCCAGGTTGGCCCATTGGATATCATGAGGCCGTGTCACAGTTCCCATCTCCTGCTGCCGTGTCACAATCACCCCCCACAGTGACATGTGAGGACAGATGTGCCCCAGGCACCACAGCTCAACGACAGGTACATTCCCAGGGACCCTGTATTGCCACATGGACACTGGCATTACATGGAGTATCATGTATACACCACAGCAAAACAACCATGACCCCCACAGGTAGTGGTCCCACTTGCCACGGCAGGACAGACATGGACGTCTGTGACACACACACGCACAACATCAAAGTCCATGCACACACAACGTGGATGTGGAGACTGTCTCCCATTGTGCACATGAAATCAGAGACATTGTAAACACTACATGCACACAGGCTGTGGAGGACCATCACTATTGTGCCACTGGGACACCCTGGCTCAAACATACCGTCCCACATGGGACTCACGGAGTATGTGACATGACATACACATACACCACCGTGAAATGTGACCATGGCACATGCACAGATATGAACAGTTGCACATCACAGTGGTCATGTACACGTAACACCCAGGATCCTGTCCCCATGAACACATGCACAGCCTGGGGGTGGCTGCCCACAGGTGACACCCACAGGACAACATGTACACCAACATACACACAATAGGAAATGCAGCCTTACATGCCTTATGATAAAGTTTGGACAGGCTGTCGTGATGTAGGTGTGCCCCTCACTCCCTGGGAGCTATCTGTGGCTGGCATATGTCCATCTGAGACAGGCATGCTGACATATGCCAGTCACATGTACAGTGATGCGTTGAACAGCAATGGACCGATCGGTGCCCCGGCCGGCCCATTGCATTCAATGTGTGCGGGTATGCGTTGTACCCCTGTACGCGTTGTACTGCAATGGACCGATCGGTGCCCCGGCCGGCCCATTGCATTCAATGTGTGCGGGTATGCGTTGTACCCCTGTACGCGTTGTACTGCAATGGACCGATCGGTGCCCCCGGCCGGCCCATTGCATTCAATGTGTGCGGGTACGCGTTGTACCCCTGTACGCGTTGTACTGCAATGGACCGATCGGTGCCCCCGGCCGGCCCATTGCATTCAATGTGTGCGGATGCGCGTTGTACCCCTGTACGCGTTGTACTGCAATGGACCGATCGGTGCCCCGGCCGGCCCATTGCATTCAATGTGTGCGGGTACGCGTTGTACCCTGTACGCGTTGTACTGCGATGGACCGATCGGTGCTCCCGGCCGGCCCATTGCATTCAATGTGTGCGGGTACGCCTTGTACCCCTGTACGCGTTGAACTGCAATGGACCGATCGGTGCCCCGGCCGGCCCATTGCATTCAATGTGTGTGGGTACGCGTTGTACCCCTGTACGCGTTGAACTGCAATGGACCGATCGGTGTCCCCGGCCGGCCCATTGCATTCAATGTGTGTGGGTATGCGTTGTACCCCTGTACGCGTTGTACCACAATGGACCGATCGGTGCGCACCCATTGACAATGGCCTTGCCTGGCAAAGGATGCGTTTTCGAATTTCGAACGAGTCGGTTGCTGGAAATTCAGTTGGTCACCCACAACAATGTTGCAAAATCATGTATGTCATGAAGTTGAAGATTTGAAGGATGCTGTGGGCTTGTTTTGGAGCTGCTATTCCATGGATTGGCCAGATTCAGAAGATGCAAACGACTTGGACCTATCACTTTGGACACAAGGGACAGTATCTGCCTCTCCAGCACATATATATTGCTGGCTGTTCCCCTGAGAGCTCACTTGCCTGCACTACATGCTCCAGGACGACATCTGCCACTGCACTGCTGCTGTCTCTGCCCCTCTGGACCCTGCAATGGCACGTACTGTGGAGAGAGCCCCAGCCTTCAGCCTTGAGGAGAACCAGGCCCTGGTGGACAGCCTAGTTCCACAGTACAGCAAGCTGTATGGGACACCAGGGGAGCAGGTGAGTGTTCTGTGCACTGCCTTTCTGAATGTGCATATTGTCTGACTAGCAAGGCTGAAAGTCTGCACGCCACTGGCTAGCAGGCTCACTGAGTAGTTGTCACCCCCCATAGTGTGTAGTGACATGCACTGGACAGGTATGGTTCAGTGACAGTGCATTTGAACAAGGTTTTACTTCCCATGCAATGATACCATGTAGTGACGTCTGGCAAACTGTCCATGGGCAGCTTTGCACTGCCTGTGTACATCATGTGCCCGTGTGATTGAGACATGTATATACAACTGTGTCATGCACGGATATGTTGCATGTGTAGTAATGGCCTTTTCACTTTGTCATCCTGACAGGTTAATGCCCATCGGAAGCAGGAGATCTGGAAGGACATCGTCCGGGCTGTCCGGTCCGTGGGGGTCTACAAGCGCCGGATCCGCAACTGCCAGAAGAGGTGGCAGGACCTTCGGGGCTGGACCCGGAGGATTGCACGGGTCCAGCTGAAGCTGTCGCCTCCTCGCAGGAGGAGCGGAACACGGACCCTGACCCCCACATGCTCCAGATCCTGGCGGTGGTGTTTCCAGACCTGGATGGGCAGCTGAAGGCCAGACAGCAGCAAGGAGGGGTGAGTCAAAGACTGCACTGTGAACTCTGTATTACATGCTTTGTGCCCTCCTCTGGCCTGGTTCAACTGCCACAGTGCAGCAGTCATGTTGTCCAGGAGCCATGTCCCTCTATTGTGCACTGCCCACTGCTCATCTGATACCCAGGTGTGGCCCTTACATTCAGGGAATTGTGTCACTTGGGACTGTGTCCTTGCAGTTTGCTTCACTAAAGGTGGGGGACAGCATCTGTTTCCCTAACTCTGTTGTGGACAACATGGGTGGGTCCATTGTTCACACAACGCCTGTGTTCGGACATGTAATCTGCGTGTTGCTTTGATATGCGGTAAACTTGCTGAGCTGAGCCACCACATGTGCCTGGGGTATGTAGCACACGCCCATGCAGCGGATGGGAACAATGTTTGGGCCCCAGGAGTGTGCAGATTACGTGTGTCACACATACATAGCCTGCTATCCACTGTCCAGGGCTCATCCCTCATTCATGTGGGGCAGGACAGTCATGCCTACTCCAGGCCATGCAATGCACTCTGTACTCCCACTCCCGTGTATCAGCTGACACATTGTGCGCAGTGATTTGACCCCTCAGGTGTCTGCCTCTGTGTCAGTGTGCTGTGGATTAGTTGCCAGGACTGCTGGGGTGTTTCTTGGTAGGGGCTCAGCATGCCCCTGGAGATGTGACCATAGGAGACGATACTTGTGTGTCACATAGGTGTTTGATCAGCTGCCCGTGCAGACTGGGGTATGCGAATGTGAAGTTCAGGCAGCTGTTCCCCATTCACAGCAGATTGTGAGGGGCTCAGGTTCAGAGGATAGTGTCACAGGTCTCCCATATGTCCAATAGGTATGACCTGGACAGATGAGGGTTAAGATGATGTGTTGTGTGGGGATGTACATGTGCACTTGTGCAGCTCCAGGACTTGCATTCCCCATGACCTACTATTGTGACACAGTGCAGAGTGTTGTTGTCTGGCTGCCAAGTCATACATCACTGAGACAGTGATGTATGACTTAGCAGTCATGCCTCCGCCATGGCATGTGTCTACTTATTGGTGATCCTGCAGGGGAGTGACATGTGCTACATGCACACCATTGTGGCGATGGCTATCAGGACATGGGTGCATCATGGTGTCTGTCGCTGGTATGCATCACATGCATTTCCTATTTGACTCTGGGCATCCCTTTCATCCGGAAACCTGTACTGACTCAGTGGCAAGAGCTGTGATGTGTGCATGTCCACATGCCACACCGTGTCCTCTGCACTGTCCAACTACTGTGTAGTTGGTGCATGTGTCCACACTGGGGTGTTGCAATCCAACAGACACCAGACAGATGGGTGCAAGGCCATGTAGGATGTGAGTGCCATGGTTGGCATCAGACTGACAATTGGCTGCTCCTGTTCAGTTAGGGCACTTTTAGCAATGTAAAACTAATGATGCCAGGGCTTGCTCTGTAATGTGCTGTGCTCACAGTGGTGTGTGCGTTTGGTGCAGGTGACTGATGTCTGTCTGTTTCCCCATTGTTTGCAGATACACCTACGGCCACGGAAGAGGACAGCTCCACGGACCAGGAGGAGCCGGAGAGCCAGACTGGGTCAGCAGCCGAGGAGTGGTCGGAGGGACCCAGTGGCACGGAGGGCGAGGGAGCCACACCGAGGAGTCCTCAGCACCATCCACCTCAGCTAAGGACCAGAGCAACTCGGAGGATGACTCCCTTATGGAGGCGGGTGTCAGCAGCCACCACACCCCAGCTAGTGTTGCTGTCCCCGCCACCACCAGCACCACCACTGCCCTCCCATCGGCTCCCATTCCCCAGGTCCGTGGAGGCTCCCATGTTCGGGAGCGTGTCTCCTTTGGGCCAGGCACCGCACCCCCTGCCCCTGTGTCCCCTGCTGCCCTGAGTGAGGAGTCTGTGTACCTCCTTCGCCTGCTCCATGTAGGGCAGACAGCCATGCTGAGTGTCCTCCATGCGCACACCGCTCTGTTGACTCAGCTGGTGTCGTTCATGGAGGGCATCTCATCGGGCATGTCTGACCTACAGAGGGGCAATAGGTCCATGGACTCCTCCCTGACGGCAGCAGTGTCCCTCCTCAGACAGTCCCTCACCCCTCCTGCCTCTGCTCCATCCACACTCCCCAGCACCTTACCCGTCCCAAGCACACACACACCGGCACAGGCACACACCAGCACACACACATCCAGCACACAGACACACACGCCACAAACAAAACGCACACGCACGCACAGTCAGGGGACTGAAACCAGACTCACAGGGGATAGGGCCCTGGTACACACACACGCATCCACGAGCACTGCGCAGTCCTCAGTTGCCTCTCCCTCCAAAACACCCTCCCTTGCCTCACTTGCAACCCCAAAGACCCAGCGCCTCTTCCTCAGTGACCTCGGCCTCTTCCCCTCCGATCCAGCTGCTCCAGCATCCAGGGGGAAGAGGAAGCCCACCCACACGGAGCAGAGTGCCCCTCGCCCCCGGACACCCTCCCCCAGGTGCAGACAGACTGAGGCCCCCACCCGCAAGTCCCCCCGGAGTCGTAAGAGCAAGACCCCGCCGCCGCCCTGCAGCTCAGGCACCAGGTCTCCTTCCTCCATCCCTCAGGCCCCCACTCCACAGGTGCCCCCACCACACCCTGCCCCAGGTTCCCCCACCCACAGATATACCATCCCCAAGAGGATCCGGCCTTCTCCCCCTGCCACTTGCTCTCTCGGCACCACACCCCCGCTGCACTTGTCTGTGCCACTGATGTGGTGAGGGTGTCCTCCCCTCTGTCCAGCCCACCTTGCCTGTTCCCCATTCTCCTCCCCTGGTGGTAGGCACTGCAGTGGAGTCCACTACCACCCTGTCTGACTTGGGCACTGCAGTGGCGGACCTGTCCACTCCATCTGCAGGGTCCACTGCAGTCGTGCCGGCACCCACAACATCTGAGTCATGCCCCCAGTTGTGCCGGCACACACCATGTCAGACACCTCCACTGCAGTTCTCAGTGGCTCTCCAGCACCCACCACCCCTTCCCTGCTTCCTCCTGGTGAGCCCTGATCCTGTCCCTGCGGTGCCTGGCCTGCCCCCTGGTTGCCCCTCCTAGTGGATTGTCCCTGGTTTTGTGCAGGCATGCGTAGGGTGACATCTGCCACTGTCACCCTGTTTGGACTTTTACAATGGACTGGCCATTGGCCTTTGTGTTTTTTCTGGACTTTGTTTTCATTCCACACATATGCTGAATAAAGCAACTTTCTGTTCTCTAGTGCTTATGCTTCTGATGTACATGTTGTTGATGATGCTAACCATGCCCTTGCTGCAGTGATGGTGATATTTGGTCTCATGATAATGAAGTGTTACTGTGCAGGAACCCATGTGGTCCAGGGGGAATGTGTCCTATCCTGTGGTGTATCCATGTCATCCATAGCAGCATCTGAGGGTGTCATGTGTTCAGTATTTGGCAATGGGATTTCCTACTTAGATTAGCTATTTCACATCTGTGGCTTCCACCCCTGCACATCTGTTGTGCCTGCCATTGTTCAATTCGTCTACTTCCCTGACCGTGTGGCCATCTCCACTGGACATGCAGGTTTGGGCATCAATGGGGAAGGACTCATCTGTGTTGTCAGTGCAACATTGCTATACAAGTGTGTTGGATCTGTGCTGATGATTCCGTTGGCACTTCCATGACCAGGCTGATGTGACGGGAGCCCTCATTTGGTGCTAATTGTTGATGGTGTGACCAAGTGCTCAGCTGACATGATGGGGCCCTACTGAGGCAACATATGGCACAGCTTTCCTCACACAGGAGTGGAGTCCCCTCATGGCAGTGTGTACTCCTGTGACATTGCCTGCGCCCAAGGTGTGTGTTGTATGTGCATGTCTGTGTGTTCACTTCCGTTTAGCTGTCTAGTGTTGTACCTGTTTGTGATGCTAGCTGAGTTGACCTATGTTCCCCCAAAGTCTTCTCCCTGGGTTCTGTGTGATGTGGGTGCATGGCACATTACTGGTCATCAGGGTGTAACCCATAGGTGTGTTTGCTGTCAGGGCTGAGTTTGTGTGCAGACGCAGATGGGTCACAGTCAGGTTTCCCCTTGGCACTTGTTGTTTGCCCCTGTCATGTGATTTCCAGTTTGTGTTATCTTTCAGTTATTGTGACACGTTGTGTGTGTGACTGCTGGCACTCCTCAGGGTCCGGGCTGCAATGTTGGTTGTTGTCTATGTGTGTTCTTTGTGGGTGACCTTGGCTTCTTCATTGGTGTGTGACTGTGGCTGGGATCCCATTGGTTGGTGTGGTATTGCCGTCATGTCCATGTACAGCGTAGTGTGCAGTGTGTCAGACATTCAGGAGTCTTGTTGAGTGGCCATGTGTGATGTGTTTCTGCACCTTGGTTCCCACCCACCACCCTGGAATAGTCATGGGTGCATGTGCAATGTCACTAGTGCATGTGTACTTCACTGCTGCTGCTGCACATTGTTGGAGGTCTAGGGGTGTGGTGTTGAGTGTGTGCAGATGAGAGTTGTTGCCCGGCTAGGCCCCTGCCTCCATGTTGGCCTTGGCTTACTGGCCATGCTGTTTGATTTGTGCTTGTGTAGGTGTGATGGTAGTTTGTTGCTCAGGACACATGACTGTGGTTCACAGTGTGAACCACATTTAGCTTTGTAATCACAGTGGGATTGTAATGCAGCCCAGGGTCACCACATTGTGGGGGCCCTGGGGGTGGTGCTGTGGTGTGTCTGTGTCTTGCTGTGTCAGTTTCTGTTCCTACGTGCCTGTGTGACATGTGTGATTTGTGCTCCCTCTCATCTGACAATGCCTGCTTGCCCACATAGGGGATTTGGATCCATGAGTTACCTTTGTGTGGCACTGTATGCACATCTGTATGATTGGTATTCAGGTCTCCTCATGTGTTGTGTGGTTGCCTGGGGACACTGGCACCCCCCTCACCTGTTGTGTATGATGTGCAGTGTGGGTCTGCATGTTTGTGTTTGTGCATCTGCACCACTGCATTGGCATATCTTGGGTGTGCCATTGGCTGTATGTAGTTTGGTGGGTTTCCCCTGCTGTCCCTGGGACTCCTAGGTCATCGGTCAGCACAATGATCATGGTTTGTGTGTCCCATTGCTGCCAAGGTATGGTATCTGTTCACCTCACATCTGCAGTCTCCACAGGGTATCTGCATTTGTGTGCCCATTGGTGCAAATATGTGGGTCTGCATTCTGATGGTCACTTCTGTCATTGTGTCATTGATGAATGTTGACGGTGTCAGCCCCCATGGGTGTTGTTTGTCTGCACATGGCCAAAGGTATGTCTTATTTGCACTGCAGTATTTGGCTCACCCAATTTATGTTGCAATGGGACACATACACTACTTTGCCACTGATGTGTTTTTGTTCTGTGACCAGGAATCATCCATGCAGTTTGGCAGTTGCACCTCTTTCTTTGTCAACACTTACCTTTTGGTCACTTTGATGATGGGGGTTTAGACCCCATTGCCACAATGTTCAATATGTGCTTCAGCTATGGACCCCACACTTACATTTTGCTCACTGTGATGATGGGGGTTTACACCCCATTGCCACAATGTTCAAAATGTGCTTCAGCTATGGACCCCACACTTACATTTTGCTCACTGTGATGATGGGGGTTTAGACCCCATTGCCACAATGTTCAAAATGTGCTTCAGCTATGGACCCCACACTTACATTTTGCTCACTGTGATGATGGGGGTTTAGACCCCATTGCCACAATGTTCAAAATGTGCTTCAGCTATGGACCCCACACTTACATTTTGCTCACTGTGATGATGGGGGTTTAGACCCCATTGCCACAATGTTCAAAATGTGCTTCAGCTATGGACCCCACACTTACATTTTGGTCACTGTGATGATGGGGGTTTGTACCCCATTGCCACAATGGTCATGGCCTGCTTGCATTGTGGGCACCACATACATATATGTGTGGCACATGTGCTAGGGGGTCACATTGTATGTTCAAAGTCATGTTCGGTGTTGTAGGCATTTGACACAGTCTACACATGCTTGTCATGGTGTTGGGGGGATGTCTTTTTCTTGCATTCCCTAGGTTGTGGTGTGCTGGTTGTGTCATGCATTGTCCATCCTATGAGTGGGGGTGGTAGTAGTGGTAGGCATCCAGCCCCCCCTGGCTAATGGTGGTGGTAGGCATCCAGCCCCCTGGCTAAGGGTGGTAGTAGTGGTAGGCATCCAGCCCCCTGGCTAAGGGTGGTGGTAGTGGTAGGCATCCAGCCCCCCTGGCTCAGGGTGGTAGTAGTGGTAGGCATCCAGCCCCCTGGCTCAGGGTGGTAGTAGTGGTAGGCATCCAGCCCCCCTGGCTAAGGGTGGTAGTAGTGGAAGGCATCCAGCCCCCTGGCTCAGGGTGGTAGTAGTGGTAGGCATCCAGCCCCCCTGGCTAAGGGTGGTGGTAGGCATCCAGCCCCCCTGGCTCAGGGTGGTAGTAGTGGTGGGCATCCAGCCCCCCTGGGTAAGGGTGGTAGTAGTGGTAGGCATCCAGCCCCCCTGGCTAAGGGTGGTAGTAGTGGTAGGCATCCAGCCCCCCTGGCTAAGGGTGGTAGTTGTGGTAGGCATCCAGCCCCCCTGGCTAAGGGTGGTAGTAGTGGTAGGCATCCAGCCCCCCTGGATAAGGGTGGTGGTGGGCATCCAGCCCCCTGGCTAAGGGTGGTAGTAGTGGTAGGCATCCAGCCCCCCTGGCTAAGGGTGGTAGTAGTGGTAGGCATCCAGCCCCCTGGCTAAGGGTGGTAGTAGTGGTAGGCATCCAGCTCCCCTGGCTCACGGTGGTAGTAGTGGTAGGCATCCAGCCCCCCCTGGCTAAGGGTGGTAGTAGTGGTAGGCATCCAGCCCCCCCCTGGCTAAGGGTGGTAGTAGTGGTAGGCATCCAGCCCCCCTGGCTCAGGGTGGTGGTAGTGGTGGGCATCCAGCCCCCTGGGTGAGGGTGGTAGTAGTGGTAGGCATCCAGCCCCCTGGCTAAGGGTGGTAGTTGTGGTAGGCATCCAGCCCCCCTGGCTAACGGTGGTAGTAGTGGTAGGCATCCAGACCCCCTGGCTAAGGGTGGTGGTGGGCATCCAGCCCCCCTGGCTAAGGGTGGTAGTAGTGGTAGGCATCCAGCCCCCCATGGCTAAGGGTGGTAGGAGTGGTAGGCATCCAGCCCCCCCTGGCTAAGGGTGGTAGTAGTGGTAGGCATCCAGCTCCCCCTGGCTCAGGGTGGTGGTAGTGGTGGGCATCCAGCCCCCCCTGGGTGAGGGTGGTAGTAGTGGTAGGCATCCAGCCCCCCTGGCTAAGGGTGGTAGTGGTGGTAGGCATCCAGCCCCCCCTGGGTAAGGGTGGTAGTTGTGGTAGGCATCCAGCCCCCCTGGCTAAGGGTGGTAGTAGTGGTAGGCATCCAGCCCCCCCTGGCTAAGGGTGGTGGTGGGCATCCAGCACCCCCTGGCTAAGGGTGGTAGTAGTGGTAGGCATCCTGCCCCCCCTGGCTCAGGGTGGTAGTAGTGGTAGGCATCCAGCCCCCCCTGGCTAAGGGTGGTAGTAGTGGTAGGCATCCAGCCCCCCCTGGCTAAGGGTGGTGGTAGGCATCCAGCCCCCCCTGGCTCAGGGTGGTAGTAGTGGTAGGCATCCAGCACCCCGTGGCTAAGGGTGGTAGTAGTGGTAGGCATCCTGCCCCCTGGGTAGGGGTGGTGGTGCGCATTCAGGCCCCTGTGTGCATATGTGGCATTGGTGATGGGCATCCCGCCCCTATGGTGCTGCTGTTGCTGGTGTAAGTATATTCTGCACCCTCTGTGTGTGTGTGATGTGTCGTGTACATGTTGTATGTGTTTTGTGGTTGGTGTCTGACTTACCTTCTGCGCCGTACGCGTCCGTGCCTGTTCCGGTAGTAAATGTAGAATATTGGTATGATCGGGACGAAGGGATTCATGGTTGGTTCGTGTCGTTCGTCCTTCTCGTTGCTTCGCGTCGTCCTCGTCGCTTCGCGTCGTCCTCGTCGCTTCGCCTCGTCCTCGTCGCTGGCGTGTTCGTCTCGTAGCCGTGGATCGTGTTGTGGCGCGAATCGGAGCTTATGTGCGCCTCTCCCGGATGCTTTGACGTGCCGTGCGTAGCGACGGGTTCGGCGCGTACGGGAAGCGCATCGTACTTGTTCGGCCGGACGGAGCTGCATTTTCCCTTCCGTGCGACTCGATTCAGCGTTTCCGGATTCGCCTCGGTCGGGGAACAGGACCTGGTTTGGGTGAGTACGGCTCGGCCGGATTCTGTGCTGTTGTGCGCATCGTACTTACTCGTTCGGTGTGCTGTACGGATCGGTCGGGAAACAGGCTTTCGCATGGCTTTTTTCCCGACCGAATGGTATTGGGTGCGCCTCCGACCGAGATCGGAATCGGCCCCAGAGTCTAACAGTACCAGCCAACCGCGTCGGTACGGGCCAGCTAAAGCATGGGCAGACTCATGAACAGTACCTTTCTCGTTGCGGCTGGCACGTTGGTGCGAGCCGGCCGGGGCAACCGTTGCAGTTGCGTTTCAAAATGGAAGCGGTGCACAGTGCGGTGCCCTCATGGTGCGGTGAAGGCAACGGCTCGGTGACGTTTGTTCAGACGGCTTCGGTGAGACCAAGGCTTACGGTGCGAGGCACTGCTCGATGCGGTGCTGGCAGGTTGCAGTGCAAGCAACAGAGCCGCTTAGCAGGAGCTGGCATTGGTCGGCCCAGACTGCTGTGTGGGACGAAGCAGTGCATCGTGAAACTTACGAGCGGTGCCCCCAGTCACGATGCAGTCACGGGTGTCGAAGTCAGCAGGCTGGTTCGGTGAGAACAGGGTGGCGAAGTGAAGCGCTGCAGTGCGGAGTGCTGTGCTCACAGGTCACGGTGCAAGCAGCAGCTCAGTGGCAGCGGCATAGGTCATCGTCGTCGGTGAGACCAGGGTTGCGGTGCGAGATGTGGCGGTGCCTTCTGCAGTGCCTTCAGGACATGGAGCCAGCGAGGGAGTAGGTGACGGAGTCAGTTGCTTCTACCTTCTCTATGGCAACTGAAACAGCGGTTTCAGATGCTGTACCCAGAGGTTGGTGAAGTCTTTGCAGTCCCTGAGACTTCAGAACAGGAGACAAGCTCTACTTCAATCCATTGGAGATACTCAGCACAAGTAAAGAAAGTTCAGTCCAGTCCTTTCACTACCCAAGGTAGAAGCAGCAACTGCAGGCCAACCCAACAAAGCAAAAACACAGCAAAGGGGCATGACTCCTCCTGGCAGCTCTTCCAGCTCTTCTTCTTGGCAGGTTCCTTGATTCCAGCGAGTTCTCAAGTTCTGGGGTCTGGGCTCCAATATTTATGCTCAAAATTCCTTTGTTCTCTCAGGCAGAAAGTGTCTGTGCTTGGTCCAAACCAGTTTGATCCTCTCTGGCCCAGCTTCCCAGCAGGAGGTGGAGACAGCATTGTCCAAGGCAGACAGGGGCTATTAAGGTACATGATTTGATTTGATTTGATTTGTCAACTTGTATAGCGCACAAATGCCCGAAGGCGTCTTCTCCCCCCCACTCCAAATGCAGTCCAGGCCTATTCTGGTGCTAGTGAAAACTCCTCCCACTACTCTGAATGCAGACAAGGCCTTTTCAGGTGCTAGTGAAAACTCCTCCTACCACTCTGAATGCATCCCAGGTCTCCCCCCCCCCGGAGGCTATCTGAGAATATGCACTTCCCCAGCCCCTGTCACTCCAAAGCCAGACAGTCAGTCCACAAACCCAGCAGAGGCATACAGGATGGCTAAGCAAGAAAATACCTACTTTCTAAAAGTGGTATTTTCAAACACAGAGACATAAAAATGATCTTTACTAAAAGATGCATTTTTACATTCTGAGTCCAGGCATACTGAACTCCATTTCCCTATCTTGTCCCAATGGGAAGTTATGTTTATAAGATGTTATAAGTAAAACTCCCATTCTATCCTATGGGACAGAAAGCCTTCATCATAGTGAAACACTAAATGCACTGTAATTCACTACCAGGACATGCCACACACATCAGTACATGTCCTACCTTTAATATACACAGCACCCTGCCCACAGGGATACCATGGGCCTACTTTAGGGGTGACTTATATGTAATAAAAGGGAAGATTAGGACCTGGCAAGTGGGTGCACTTGACAGGTCGACATGGCAGTTACAAACTGCGCGCAGACCCTGCAGTGGCAGGTCTGAGATACCTTTTCAGGGCTACTCATGTGGGTGGCACAATCAGTGCTGCAGGCCCACTAATAGCATTTGATTTACAGGCCCTGGCACACTCAGTGCACTTTACTAGGGGCTTACCAGTAAATCAAATATGCCAAACATGGAAACACCAATCCATAATAACAATTTACAACAGGAGCACTTGCACTTTAACACTGAACAGCAGTGAGAAAGTGCGCAGAAACACTAAACCAGCAAAAAAAGTGTCAAAACCGGGAGGTCAGAAAGCAAAAAGACAGGGGAAACACGCCAAAAGATGCCAGGTCTAACAATAAGCCACTGCTATGACATAGCAATAGTTGATAACAAAACTGGTTACCTTTTTTTGTGCTGTCATAGGGTCTTCCAGGACAGGCTAACAGGGCTTTCTGGGAGCCTGTTAGTGCAGCTCAGCTTGCCTGATTCAATTGGACAGCTGAAGGAGGGGGAAGGAAGGTAGGGAAGGTAATGGGGAGTTGTAAAAAATGTCAGGTACGTTTATTCTTAAAAAACCTTTGGGCCAGGGCTATATAACAGAGGTCAAGTTATTTATGTGCCCCCCCCGCCCCCCATTACTGCTCTGCCACTGTGTAGAAGTTGAAACCGGGGGTAGATGATTTTGGAAGCCATACATAACACAAAATTATGGAAGGATAAAAAGTGATTTACAGGAATGTTTTTCAACTCGGGGTTCTGAGAACATCATAGACAACTTAAGCTTCTCTCCCATTGTCTATTTGATGTCAGTCAGAACCCCTTGGTGAAAAACATCCCAGTAATTCACTGGTACCCATTTATAATTATGTATGTATCTGCACTGAAAAAAGAGGTTAAAGGGACATTTTAGTCAGGTGAAAATGTCAGGTAGAACACACAAAACCACAGAAATTCACCAGTTTTAATCATCTCAACTAAAACTTGTGCCCTAAAGTAACTAAGATTCTCTCTGAAAAAGCCCCCTCATCCAATTATAATGTTTTATTTTTTTTATTTTTAGACCAATTGCTTTCATGACGGAGGGGAGAATAACTATAGAACAGAAAGAAGAGAAAATCCTACTTAATTCTCTGAGCCAAATTCCGAATAATAGGATACTCATTTGGCAAGAGAGCATATTTAGAAGCTCCTATCGCCACAGGAACGTCACTATCAGTGACGTTCCTGTGGTGATATGTGCTTCGCCTTATTTACAAGGCAGCGTTAAGCCACTTAACGTGGCTTAACGCTGCCTTGTAAATAAGGCACCCTTTCACGCTGTACTCATAGCGAAAAGGGAGGGCAATGGGTGTTGTGGTGGGCGTTCCACCGCAACACCCATTGATTTTGACGATGCCCCCTATTTACAAGGGCAGCGTGAATAGGAGGCAGCGCCAAAATTAAGACCAGGGAAAACCTGGTCTTAAACAGGTGAAATGAGGAGAAAAGCTTTATTAGAAACAGCAACAGGCCATTTATGGTTTATGTCCAGGAAGGTGACCCTTCCTGCACATAAAATGACATTTTGTAACTTCTATGTGTGCTGCATTAAGCAGCACACATAAAAGATTACAAAATGCCATTTAAAAATTGTTTATGTGCAGGAAGGGAGACCTTCCTGCACATAAACAATCTTCCCCTCAACGCAGACACCCTTGCAGTATGGTGCAAGGGTGACTGCTTTGGCGCTAGGCAGCTAAATTTAGCACCAGCGCAGGGGGAAATGCAGGGCTGCACCATATTGTTGTAAATATGGTGCAGCCCTGGGTTTCAGAAGTGGCGGAGCGTGACATTAAGCCAAGGAGTACATTTGCCCACAAAGGGCTTAATTCTGTAACTAAATTCCCAAGAGTTGTAAACACATGAAAACAATCTTCACTTCCAGCCTCTAATGAGTAACTTAGCAACACTACAAATCACATTTTGGAATGAGAAAACACAGTTATCTATCAAGAAACGTTCTCACAAGAGATTGTAAGAGCCTCTATTAAATGATTTACTTCTGTCTCTGTTTCTTCTTAGGCCAATCTCTTTTAAGGGTTATCTTGGAGGTTTGAGAGCACAGCTTTTCATGAAACAAGGAAGGCATTTAGACAGAATATCAGAAACAAAAATATTGTGGAATGAAATACCGTGTCAACAATATTGCAAAAATAATAATTTTCTATTGGTAAGCAAAGTTTTACTATATATAACTCCACATATATGGAACACATATATGGAATTTGACAATATATATATATATATATATATATATAAATAAATATATATATATATATATATATATATATATATATGTATATATATATATATATATATATATATTCTTAGATGTATCACGTGGATATAATTCCTCCCCTTTTGGAACACATGGTAATTGAGCTACCTCACTTTCTGTCATTTTCCTTGGAATACAATATGAGTTGTAATATTTATTGTTACGTTTATTCTGACATAGAAGGAGATAATTGTACTAGATACTACAAGTTATTCATTGTGGGCTAATCATTTTTATTATGAAGTCATGACACTTCTTCTATGGCTGACACTGTTTGAATTACAAATCGTAATGGATGTTCTCTAGTTATACGAACATGTTCCAAGATGGCAGCGGAAAGGCAATTAAAAAGTCCTCTGTTTATGTTTATGCTCTTTGTTGAATCACTCGCACTGACAGTATGCATAAAAAGAGATTGTTGTGAAATGTACAACGTCGTGACCAAGGTACTAGGAAGCACCAAAACGTGTTGGAGTTATGTGACTCTGCTAATTGATTAAACTACTTGCAACTATTCTGGAGTGCCGAGGCTTTCTGTTACCACGCAGGAGGCGCTTTGAAAGCATTTTCAGCAGCGCGCGGCGAAGCGCTGCATACTTGGCACCACCGGTGTTCAGGCAGCCGGAAGGAAACTCGCCGACACCAGGAGGATGCTTAAACCTTTGGGCCCCCTGCTACATCACAATCAACTGGGTGAGTTTGTGAGGAGGATTGGTTTGATCTACACCAAGCTAGACCGGGAGGGACTCACCTCGGTAACGTTATCGAGAGACAGCGGGAGCCGGGCAGTGTAGTGTAGACACTGCAGTAACTGTTACCTTTGGGAATTTGAAATGGCAGAGTCAGAAGAAATGGCAGAGAGGGAGAAGGCAGCGGAAACACTGTTTTCTACAGACATGACAGCAGAGAATGGAACAAGCACTCGAGGAGACAATAGAGTGCAGGGAGGTTCTCTCATCAGTAATCTAAGTAAATTGGAGAAGCTGACCCGCGCTGAGATTTCGAATTGGTGGGCTGCAGTGGCATTGAAGAAATATATCGAAGTTGGCAGGATCCCACGGGGGTTAAGAATTATGATTACCCCGAGTTATGAGAACCCTCACCCGCACCTAATAAAGGAATGGGTGGAATGCAATACAGAAAGCTCAATGAAAATGATGGTGATCTTAATAAAATATGCCGAACTTGAACAAGGCAACTTATTGGAGCAAATAAAAGCCACCAATGAGGATATTAACAAAGATAATGACAAGGAGAAAGCAATCCAATTCAGAAAGGAAATAAAACAAAGAATGGCCAAACATGAGGATGGAGTGAAGGAAAGCCCATAAGTTCCTAGAGACAAGATGGACTATTTACGAGGCCAAATTTACACCTTTTCCAGAAGGTTTGAGAACATGCGCAGACAGAGACAAAACGAAGTTAATCAACTACGAAAGGAGGTATCACTCAGCGACTTCAGCTCTGAAACAGGGACTGAATCAGAAGATGAACGTCCCGGAGTAACTCATGGAGAAAAACCCAGTACATCGTTACAGGAGGAATTCCGTTTTTTATGCTCGGACCGAAGAACAAATCACAAGCCAAAAAGGCAACCCCAGCAAGGAGGAGGTGCCAACAAAGGAGAGGCGGCAAAAGGCAACGAGCAGGAACCCAAAGGAAGGGTGACAAGGAGCTACAAGAAATGAATGAGGAACCTAAAACACTAATTAATCTAACTTACATTGAGCTGGATAAAGATGATGAACAAATACTCTCTTTGGGCCTCTCCTTTTGCCCTGTTTCAGGTTTCAACTATGCACAGACAAGAGTTGATCTCCATAAGTTTATCCGCAAACTGAGACTGAAGAAATTCTTTAGCATGAAACCTGCAACAAGCGAAAGCAGAGTTATTGATGAAAGAACTATGGAAGGACTAACAGTGGCTGATGCCCAGGGGTTGGGGATACTCCTATCCTTAGATGAACCTGCACAGGGAAATACTAACGAAAGTGAACTGTTAGCAACTGCAGGCATTAACATTGGTGAAGGGGGCAATACTGATTTCAGGGTACAATCAAGATTTGTACCACCTATCATGAATAATGGTATTGAAGTGTTTTCTGAGTTGTTGTCTAATGAGTTTAGGAGAATACAAAGAAAAGTACATGTAAAAACTAGGGCAGCGGAACGACAGGACAAAATGTTTAGACAAGTTATAAACAAATGAAGCAATGTGGAGAACTGTGTGGTCAGACTCTCTGACAAAGGAGGTAATGTGGTCATATGGGACAAGAGCATGTACATGCGTGAGGCCTACTTGCAATTTAATGACAGATTATGCTATTCCCGAATAGGCAGGGCGGAATACGAGAGAGTGAAAGAAAGGTTTTTGACACAGTTGATTGAATGGAGAGATGATAATCTTCTCAATTGGGATGAATGGAAGTTTTTGAATAAAGATGCACCCAAAATTCTAGTATTTTATCTTATCCTGAAAATACACAAGGATAGGAACAAACCACCAGGTAGACCAATAGTGGCAGCAAATTACAGTCTTTTTGAGAACACCTCAACTTACATCGATAGATTCCTACAACCCATTGTTAGGGACCTACCGTCAAACGTCAAGGATACCACTGAGTTCCTTAAAATCATCTTTTATGTAATTTGGGAGGACGACATGTTGATGATAACCCTTGATGTAACCTCATTATACACAAGCATTAGGCATAAGGATGGTCTAAGTGCCACAAAACATTACTTAAGAGCTAGAGCAATCGGGTTTTTTAAACACAACGAGATGTTACTAAAAATGATGGAATAGTGCCTTATGCATAACATCTTCTGGTTCAATGGGGAACTATTCCAGCAATTACAGGGAACTTTGATGGGCACCTGCTTCGCCCCCAGCTTTGCTAATTTGCATATGGGCTGGTGGTAGGAGCAGGTGCTCAACGGACCAGGTCTCAAAGAATTGGTGGAGCCCATAGCTTTATGGGTTAGATACATAGACAATGTCTTCGTACTATGGAAGGGCACTGAGACATCTGCCAGAGCCTTTGTAAAGAAGATTAATGACAACTCACTTAATCTGAATTTCACTTGTGAAATTAGTAACAAAGATATTAATTTTTTAGACGTCCACCTTGAAGTAAAAGGCTCTAAAATTACCACCACCCTGTACAGGAAACCCACGGCAGGTAATAGCATTCTGCACGCTAACAGCTTCCACCCATTCGCCCTCAAACAGAGCATTCCTTACGGTGAATTACTTAGAGCGAGACATATATGCAACACAGAGGAAAAGTACGAGCAGACAGAAAGGGATATGCTTATGCGTCTGCAACAGAGGGGTTACACACAAGAAACACTACAACAGGCACACAGAAAAGTTACCCAAAAGAAAAGGGAAGAAATCTTATTTTCTGATGATCAGACTAAAAAGAGAAGTGAAAAACGTGAGGGAGTAAGGTTCATAACCACGTACAGTGAACAACAAGGGCTGCTTAGAAAAGGGCTGACTAAACACTGGCACTTAATCATGAATGACCCAGTAGTGGGAAAGTATTTCCGCAAAAGACCACAGATCACGTATAGAAAAGCCAAGTCCATGAGGGACTTACTGGTTAAAAATGAGATAATGACCATAGTGCCAATGTGGTTAAAACCACAGCCCGGTTTCAGGAAATGTAGCAAATGCAAAGCGTGTGAAAATGGTATGAACCTGACTGTAATAAAAAACACCCTTAGGCAAAACATTGAATATTAGACAAAATCTTACATGCAAAACAGAATTTGCAGGGTACGCACAGAGTTGCCCATGCTCCAAACAATACATTGGAAGTACTATTCTTCCAGCACATAGACGGATAGTACAACATCTGAGGGCCATTAAAAACAACGACTCAAGTTATCCTGTCGCACAACATTTCTACCAGATGCATGGTGGAGACCATAAACTTCTGAAATATAGTGTCCTAGACAGTGTACCGAAGAATAAGAGAGATGGTGACAGGGAAAAGGAGCTCAGGGGATGGTCAGCACGGAGCCACAGGGCTTAAATATCGATGAGGAATTGTAAATACATCTTTAGCCCTCTACCCCTGCCGTATTAGTGATCACAAGTGTTTTTAATTTATATTTATTGGTGATTTTATTGAGTATAGAGTGATCTTAGAGGGTGAAGAGAGGGTTGTTCTAACCTATTATTGTGTTTTTGTTTGTTGTTTTGTAGGAAGACTTCTTGAAAGGAACAGTTTTAGAGTGCTGTTGGGGGACCACGATGCAGTGGAGAACTATTCTTCTCCATCGAAACATTATAAGCTTATCCATGGTATTTGAGACTGAGGAAATTTCTCTTAGGAAAATATTGTTTTGAAAAGCTGTCACGTATTGCCCACTAGAGCAGGATTGTGATTATAACAATGTGTGACGCTACTTGTATCCCAGGTCAAACTAGACCGCCAGGTACTGCTCATGGAAATTACTGAGCAGATCTTGGGAACAATAAGTAGGCATATGCTTCTCATACCGTATAACAAGGGAGAACTTATATGATCATATTCTTAGATGTATCACATGGATATAATTCCCCCCTTTTCAAACACATGGTAATTGAGCTACCTCACTTTCTGTCATTTTCCTTGGAATACAATATGAATTGTAATATTTATTGTTACGTTTATTCTGACATAGAACGAGATAATTGTACTAGATACTACAAGTTATTTATCGTGGGCTAATCATTTTTATCATGCAGTAATGACACTTCTTCTATCGCTGACACTAACTGTTTGAATTACGAATCGTAATGGATGTTCGCTACTTATACGAGCATGTTCCAAGATGGCCACGGGAACGCAATGAAAAAGTCCTCAGTTTATGTATATGTTCTTTATTGAATCACTCGCACTGACAGTATGCATAAAAAGAGATTGTTGTGAAATGTACGACGTTGTGACAAAGGTGCTAGGAAGAACCAAAACGCATTGGCGTTATGTGACTCTGCTAATTGATTAAAATACTTGCAACTATTCTGGAGTGCCGAGGTTTTCTGTTACCATGCAGGAGGAGTTTTGAAAGCATTCTCAGCAGCACGCGGCGAAGTGCTGCATACTTGGCACCACCGGCGTTCAGGCAGCCGGAAGGAAACTCGCCGACATCAGGAGGATATATATAAATATATATTTATATATATCTTAAAGGTATGTAGAGGTGGATGTAAGAACAGTAAATCTACACTTACCTATTTGCACTTACCTTCTCCATATTTTTGACGTGATATTCTGTCCACACAATATTTTGTTTCCGATATTCTGTCAGTAATCCGCAAGGCCTCCATATACAAATGCAAGCATCAGACCACTCTTCTCGGGTCCACATCCTCAGACGATAAAAATACTTGCCAATGTCCCCTTTCAGAGCAATGAAAATCTTCCAGAGTTAATTTTACAGATTGGACAACAAAAACAGGTTGTGCCTTCTGCCTTACCTTTCCTGCAATGTATCACAGCTGTGACTCAAAGTCAATGTCTTGAAAGACTTGAGGAACAAAACCAAAGAATTCTGATGACCCAGGCTGCTAGTCAAATGAGAGTGGGTTCCCATAGTAATAATAGAGATCCCTAATCTTCAGCTAGAGCAGAACATCAGCATTCATTGAGTAGCTGCTCAAAGGTGATGTGCCAGACTAATATGAGGAGCATCAAGTTGGCACCAGCAGCCTTGATGCTGGTAGATGTACTGTGCTAAAATGTGTAATTTGCTGATTTGCTCAAAAATTCAATTATATTGAAGACACATTGTGGAGCTTTTCTGAAATTCCCAATGTCACTGTGTGGCCTACTTCTGCTTAGAAAATCTGTATTGCAGTACTTCCCTCTCCATAGCTCTTCCCAGCGAGCATCTATCAAGAAACTGCAAGAACATCAGGCTGTAGTCAAACTGCAGTTTTGACCAGTGGCCCAATGAAGGATGCCTGTTTCAGAAATCAACTTTTAGAGAAGTAGCCATCATAAAATATTGCAGCAGTCTGATAATGGTGAATCCTCCTTTGCTTCCGGCATAAGCTGTTTCTTCACTCCAAGACTTCTTCACTACAAACCCTCATCGAGCCAAGGCAAGGTCATCGAACACTCTATTGATGCTCCCTGCCAACTTCTGCTCTTTCAATGAACTGTGCACAAAAAGAGTTCCTAAATGGAAAGTTGACCATGGACTCTTCTTCCATAGCAAACTACTTTGGGTGAGGCCTCGGATTTACCCAAGTGTATAAACAGACCCATAACAGCATTAGAATGTTCCTTGATCTTGTTTCGGATGCCTTGGAGTTTTAATCTAAAATTAACAAACAATTATATTAGGGGTACTACCCTCAACTCCTATCGAATATTTAAAATGTGTTATCTTGACACCTTTAGTGCTTACCATTCTAGTTTACATATATGTAGTTCAGGCATTTACACTATTTTTTATAAATGCCTTTGATTGAATCATACATTCTTAATCTCATATTTTTTTGTTATTCTTCCCCAGAACTAAGCACTTAGGGCCTGATTTTAAGTTTGAAGAAGTGGTTACCTTATCACAAACGTCTCCTGTCTACCTTATTACAAGCCCATTATATCTTATGACACTTGTAATATTGGAGACAAGATTTCTGTCACATTTCTGATAGAGTAACACAACAACTAAAATTGAATTCAAACCCAAGGCTAGTTATGGAGCTTAAAGAAGCTTTGGATCTCCTCCGTTTATGAACAGCCAATGGGGGATATTCACAAGGACCTATCTCCGAGTTATCGCCAACTTAATGCAACAAAAGTGGTGACAGATTTAACACCCCATTCACAAGCGGGTGAAAACTGCAGACAACGCAAGTATTCCCGCGATAACTGCCGCAACATTTACCTCCACGGGTGACACCTTCAACTAACCCTAATGAGATGCAGAGTAGGCGTTCCCGTGCAAAAACACACCAAAACACCACTACACCACTTTCACAATGAACTGCCAGATCTGCGATGCGAACCAAAAACAGGCGATAAGCCGTGGTAGCAGCAGGGATTTAACACCTGCCTTTTGCTGGTGTTGAGCAGGACGACTACCTGCAGCATGAAAGGGAGCCCAGGCCAGAGCCACATCTGAAGACCCACAGATGCCGTGGAGACAATGATCATGCAGCTCGGAGACCCATGAGGGCCACAACACCCACCGCCACCACACCCAGGTCCCCCCCCGGGCCACCCCCTCACGGACAAACACATACCGTGCACGACACAAGAGCCACAAAAAGCACATGACGTCGCACAATGACAAACAGAAACACACATGTTGAGACAGAAGAATGAGAAACAGTCACTCATCATTGAAGAAACAACCAAAAACTTTACTGAAAAACAACACAAAACACCAAGGCGGAAGACTCCTGTAGGGTCCGTCCGGGACAAACATGATGTCACAGCCTGGAAAATAAAGCACAAAATCAGAACGTGTGTCATGCACACATCAAAGGAGCGAGACACAGAGAAACAGAGAACAAAAGAAAGGCAGAGAGAGAAAGAGAGAGAGAAAGACAGAAAGGGAGAGGGAGAGAGGGAGAGAAGGAAAGGAAGGGAGAGGGAGAAGGAAAGGAAAGGAAGGGAGAGGGAGAGAGGGAGAGAAGGAAAGGAAGGGAGAGGGAGAAGGAAAGGAAGGGAGAGGGAGAGAGGGAGAGAAGGAAGGGAGAGGGAGAGAGAGAGAGAGAGAGAGAGAGAAGGAAAGGAAGAGAGAGAGAGAGAGAGAAGGACACTGCCGCCCCCGCACACCCAGGCACCACTGCTCACCTGCTGCCACCGGTGTGCCTCCAAACAAGTGCCGGGATACACTGCAAGCCACCAGGTCTGCAACCTGTAACCGAGGCAAGAGTCAATCATGTCAGAGTCCATCCCACTGCACACGGCAACAACGCCTGTCCGCCCCTGCGCACACATGCAGCTGCACCCTAGCCCCTCCCGCCATCCAGCGCTGCCTGTCCGCCCTGGCGCACCCCGGCCCCAATGCTCACCTTTCGCCGACGGTCTGTTCACCAGTGGGCACACCACATGCCCGTGCAAGCTCCAGGCCCCGGTCCCGCCAACATGGCATGCTCCACATCATGCGGACCTGCACCACGGCCCAGCAGGTCCCACACATGGCGCTGAGTCCTGAGGCATCAATGGCAGAGTCCACATCACTGCACACATCATCATCGAAGGCTGCACACCCGCTCAGCAATTTCGGTGCCACTAACCCTGTGCAACCCCAGTCAGCGCCACGTGGTGGTAGGCCCGTGACGGCTGCAAGGTTTTGGGTGCTACTAACCCTGTGCAACCCCAGTCAGTGCCATGTGATGGTAGGCCCGTGACGGCCGCAAACCTTCGGGTGCCACTAACCCTGTGCAACCCCAGTCAGCGCCACGTGGTGGTAGGCCCGTGACGGCCGCAAGGCTTCGGGTGCCACTAACCCCAGTCAGCGCCACGTGGTGGGAGGCCGGTGTGGCTGCAAGGCTTCAGGTGCCACTAACCCTGGGCGCAACAACTCATGGGCCCTTCATGATTGAGCCCTGTGGTACATCCGTCATCCAGCCACCTCTGGCAGTGGGGAATGTGACGTTGCCGGCCCCTCATATACTCGGGGTCACATGGCCTGTGACGCCTGGTTCGGATGGGTGTGGTGTGTGTGCAAACCTGCCCTCAGGGATTGGCCGCGACATGCTGACAACTAGACCAGCGACCTGCAGAACACTAGCGTGTACACCTGTGACATGTGGTTATGTGGCCAACCCTCAGAGCGCAGGCGGAGTGGTCTGTCCTGGCGTACGCCGGACCAGCGCAGGGCTTGCAACAACGACTCGGGGGCTGTGGGCGTGGTGCAGTCCATGTCCGGACAAGGAAGTGACTAATGCGTGTGTCCCTGTTGTGGTGTCTACTGCACCCGCAACGCAATCGGCACGGTAGCACACTGTGACTGTAATCCCACTAGATGAGCATCATTGACGTTAGGGGGAATCACTGACCCTACATTCATCCACACATTCATACTTGAATGATGAAAGACATGACACAGCAGTGCGTTCCTGAATGTTTATTGCACATCCAGTGGAGTTCAGCAGCTGGAGCAGTACAGGGCCATGCCAACCCCACTTCACAATATGGGCCCGTGGAGGGCCAGCCAGAGTCCATCGGGGAATGACAAGTACAGCGGAAGAGGAAGAGTACAGTCCGCAGTCTGGTCGTCGTGTCATTGGTCACCAAACAGGATATGGAAGTCCATGTCATGGTCCAAGGTGAGTGCCGCAGAGTGTATCGGGGGTCAGTGGGAGGTCATGGGGCCATGTGCGGCACCAAGGAGCAACAGGCCAGGTGGTGGAAATGAATTCTAGTGCCTCCTTCTGATCCCAAATCCAGCCACGACCTCGTCCTCGGATGTGTGCCCTGCCCCACCTGTGGGTGGTGCTGTTCCGGCTGCAGCACTGTGTGGCAGTGACACATCAGGTGCCAGAGTGGAACTGTCTGCCGCACTGTGAAGCACGGACACACCAGGGGGCGGAAATGTGGATGGTGTAGGGGAGCAGCATTCATCTGCGCCACGCCTTGTGGCAGCAATGCCTTGGCGAGGACATGCAGGGCATGGTAGATCCCAGCTACATTTCACTGATGTGCAGCGGTGGCTGCCATCCTTTCCACCTCCATCCGCACCATGTCCTCCATGAGCCTCCGCATGTGTGCCATCTCACGGCTGAGATCGCTGGAGCCACTCTGAGTGGACAGGTGTTCTTGTCTCTGAGTCTCCAGCGATGTCAGCCAGGGCTCGTTGGAGACCATGGAGCGGAGTGTGGGTGTCCGTTAGGGACTGGAGGTGGTCCCTGATGGGACTCAGACACCCATGGATGGCGTCCAGTTTGGTAGCCATGAGGTCGAACCCCACCCGCACCTGGTTAGCCATCTGCCTCTGGACCTCCAACACACGGCGTTGGAAGGCCATGTGTTGTTCGGGGGGGTCTTTGGAGACAGCCGGGGTTGTGGGTGCCTCCTGCTGGGTGGTTTGTGGAGTGGGTGGGGTCTCCTCGATGCAGCTGGGCTGCCCTGGTCCTGGAGGTGATTTGCGGATGAGTTCCATGATGTCTTGGAGGGCTTGGGTGTCGATGCTGGTGGTTTCCTCCTCATCATCAGTGAAGAGTGGCTGGGACTGCTTTGCAGGTGGCATTGATGGTGCCCCTGCAATGTGAAGGGGAGATGCTGTGTTACAATATGGCCTCATGTATGTGGCCGCATGGTACATGTTGACATTCAGACAGCATGGCAATGTACATTGTGACAGTGTGTAGATCAGGGCCATGATCCAGAGTGATTGTGGATGTGCACTGTGCTCTGCTTGATTGTGCATGTGTGCCATTGTGGCCATCTCCCCCGTACCCCGAGTGCCTGGTGGTTACTCATCCTGTTGCTGTGGTGTTGTGTCATGTCGAGCAGTGTCCGGTCCCCCGACTCCTGCCACGGTCTCCACACTGATGACTGTCGACACCAGCTCCTCCATTTCATCCAGCTCCAGCTGTGGTGCTGGGCTCCCACCTCCAGTCTGCATTGCTGCCTTCTGGTTGCCTGCGGGTTTATCCTTGGTCTTGCGCTTGATGTCATTCCATCGCCTCTTGACCTCGTCCATTGTCCTCTTGTGCTCTCCGACGGCATTCACCTTGTCCACGATGGCCCGCCATAATCCATTTTTGGTGCCCAATGACACATTGGAGGCGACGAACAGTTGTTGATGGTGTTCTATCACCTCCATGACCAGGATCCTATTCTCCTGCGGACTAAACTTAGTCTTCCTCTTCTTCTTGTCCTTGCCCTTCCCTGTCCCAGAGGTCCCGGGCTGGTCGTCCGGGGTGCTTGTGGGGTTGCGCTCGTCCTCTGCGCCTGCTCCGGCTGCCTCCATGGTGCTTCGGAGTTGTTCATTTTGTGTTTGTGTGTTTTTTCTCCTTTTTTTGTGATTTTCCCGCCTGCCGTGTGTGTATGGCAGGCCTGGCGCTGCTTATCGCTGATTTCCTCGTCGCGAATGGGCTCATTGCACGTTTTTTGGTGTTGGGGTTTGTGTTTTTATCTCCGTCGCGGTGGTTGTATCGCGGACATTGTCCGCGGTTTCAGGAGACTATCGCATGGTACCGCCGTGTTGTGAATTCCACGTTAACACAGGGTTATTTTCCTGCAATGGACTGCGATGTGTAAAATTGCGTTAACATTTTTTGGAGATGTTTAGCGCACGTTCTTGTGAATATCCCCCAATGTTGGGTGTTGCAGAAGCACAGCATAGGGCATTACCTTCTTCTCCCTTCATATCTGTCAGGTTACTTCCAAGCTTTTATAGCAGAGCAGCTGCAGATGCCTGGAGGGGGTAAGGGTCATGTTGGTGGACTCAAAGAATTAGGACTCCTGAGAATGGCAGATACTGAACGTTCCAGTTCCTAGCTGTGGTCTGGCTGTGGCAGTTTTATGCAACACAGCAACGGACTGTTCAAAGTGGGAATTTCAGGTGATCATAGAGGGCAAACTAAACCTGCTTGAAATTACGTCTGGACCTGAGCGATGGGCAAGGCTTACCCCTCTTGATAAAATGTTGCAACTCAGTATTAGACGCTTCAAGATACCATAAATGCTCATTTAAAGGACATGCAAATTTCTCATGGCCACCCAAAAAAATAAACCCAAGCGTGTTTTACTATTTTACTGCAAAACAGGTCTAGAATTACAAAGGTGTTGCAGAACTCTACGCAGAAACCAAAGTTGCGGCACTGTGTGCATTGGAGGGAGCGAGCAGAAGAGCGTCATATCTACGAAGATATGACACTTTCCTGCCCTCTCCCCACCGCTGGTGCACAATCAGGCTGCCTAGATCCATAGTGCACAGATGTCTCTGTTACGCCTACTATAGGGTTTTTACGCCTACCATAGGGTTTGAACCTGAAAGGTCCCTTTCCACCGCAAAATTCTATGCTTAGACTAACTTTAAAACGTTTACATCTTTGAATGTGTGCTGTACAGTGTGACACACATGCAAAGCGTGAAACGTTAGGACAAATAAAGACATAGCTCCTTTTTATGCCTGCTTTAAAGTGGTGTTATTTTTTGTGCAGAACCCTGTCTTCTATTGTTAGTAGAGTTTTGCACCAAAAACGATGGATGATTGCCTGGGGACGCCCATGTCCTACCCATGGAACTCCATCTTGACACAGAAAAACGCAAAGCAGTTCTGTGTAGTGCGAAAAACAAAAAACAAAAAATTTTGTGCAGGTTCGCGTCCCTTGTGACACAAATATAGTGCAAAATTATGGCAAATGGGCCATAATGCCAATTTGAAAAATGCATTCACATTTTGGGATTAATTCATGAAGCAAGTCACAATTCATAAACAAATACAATGGACAGAGGGTCCTAGGGAAACGTTTAAGAGACCTGCAAAGGATTATATCCCCAAACTTATCAATCCAATACAACACAAATCCTTGGGTCTAAGTTATCTGAACAAACCTGACAAACATACACAAAGGCACTATCACACAACCTAACTGGGGGAAAGATCCCGTTAGGAAGAAATCCCTCACCCAGCTATGGTGGCATGCTTCATCATTTGGGACTCTCCTCCCAGAGGAAACACCTAGTTCTTCTGAGGGCTACAACCCCCTCACTGAGAGGGAGGAGCTCAGGGATGTTTTTCAACTGCTCTAGCTGGATCTGCTAGATCCTCCAAATGAGACTGCTAGTGTGAGTGAGAAAGCAACGCAAAAGAATTAAAGTGAATGAAGTGATATTAAAACTGGCTAGAGAGAACCAAGCAAAAGCTTTATTCAGGAGTTCTCACTGTCAGGATTAAAAAACAGTGCACCTGCGGTATGGATTTAAACTGCACGTGTCAAGTGGAAGATTATGGTCGACATGTTTCAGCCAAAAGGCCCCCAATTTGGACCAGGCTTTCTTCAGGACCACTAAGATGCTGCTGCTAAATGAATTGTGTGACAAAAAGAATAATAAAAACTTCAAGTTAAACACCCGGAACCAGAAATACTTGCGGTTCCTGTTCATTGGAAGGTACCCGTACCTAATGAAAATAAATAAGAAACAATATAGGCCTTTAAACAAAACAACATAAAAAACACTTCAGATAACAAGGCAGTGAGGAAGGATCCGAGTGCATCCTCCTGCATGTTGCACCACAAAAGTGTCAGCACAAAAACAATGTCATGCTTACCCGTAACGACTGGGTACGTTGCAGACCTCAACCTGGCAACAGCTCAGAGGGGAGGCACCGCTCTATGGAGGAACAGTATGTACAGTGTGCTAATGTCAACTAAGAACACACAAAAAATCATCAAACGCACTAGCACGGTTAAAGCGTATAGATACCAAATCTAGTCATAAGAGCACCAGACTCTATGTAAAACACAGTGTATATACAATGATACCACATGTCCCCTTGTAAGATTCAAACGGGGAGCACTAATGTGTATCATAGTCTATGGTATGTTAAAAAACAGGGACAGCCTCTATACAGTATTTGTCATAGAAAAGGACTGAACTACCAAAATTAGAAAATCTCATTCTATGGGGAAGGAAAACAACCCCAGTCATGTCTCACATAAGAAGCGAACATCCCTAGTATATTACTCAAGCATATAATTGTTCGGCTGCTAGGTTACTGAGAAAAGACCAAGCTACCACTAGGCCTCTGGCATACACGTGTTGCATTTATAATGAAATGAAGGGGTTTGCAACACATGGCTATCTAGGACACACCAGACAAAACTGTGATGTCAATTAAAGGCTGCATAATAGTAAACAGCAAACAAAACGCTAAGGAACCCACAGTTCATAGAGCCTCTGCGTCACTATTGCCTATCACATAGATTCTGAATAGAGTGAAGGGGCGCTAACTCCTAAGGCAGGAAAAAGCGCGAGCACATAAAGATGATGTACGTAGCAGTAAGCACCTCATCAATTAATAGAAGGGCAAACAGCAAGTCACTTACCTCTCCGTCGGTACCCCAGTCGGGTAGAGTCTATCGTGGGAGGTAAGTGCACTAGTGACTGAGTGCTTCTTAAATACTGAAATTAGAGCGCGCTACCAACAGCCAACGCTAATTGGCAAAACCTTCGCGCATGCGCGATGTCAACAAACTCTATTCCTACGCGCATGTGTATTGCGAGTCAAAGAACCTGGGGAATGTAGTTTCAAGCATTAAAAGTTTGCTATGCATGCGCGAGCCTATCTGGAGCGTCCTGAATTACAACGACGCGCGGGTAGCCATGCTCAAATCTTATTTATTCAGATATTATTTTAATTATTTAGCACAGCTCCAAACAACGTGCCGTCTTCATAAAAACAGCGCCACTGAGGAAAAACCTTTGAGCATGCGTTTAAATTTGATCATAAGGTTATCCTTGAGGTGTAATTGACATAAATACCATGAACCTCCGATTATATGCCCAGTATTATACCATATTGTTGCACAAAACATTTAGAGAGCAACCCAAGGAATATCATCATTCAATCCCACCTCAGCTGTGTTGAGCCTGTGTACCCAACGTTGCTCACGCCTAAAGAGATATGTAGAGACATCAGTTAGGTGTGCAGGAATGGCAGGTTTCTCCAACACTATCCACTTCAGGTCTTCAGAGGAATGATTCTTTTCTAAATAATGGCAAGTGAGTTTTGTGACAGTTTTTTTGCAGCGGATGGTGCTTCTATGTTCTGAAATGCGGATTTTCACCTTCCGAGTAGTCATGCCCATGTACCGTAAGGCACATGGACAAGTAATCAAGTATATAAGCCTGTCACTGTTACAGTTCGTGTGTTTAGAAAGAATCCAAGGTTGTGCAGTTCCAATGTCAACAGACATTGTATGTTCTGTAAATGGACAGGCCGCACACATCCCACAAGGAAAATGACCCCTGACCTCAGGTAAGTGCCAGAGAGTATTCTGCTTGCTTGATTTCATGGTGTGTGGTCGCGTATGCACCAATTGGTCTTTAATACTTGTGCTGCGTTTAAAAGCGAACAGCGGTCGTGGTAAGGCAATGTCACCAATGTTTAAAATCTTCCAATTGGAGAGGATGCTCTTCTTCATTTTATTAGAGAAACTGCAAAAGGTGTTGACACATGTGAGTCTAGAATTAGCTTCCTTGGGTTCGCTTGGTTCAATAAGAGCTTCCCGGTTGTTATTGGCTGCACGTTTCATCGACCTCTTGATCAATCGCTGTGGGTAACTCCTGGCACCAAGCTGACGTGCCAGATCATGGGCATGTACCTGATATTTGGAGGTGGTCGAGCAATTCCTTTTGATTCGTAAGAACTGCCCGAAAGGGAGATTATCCCTCAGGGCTTTAGGATGGTAGCTCTTGTATGATAAGAGCGAGTTCCTAGAAATAGGCTTCCTGTATAGTTCAGTGCATAGACCCCCTTCAGTTGGGGAAATCAAAATGTCTAGAAATGGTAACTGGCTGTTACTGTATTCACAGGTAAACCTCAAAAAATCATTGCGGGTGTTAAGCCACCCCTTGAATGCCATGATGGTAACTGGAGGGCCTCTCCAAATAACAAAGACGTCATCAATGTAACGTTTCCACAGCAGTATGTGGTCTTTGTATGGATTGCCCTCATTAAAAATATAGTCCTGTTCAAAGAGGTGCACATACAGATTCACCAGACTAGGGGCGAAAACGCTGCCCATAGAAGTGCCCGATATTTGTAAAAATAACTGGTCTTCAAATTGAAAAAAAAATTCTTTCATGGCCAATCGGGCACAATTCATGATAAAATGGACAGGGGTGATGGTATCCATGTCCCGATTCTCCAACAGTGTCTGTATGGCCGCAAGTGTCTCGTCTTGGGGAATGCAAGAATACAAAGACTCCACATCAAAGGACACCAAATAGTCTCTAGTAGCATCAAAAGGTAAGTCTCCCACCAGGCGGAGAATGTCCTTCGTATCCTTAAGGTAAGTGGGCATCTCCAACACAAGAGGCCGAAGGAAATGATCCACGAACGTTGATAAGGGTTCCATCAGGGATCCTAATCCAGAGATAATGGGACGGCCAGGTGGTGGTCACAATTCAGCCTGCAAATGATGAATTACATCGTGTCCTGTAACTTTTTTAAATGCACAAAAAAAGTCAAAAACTGCACAAATCAACTTTCGTTCGTAAATGAGTTTTGCTGGGAAAACAAGCTAATTGTCACTGGCGAATTTGACGTTTTTCATAACACAGCACAAGCATGGAACAAAACCGCACACTGCAACATTTCGTGCTGGAAAAGAAATTACCAGAACCTAGTGAAAGTAACAATCCATTCACGTATTTCAAGCAACCTTAATTGGGACATGAGTTCTTAAACAGGATCATATTTTGTTTCCTATAAATGAATGGCGCGTGGAGAAGGCTGGATGCTTTTCTGTGTGCTTTCCAACGCGCATTCAGCTCCTAACCGTATACTTGTCCACCACGACTGGAATATCAGGCAACAATTGCCATGTCAGTCATTTGGATGGGCCTGGAGGGCTTTGTTCTCATGATGCTGCTTTTCACTGAAAGAGAAAAGGTTAACAGTAAAAGAGTTGTTCAAAGCACTTTGAGGAGAGAAAATTGACGAGGTGCGTATATGGGCTATGCTGCCTTGGGCTGCTTCAAAAAATATCTGCAGATTCAGACATGAATTCCTTGTGCGGTTATCAGCTCTGGCAGTATTTTACTGGCATACCACGCCATCTGTAATTTTTTTGTATGGATGCATTTTGGCTTATATAGAACACACATAGCTATCCAAGAAGAGGGTACTGTTCATATCTGAGAGGAAAGGAGTGTTGGGAGCAGCTCAGGCATTTTAACAGACAATGGATGGTGTGATTGTTGGAGAGAACTGTTTTCAACTCCTATAAGAACAAGACAAGTAAAGAGGCAAACATTATCTAAAAGGAAAGTGTTTTCCATAGCCTTAGAATGTCATTTGAAAAGACTTCTTTCCAGGTCTTTGCTTTTCTACATTACTTGATTTTCGATTTGTCAATGTGGTGACTTCATGTCCTGCATTAACCTGTTGATAAATTGTGTTTTTTCAGCAGATACCGGCTAGAATTAATCATGAATTATTTGTGCATTATTGGTGAGACAAAGGTGCTGAGGAAGAATTTGACAAGTCGGGCAGACAGTGTGAGTCGTGAGGGTCTTGTGATACTGTAATCTTGAGCATGAAGATGCTTGCCTCTGAAACAGAAAGCGGCAATGAGACACTGGGAGCTGGATGCGTCAGAGCGCGCGCGGCAGTCAAGCGAGAGGCGGTTCGTGAGCAGAAACCCGCAGCGCAAACTTGCACTGTTGGAACTTACCGTGAGGGGAACGGTTCTAGCTCACTCCACGCCACCGCCGTGAGGGGAACGGCTCCTGCCTACTCTACGCTGCCGTGAGGGGAACGGCCTACATCCCCCAGCTGCCCCAGCTTCTCCCGCCAGGATAAAGGCGCGGCTGCCCCCCCGCAGCGCGGGACGCCTTTGCACTGCTGGAACTCACCGTGAGGGGAACGGTTCTAGCTTACTCCACGCCATCGCCGTGAGGGGAACGGCTCCTGCCTACTCTACGCTGCCGTGAGGGGAACGGCCTACATCCCCCAGCTGCCCCAGCTTCTCCCGCCAGGGTAAAGGCGCGGCTGCCCTCCCGCAGCGCGGGACGCGCGCGGCGAAGCCCGGGCCAAGGGCGGGCCCGTCTGCGCCCGTCAGAGGCCGAAGGAGGCCGGGCAGGGCCACATTATTGATCGAGGTCGCCGGAATTTTATTGCTCCCAAATATTCCGCATGTAATCTGACTGTGAAAGATAAGGGGATTTGGGAGGTTTCATGTCAGTATCTTTTCGCAGTATCAGACTGGGAGCCGTGAGGGAAACGGCCAGCTCTGAGTGTCCTTAATTTCCAGTAGTCCCCGGGGACCCAGGAGCACCTGTGACGCTTTAGCTTGCGCTTAGAGGCACTATCAATTTATTGAGCGTCTACCGCAGCGCTAAGGGTGGGCCCGTTATAGCCCGTTATAGTCAGGTTGGGCCTCCCCTCTAACAACCGGGATTTTAACTGGAACAGAGAACAGAGAACTTAACGGATAGGTACCGTGCCCAATCGTGCCTAATAGCCGTGCCCTTATATTGAACTTTGAGCAACCGGAGATGCAGATTATCGTCCTAGATCTCTTTTAACTTTGGTGCTCATCACCGTCACCGCAAACTGACCCCCTGTGTTTTAATATTTCTTTGTTGTCGTCGTTTTTGGTTTCTATTCCTTTTTAATATTTCCTTGGTTTTAATTTCCCATTTTTAACATTGTATTGTATGTGTGATACCGTGGGATTTTTTATGCGATATATCAATTTTTGCCTAGCACATGTCACTTTAAGGATTACTCTTTTTGCACTTTATTACCAACGGACCATTTGAATATCAAGTACCAGTATAGTGAGTACATTTGTGTGGTAGATAGATTTATGTCTTATATTGTCTTTGTGGGTCTCTGATTTGGAGCTCAACAGTTCCATTATTGTACCGTTTTCTTCAGTACATGCTATTTTATCTAAGGTTTATCGGTCCTATATTTTATTACTAGTGGGTTGTTTAAACCCCAAGAGGTTATGTATAGTGAGTTTGCCTATGGAAGACTAATCTATATTGTATAGTATATGCCATTATATAGCCAACACACTTTGCACTTTGCACTTTAGTTTTAAAGGTGAAACCCTATAGCAAGAGATCCATCAAGGGGGTAAACTTCTTGTTCAGTATAAATTCAAGGCACTAGGATTGTAGGAGGTTAATATCTACTGCCTTGTATCTGCCCTCCTAGTCCTATTTTAGCCACTGCATTATATTCAGGGAAGTAACCCCTACGCTCTTGTAGGCATTTTTTATAGGGACATATATTTATCTTTTGCCCGTATAGCCTCCTTGTAGCATCCTCATGGCAAGGAGGAAGCTAGCGAAGTCTTTTTCTGCTAAATCATGTCCAACGATTGATTCATTTCTGGTTAAAGCGGTCAATGTTCTCACCGAGGAAATTGACCGTACTGAGAGGCGTCTCTCTATGGGCTCAAGCTTTATCGGGGTAGAACAGGGAAATGGGGCTGGGGCTGGGGCCCCTTCCGGTCCCTTTAGTGCGAGCGGATCCAGTAAATCGACCAATAACTCCTTGGCGGTCGAGGAGCTTGAGCCGGTCGTTATTGTTTCAGGAGGGATTTGTGGGGATCTTACTCGAATATCTGTGACCCCTAATTTGACCGCCCTTGAAAGCCCGTCGCTACCGATACCGATAAAGACCAGGGGACGTAGAAAGAATACCCTAGAACAGGGGAATTTTAATTCTAAGGCCAAAGCTAAAAATGTTAAGAGTATTCGAAATGGGAAACTTGCCGATCCTTTGTCCTGTACAGACCCTATATTTCAACAATTAACATTAGCGACTATCTCTGACAAAATTATAGAGCTCCTAAGGCCGCTTTATGATAAATTGGACATTTTAGCTAGAGAAATCCATAAAATTAGTGGAGTATTGGATATAGTTAATTGTAAATTCCAAAAGGAGTCAATTAGGGATCATCAAAAGGATGTTATTATAGACCCTATTGACCCGACTACTGCTGTAGGTAATGATCGCAGAGATTGTAGTAAATATTGTAAGGAGCGGGCCCCTATTATACAAGCAGAAAATAGGGAAAAAGATAGAAATATAGTAATAGGAAACTTAACTACTAATAGTGGTTTTGCACCACCCCAAAAGGAGCAAGTAATGAATAAGCCAGACGAATTTAAATCATCTGATCCTATAAAGCCTGCTGGTCTAAGATCCTTAGCCCATGGGGATAGGATAATGGCCCCGGTTGCAAATTTGCCCCCCGAATGTAGTCCCTATGTTGTAATTTTGGCCAACGTCCCCAAACTTCAAATTGGGCAGGCAGAAGAACATGGTTCACTTATGAACAAAGTAGTGTTTTGGCTGACTAATAGTTGTGGTTATCCTATGGAAGGAATAAACCAGATTTTAACAACCCGTAGAGTGGGCTGGATCGGGCCTTTGAAAAAATGCTTTGAAGGGGACTGTATCATCATTAATTTTAGATCACCAAGATGGGCATCCAATACCCTTAAAAATGCACCACCTCCCATACGGGGGGAATTTAATACCACTCTTCTCCCTCTGGGGTACTTTTATAGACATCTGAGGGTGATGCATGGAAACGTAAGCTGGCCTCCAAATGGATCTTTGTTAGCTTCTTCTCAGGTTTCCACCCTGCCTCATTTTGCTATTCCAGTAACTAATAGGTATCAGGCTCTGAGTAGTTTGGATACCAATGATTGACGTGAGGGACTGATACGGGCTAATGAGGTTGCATTTGAGAGTTATTTACCTAAAAGTCCCATGATGGAAACTTCAAATGCTAAGATCATAACTAGTAAAGCTGGTTTATGCATGATAGAGCAATGTGAGTCGTTATCCACTAACGTATTATGGACAGTCAGTATCCCTAGTAATTCAGAAAGTATTCCAGTAGAATCCATTATTATTAGTAAAGAAGTGGGACATGAAGTACCCCCCCAGGAATTCTATGAAACTAATATGGGTAAAGGGTACCAAGTTACAACATGGAACATTGCTGGGCTTAAAAGTAAAATAGGTACACTATCATGGTCTGATTTTATTTTGGCCCAACATGATATTATATGTTTACAGGAGACGTGGTGCACCGACCCAATATATGTAGAGGGTTTTACCTCATATTGGTTACCAGCCCAGGCCTCCCTTTCGGGTAGAGCTAAGGGCGGCCTCTTGATTTTGATTTCTACTAATTTGGATAAATGTAAAATCAAAAGTTGTATTACTGTGGGAACTTATGCTCAGATTATGTGGATGTCTTCCACCGTGGGTAATGATGTTATTTTGATCAATTTTTATAACAATCTGTTTAATTCTCTACGTAGTTCTATTGTCCATACCCTGGAAAGGGAACTCGAGAAATTGACTAGCACCATTAGGAAACCGATTATTATTCTTTGGGTTGGCGATTTTAATGTTCAAATATGCCCATTATCCCTGACCAAAGTTTGTGGGCCTAGGAGGGGGAATTTGAAGATGATTGTTATATGCATTTCCCCCATTGTGAATATGGTAGTGCCTTAAATGGTGTTATCGTTAAACTGGATTTAGAATTACTGTATTGTGCTACCGACAAAAACAACATGATATGTCCCACATTCACAGGTAGGAATGCATCGTCTAATATTGATCACATTATTATTTCTAGTAATAGTGTACATTTATTTTCAACTCCCTGGATAACGGACCAACCAACTAGTGACCATAATAGTATTTCTTTGTATTTATTATGTTGGGGCTTTAAAAATATCACCAGTGTTCCACACAGCCTATGTATTGCCCCCACCAGACCGAATGGTGTCCGGATAAAATGGGCTGGTCTGGACCCATCTAAAATCCAGTACGATGTTATTACACAGTGTCAGAATGAAATTCAAGTCTGCTTAGGGGATGAGGTTGACCCAGCATTGTTGCTTGATAATTTTACAAGGATCAATAATACTGTGGAGAACCTTTTGTTGAAACCAGTGTGTAGGAATAAAAAACCTAAGGTGGGATGGTTTGATGATAACTGTGTAGGGGCTTTGGGCCGCCTTAAACAAGCTCTGGGGTGTAAACCAAGAAACCCGGATATAATTAAGGCCTTACGTGCAGAATACGCTTTAGCCCTAAAAATCAGGAAATTGGAACTCCAAGAAAGAGCCTGGGAAGACTTAAGTCTGGCAGCCGATACTAAAAATAATAAACTTTTCTGGGATACCGTCAATAGTTCCTTTTTGAAGGACGACCATATTCCTGAATTTAATTCTTATATTAACTGTAATTCATGGGTAGCCCATTTTTCCACCATTTTTAATCCTTTCGATAAAGATGTTCCATTCACTTTGTCTAATCATAACCCTGTTGAATGGCCAAAATTGCCCTTGTCAATTAGTATAGAGGAAGTATTTGAGGGCATAATTAGTAGTAAGGGGGTAAGGCACCGGGTCCCGATGGGGTCCCGATAGACTTTTATAAAAATGAAATGGTTTTATGGTCGCCGTTTTTAACCAGAGTTTTTAATGTCGCCGTTGAGACTCATTTTCCTTTATCTTGGGGCCAGTCAATTATAATACCAATTTATAAGAAGGGTGTTAAGACTGATGCTTGTAATTATCGCCCGATTTCTTTATTGGACTCGTCTATAAAGATCATGAGTAGGGTCATGTTATCAAGACTCGAGACCTGGGTCCAAGAAAAGTCAGTCCTTACTCAAGTGCAATATGGGTTTAGAAAGGGTGTTGGCACACTGGAGCAGTGTGTCAACCTGGATCTTTTGATCGGCAAGTACACATTAGCTAAGGAGGGAAATTTATATTTGTGTTTTGCTGACCTTAGCAGCGCTTTTGATTTGGTAGACCACTCCATTTTATGGCCCTTATTGTTGGATATGGGTGCCCCCAAAGAGATTATATTTTTCTTGGCTAGATTATATGGGGAGCTATCAAGTAGGGTGCGGTACGGTCATTTAGGCGAATATACCCCGCCTTTTAAAGTCAAAAGAGGCATCCGACAGGGCTGCGTCTTAGCTCCATTACTTTTTTCATTGTTTATCAATGAAGTTGACGCAGCACTGAAATTGTTTGAGTCGGATGCCCCTAGGGTGGATGGGAAGTCTGTCCCAATTCTTTTATACGCCGATGATGCGGTTTTACTCTCTCGCACCCCTATTGGGCTACAGCGTCTTATTGATAATTTTACTGTTTTTATTACTAAAAGAAAACTTTTAATTAACAAATCAAAAACTTTTGTTATGGCTTGCGGTAGGAACCCTATAACATCTAGCTCTTATTTTATTGAAGGTTCCAAGGTCCAGATAGTTAAGACATTTTGTTACCTGGGTATTACTTTTGCAGGGAATAGGTCATGGGCCCAGGAACAGGATAATGCCTGTTCTAAGATGCTTAGAAATATAAATGGTATTTTTAGATTTGCGGCTAAATTGGGAAATCGACGCATTAAAGACATGTTGACAATCTATGAGATACGATGCGTTACCGCAGCTCTTTATGGGGCAGGTGTTTGGGGTCATTTTCAAGGTAATATATTACAACAAACTGAAAATTTGTTTTTAAAACGCTTACTTTGTGCCCCTTCATCTGCCTCTACGGAATTGCTCCACCGTGAGGTGGGCATTAGATATATTTCAGATCTGGCTTCAACACGACCCCTTTTATTATGGAAATCTATATGGTCAAAAGAGGAAACATTATTTACTCAATCTATTATACGGGACTGCCTCAAATTGGAGAATTGTTTAAGAATACCCTGGCTTAATTATATTATTTATTGGTTTAAATCTTTATTCAATTGTGACATCAGAACGGATCCTGAGTGTACTCTTTCTGTTGCTAGAGCTGAGATAAAACTAACCATGCTAGCAAATAAAATAGAGGCTCGTTCATGTGTTATCAAGAATCAATCAACTTTCCTCCTTTATTCGCAATTGGACCTTAAACAGGGTTTTCAAAGTTATTTATCAGCAGTGACTAGAGTTTCACATCGATTTGTGCTGACACGCTTAAGATTGGGTATCGTACATCATCTTGTTAATTTCCCAATTATGAAACAGTGTTCTGTTCATGTATGCCCATGTGATGGAGTCTCAAGACAAAGCTGCTGCCATATGTTATTATTCTGTCTATTTTATTCCCATCTTAGGAGATTTTATTTAAAACCTTTTTTTCTATATTACAATATAAGATCCACTACAGATGCCTTGAACCTGCTCTTTAGATTGGATGACCCACGATTATGCTTTTATTTAGCTACATTTCTTCTGAAATCTATTAGTGTTAGGAAATCTATGATTATTGATATCTGATTGTGTGTTTTAAGGGTATTATGAATGAATTTATTTATATGTAATTATATGCATTTGCACTTTTGAATTGGGATAATATATGATCCAGTAAATGTTTGGACCTTCATGTGAATTATGCACTTGCACTTTGTATCTGTATTAACATGTTTACGCACCTTGATGTATTCGCTTTTTTATCCCACTATTTTATATTTTTTCTGATTTTTCTGTAGATCGAGCTTTTTATGTCTGTATTGCTTATATGGTTGATTTATTTAACCGAATAAAAGCTCTAAAATCGAAAATCGAATCGAATCGAAACCTGTTGATAAATTGTGTTTTTTCAGCAGATACCGGCTAGAATTAATCATGAATTATTTGTGCATTATTGGTGAGACAAAGGTGCTGAGCAAGAATTTGACAAGTCGGGCAGACAGTGTGAGTCGTGAGGGTCTTGTGATACTGTAATCTTGAGCATGAAGATGCTTGCCTCTGAAACTCGGAACAATAACAGAAAGCGGCAATGAGACAAGCAGTAATGAGTCATATACGTGCACTATTAATGTACTTCAAGGTTGTGATTAGTGCAAAGACAACGGAAACCAGCAAAGCCCCGTGACGGAAACGTGAATAGTATTACATTTCTTATTTGAAGTTGTCTAAATACTACGTCTTCTCTTGTACTCACTAAATGGGTGCTGGTGTGACACTGAGGTAAGGTCACAAATTGAGACTGGCTTACATCCATTCGAATATCTGTTAAAACGACATTTGCATTTCTATGACTTTTGTTAATGTATTTGTTGTCAATAAAAAACTCAAGTTATGCAAAGTTTGTAAAAACTGCGCTCTTGAAGTAGCTTCTTGGGGGCCAATGTACAAGCCCCTATCCCCACGGAAAAGTCACTTTTTAGGACGTTCACGTGGCGATAGGGGCTTCGCCTTATTTACAAGACAGTGTTAAGCCACTTAATGTGGCTTAACGCTGCCTTGTAAATAAGGCCCCCTTTCACGCTATGCTTAGCGTGAAAGGAGAAGGCAACGGGTGTTGCTGTGGGCGTTCCACCCGCAACACCCATTGATTCTGACGCTGCCTCCTATTTACAAGGGAGGCGTAAATAGGAGCCAGCACCAGAATTAAAACCAGGGAAAACCTGGTCTTACCCTGGCGCAACGAGGAGAAATGTTTCATTTCGCCTCGTTTTTGCTGTTTTTATGTGTGCTGCGTTGTGCAGCACACATGAAAACAGCAAAAGGCCAATGATTGTTTATGTACAGGAAGGCCACCCCTTCCTGCACATAAACAATCAAGTTTTTAAAAATGCAGTTTTGCAACTTCTGTGTGTGCTGCATTAAGCAGCACACATAGAAGTAACAAAACGGCATTTCAAGATTGTTTATGTGCAGGAAGGGGGACCTTCCTGCACATGAACAATCTTCCCCTGCACGTAGACACCCTTGTACTATGGTGCAAGGGTGCCTGCGTTGGCGCTATGCTGCTAAGTGTAGCGCCAGCGCAGGGGGAAACGCAGGGCTGCACCATATTCTTGTCAATATGGTGCAGCCCTGCGTTTCTGAAGTGGCGGAGAGAGGCGTTAAGCCAGGAAGGCTAACGCCTCTCTCAGCCACTTCCCTTGTACATATGCCCCTCGGTTTATTAACAGCCACAGATATCTTCTAGCCCTGGCTCATCCAATGCCAAAACTATTAAAGTGCAGTTGTAGTGGCCGACGACTGTGCTCAGCATAGAGCAGTCCAGGGCGTTGCTGCATAACGTTCTCCATCCGCAAGTGCTTGTGAATTTCTTCCTTTTAAAAAAAAGAAAATGTTGCCGCCCTTTCTCCTATAAGGGACAAGGGTTGCAATCAAGGTATTTTGTGAATGTGAATATGGTCATGGAAGCCTGAAGAACATAAAGTAATATTCAACTAATATTTGACACAAACAATTATGTACAGAAGCGGTATCAGCATATTGGAGTAGATATTTCGCTGGCACACTTGACTAATGAAATGAAATATATGTGTCTAGGACTCCTACAGTAGCCGGCAGGTGGCCATCATACGCACAACCCTAGCCCTTTGTGATACGGAGAGCATCTCAATCATCCCACGGAACCCAATGATGTAGTGAGGCTGGTTCAGTTGGGTCATTTTGAATGAGGGGTGCTTCGGAGAAATAGATTCTATCACATCATCAATTGTCATATGAACATTGAGAAGTTGTTGTCATTTAAAGTAGTGTTTCTTCAATTTGTGTGAGAGTAATATGGCATATTTTGTATTAATAGAACTCAGGGGAAAACGCAGACCACTGCAGCCCCTTAGTGGCAGCGGGTTCCCCAACTCACCAGTGGGCCCCCAATCCTTTAGAGGGCACCATACAACTCAAGGCCAATAAATATCTGTGAGATATGGGAGGCTCATGGGGCTCCCCATCACATTCTGCAAATGGACCCCATCATTTTGCGCTACATCGCTGAGAGTACCAGCAGTTTAAGGGGTCCCGGTAGCCAATAAGATTTTCAGAATTGTGTATGTTAGGCTAATATCCGTTATAATTGCATTCTAAGACATAAAAATAAAAATTTCTAAAGGCTTTGGGGTTCCTTTAACTTATTTTTACAAAACATTTTTATTCTTCACTTGAAAAAAATCCCGATTTAAATGTTCAATATTCTACAAAAAACATTTCCAAAACCTCTCCCCCTTTTTCAGAGGCATCCCCCCTCCCTCAAAACCTCATAATGTTACACTAAAATTACTGAAATCATACTGCATCCATCAGTCTCCACAGTCATTCTTCAGTCAAACCACAACTGCACCCAACAACTCACTACAACTACAAACAATATGGGGACCGAGAAATACCTGGGCATCGTATATTGGCCCACATTGATATGATGACGTCAGTTTCAAACCAATACATCTTTCATATGCATATCAACACTACTTCTTTTTTTTTTAAGTTTGAGTTTATTAAAGAATAACGAGAAAAAGAATAGCAATAAAATGAATAGAGCAAATCCTATTTAACATAAAATTTGTAAAGAAAGCAATAGTATGTAAGAATATAACTATCATGCTGTATACAAAGAGAGAAAATACACAATATAAACAATAAGGGGAAAGGCAAGGGAAGGGGAGCATTATATAATTAATATATATCCATTAAGAGCAAAATATATAAGAGATAAATACTTTAACATTGTAAGCATACAATAATTGAGTTTGAGTAACATGATAAAAACATAGGGTTGAAAACACCTTCTAATTATCTAGGAATATAGAGGCAAAGGGAGAAATTAAGGGGCATATTATCAACGGCCAGCGATAATTATCGCTGGCAGTACATAGCGATAGAAATATTATCGCTGGCTATCGCTGAATATTATCGCCATGATAACGCTATATTTACAACGCATAGCGCTATGGCGATAATATTTCAGCGATAGCGGTAGTTTTCAATGGAACATCACTGGTTTTCCAGCGATGTTCCATTGAAAACAGCGATAACATTGCTGATACGACCCTGTGGTCGTATCAGCATAATCCATCTCCTATTAAAAGTATGCCTTAGTCAGGAATTTAACAGACGTTAAATTCCTGAGTTAAGGCTGAGGTAGCGCGATTTTTTTATCGCTGCACCTCCTTGTTAATATCGCGAAGCTGCCTTCACGATATTAACATGTGTTGTTTTCACAGCCACGCCTTCTTTGCATCTCATTAGCGATGCGAGGCGAGGCTGTGAAAAAACGGGCTCTACATCAAGGAAACACGCACTAGCGTGTCCTTGATGATATTGCGATATAATTATCGCTGCTTTTCGCCCAAAAACGGACGCTAAAGCGGCGATAATTATATCGCCAGCCCTTGCTAATATGCCCCTAAGGTGGTTTCCGTACTTCATCTGATACGTTCGTAATTTTAGCATTAGAAGAGGCAGACAAAGATAAATATGTTGTTAATGGGAGCTATAAAAAATCTCTTTTAATTGCTAGAGATATAGGGGAGACATAATTAGTGTCTAGTCGATGATGAAAACAGACAGCGTTCCACCAGGATCTGAAAGTGACTTTATCTGCCTGCTTCCAATTTGAGGTTATTAAATGAAAAGCAATACCTAACAATAAATATAAAAGTTTAAAACTCAGTGGTGACGGGGGCCATTGGGGTGATAGAGTGCCTAGGAATATATTTGTTAAAGAAAAAGGGACCTGAACTTTGAAAATTGTCTTAATTTCGGACCAGACCAACTGCCAAAATTGGTGGATTGGGGGACACTCAAACAACATATGCTTTAAGTCGCAGAAGGACAGGGGCAGGACCAACAAGTGGAGGACATATCTGGTGAAAAGGATGCAAGAATCACTGGAGAAAATAGCACCCGTTAATAAATGAAGTAAAGGGTTTGTGTAGTATTTGTAGCACGGGATGTTTTGAGAAGCTTAGACCATAATTTGTCCCATGTAGTGATTGGCCAACTTTGTGATAAATCCTTTTCCCAAGCCAATTCAATTTTAGATTTGACTCTGTCTGGAGGCATCTGTAAAGATTTGTATATAGTGGACTCAGAGGGGGAAGTGTCCAATATTCAAGATAGATTTTTGTAATTTGCAGGAAAGTTAGAAGATCTCAGTAAAGTAAGGAGATATTGATTGAGGGAAGAACATAGAAGATTTTATTGCAATCTAGAAGACGCTGGTAACGAAAATTTAGTTTGGAGATTAGAAAAAGAGAGGGGTTGATCGTCAAGTAGAAGCTGAGATATCCAACGTAAGCCTTTAGAACGCCAATTTTTCCAGTATATAGAGCGATTATGGATTCATAATGATTTGTTATGCCAAATAGGTTGTTGTTGATAGGAGTTAGTTGAGGGATATGATGATGGTAAGAGAGGAATCAAGAGTTTGCAAGAGTGGGAAACAACGGGAGAACGCAAAGATGAAATGTTAGTAGTAAAAGCGAGGATTTCCTGGAAGTCGAAAGGGGCAATAGGAAATTTCTCTATTTCTAACTATAATGGGGGATGTGTAGGGAGCTCCATAGAGAGCCAATGAGCAGCTTGTTTTAGGGAGAAAGCAGAGTGATAAGTTTTAAAATCAGGAAACCTAAGACCTCCATTAAGTCTATCTTTTTTTTAAAGAAGATAGAGCTATACGTGGGGGCTTGCCTTTCCATAAAAACTTAGTTAAATTAGCATTGATTTTCTTGAAGTAATATCCAGGAATATGTATTGGAATCATGGAGATAATATATAATATAGGAGGAGAGAGCATCATTTTAATCGAATCCAATCGACCCCACCAAGAGAGAAAAAGGGGGTGCCCATGGGTAATGGCATCATTCAATGATTTGGTGATATAATCAAAATTAAATTTTAGTGTTTCAGGTATTAACGGGGCGAACCACAAGCCCAAATATTTTATTTTAGATGACTGCCATGAAAAACCAGAATGGACAAAGAAATGTTTTTGACATAAAACATTTAAAGGCAAGACTTCACATTTGTCTGTATTAGGACGGTAGCCTGAGAGTTGAGAAAAGGAGGCTACTTGTTGAAGAAAAGGGGGGAGAGAGGTTGCAGGGTTAGAACAGTATAAAAGAATGTCATCAGTGTACACCGACATTTTGACTTGACGTGTACCGAAATGAAATCCTGAAATATGATCATCTTGTCTAATCTTAGTTAAAAAGGGTTCTAACGCTAAGACAAATAATAAAGGTGATAATGGACTCCCTTGCCGAAATCCTCTAAGCAAAGGGAAGTAATCAGAAGTTTTACCGTTAACAAATATTGAAGCTTTAGGGCCTGAGTATAACAAGGAGATTAAAGCAATCAACTTAGGAGGAAAGCCTGCCCATTTTAATGCATGGAACATAAAAACCCAGCCAATCCTATCAAAGGCCTTTTCGGCATCCAAAGCGATAGCAGCAATAGGATAATCTAAGGATGAGGCTTTGCTTAAGACATTGAAGAAGACCCGAGAATTGTCAGAGGCAAGTCTTCCTTTAACAAAGCCTGATTGTTCAGGGCCAATCAGATTAGGTAAAACGGGATCAATACGAAGTGCCAAAATCTTTGCAAACATCTTGTAGTCAGTATTAACTAGGGAGATAGATCGATAATTCTTACATAGAGAGTGATCTTTATCTTCCTTGGGGATTAAGCATTTCAAGGCTTCTTGAAACATGCCCTGAGACGATCCATTATCAGAGAAAGATTTAAATAAAAGTAAGAGATTAGCTAAGAGAAGTTTTGCAAAATGATCGTAAAACTCAATAGTAAAACCATCTGGTCCGGGTGCTTTGCCGCGTCATATCACCGAGACAGCATGGGAAATTTCCGCTAAGGAAATATCTATTCCCAAGGGATCAAAATCAATGTGTTGAGAAGGAGGAGAAGCAATAGATTGAAAATAAGCAGAAAGATCAGATTGTTCTGGATGGGTTTCAGGCGTATATAAATCCTTATAGAATGAAACAAATTCATTTAAAATATCGTTATCTTTAAAAATAGTAGTACCGGTAGGGCCCTGTAAAGATTCTATTCTAGTTCTTTCCTTTCTTACTTTTAAATAGTTAGCCAGCAATTTCCCCATTTTGTTTTGGCCCCCATAATAGCGAGAACTACTTTTCAATAAATAATTGGAGGCAGCGTCTGTAGATAGTCTATTAAAAGTGAGTTTAGCATCAATAAGATTCTTCAAGGCAGACTCATTATTAGCGTGATAGTAAGTACATTCTAACTGTTTAATTGTATTAAGTAATTGAGTGAATTAGGCCTCTAGGGACTTTTTCTTTTGTGATACAAAATTTATAATAAAACCCCTGGCGGCTGCTTTAAAGGAATACCATATCATAACAAACGGAGATTCTGGGGTTGAGTTATTAATAAAAAATTCGGAGGCAAAGGAATTAAATTGTTGGAAAAAATTAGGATCTAGAAGTAGCGAGTTATTAAAGTGCCATCTCCCCGGGTGTGGAGAAAAAGGGATAAGGTCTATATCAACATGTACAGGAGCGTGATCTGATATTAAAATTGAACCAATTTCAGATTGAGTGGCATGTTGGGCCAAAGATTTACTTAGGAAAAGGTAATCAATACGGGATTGGGAGTGATGTGAGGCTGAATAAAAACTATATTCTCGAAGATCAAGGTGACAAAGTCGCCAAATATCAACCAACGATTTGCGACATATTGTGGAAGTAAATTGTGAATGCATTTTAGAGGGAACAAACTTAACTTTTGAATGTCTGTCTAATATGGGATCATGGATTTGATTGCAGTCCCCACCAAATATAATATAATCATCATCATATAAAAGCAATTTGTCAGAAACAGTAGTCCAGAAAACCTTATCAACCGAAGTAGGACCATATACATTAAAAATAACTAAATGAATCTTATCTATGAGAAGTTTAACAATAACCCAACGACCTTCAGTATCAGATTCTTGATGAACAATAGAGACATGCAATTCTTTATGACATAAGATCAAAACCCCATTTTTCTTACCTAAAGCTGGGCAATTGAATACATGACCCACCCAACATCTCTTCAGCTTGGAAGCTTCATCTTCAGAGATATGAGATTCTTGAAGTAAAGCAATATCAGTCTTTAATTTCGCTAGATGAGATAGCACCCGTTGCCTTTTAATGGGATTGCTTAGTCCTTTAATGTTCCAGGTAGTAATCCGAAATGTAACTTACTGATGAGAGCATGAACAAACAATATGTTTACAAGAGCAAGAGTAAAGTTAGAATATGATAAATATGAGGAAGAAGAGTGAAAGAAGTAAAACATTTGGAGTATGAAAGAAATAAAAAGGAAGGAAGAAAAAAAGTAGAAAAAATAAAAAAGTAGATAATAAGAAGGAACTATAGAAAAGAACACCAATGAAAGAAAAATAAGACAGAGAACAAAGAGACAGTGCACATCATACAAATGACAACTGAATGACATACCTACAAACACAAGACGAGATGGGGGGTGGCAACACCAGAAGACGACGACGACAGCACTGGATCTCCACCGAACCTCAGGGGAACCACGGATAAGAATGTCAACATGTATGGGAGACCATACGGGAAACGGATAGCGGGAAAAATACACCTGTATAAAGAGGAAAGAAAATGTTATGAATAAGATGTTATCTTAGAAAAGAGAGAGAAGAAAGAAAATAGATAAAAACGACTTAATACTTGAACATTACAAAAATACAAGCAAAACAACAATTAGGGAATTACATAAACAAGAAAACAGTCAACAGGGCGAAGTAAAATAATAAATCAAGTAGATTTTGAGGTATCCATGACATCAGCTCCATGTTGACGAAGAAATTCCTGCAAAGCAGCTGGCTCTTCAAACATAGTGGTCTTTTCCTTATAGGTGACTTTGAACAGGCAAGGATGGATTAGTCCAAATCTGGCATTAATAGATCGTAACTGAGTGCGGAGATCAAGAAATTTTTTCCGACGATCTGAGGTAACTTTAGCCACATCCTGGGAGAAAAATAGTCGATGACCTTCCCCAACAATTTGTTTTTGGGATTTGACAGCAGACAGAACTTTCAGGAGGTCAGTATATTGCAGAAAAAATATGATGACTCCACGTGGCTTTGCAGATATCTTGGGACCAAGTCTATGAGCTCTTTGAATATTAAGTGGAGAAGTAGCAGATATGTCCAGGAGCTTAGACAGAAATGTCTGAAAAAAGACGGCTGGGTTGGAACCGTCAATATTTTCAGGAAGACCATAAATTCGGAGGTTGTTCCTGCGATTTCGATTTTCTAAATCTTCTGTGTGCTTTTTGAGGAGAGATATTTCAGACTCTAGAAATGAGATGCGCGAGCATGAAGATTGAAGAGAATCTGTTTTTTGTTCCACAACGAGAACACGTGATTCTAGAGAAGACCATTTGTCATCCAGATGTTGGAGCGTTTTATTGGTTTCCTCCATGAAAGGTTTCAAGGCACGAATTTCCTCAAGAATTACATCCATGGAGGCTGAGGAAGAGTTCACTGGAGGCGGGGGATCTTTTTTCAGTCTCTTGGTGGAAGTCACAGATATTTTGCTAGGAAGCTGTGTCTTTGGAATGGCGCCTGGTGTATGGTCAGCCTTCTGAGGAGAAATGTCTTCCATTTCGTTATGAGTAGAGTCTGAGTCTGAGTGCACAGTATGTTTGGTGAAAGCAGATAGTTTAAGGTTCCTTAGTCTCCCCATAAAAAAGAAAAAGGGAGTTTAGTAAGCAGTGCGTTGTTGAACCTTCAAAAGCAGAAATAGTAAAATCAGGCACACTGTGAGAAAAAGAAGGTTTCAACTCTAAAAGAGTAGAGCGCACCGAGTTATGTCAGTAAATCGCAGGGTCCACCTCCTAAATCAATTGAGACACTGTATATGTAGAGAATAAAGAATAAAGTTCACATAATGAGGATATTTAAGCCTTCCGATTTATAATAAAGAAACCTCTCCTCAAAAATGACATATTCTGAGAAATAAGGGCACAAAAAACAAGGTAAACATGTTTGTTTTTCTAAAATAAATGTGCCAACTGCGTAGAGGCAGAAAGAAAACTAAGCGTTGAAAAAAGGCTTCAGAACCTCCTGAAAAAGGATGCCTTTAATTATAAGGTGCGAAAGAAATCAAGAAGGGCTGTTTCAGCTGTGAGGGAAAAACGTTCTCGGTAATCAAAATGGCGGCCGCCGCCTCAGGATATTGAGAAATCCCTCGTTGTCATTATAGCCTCAAAAACGCTGCAGCGAGAAAATAAAAACAGCTCCAGCGACTCACCATACCATGAGGGAGAGATACCTCAAATCTCATCCCTCTGCGAGCGCTGGAAGCGATCTCAAATTGCATAAAGGCTCCTCGGCTCGCCGGAGCTCCGCCCCGCCACGCCATCTTAGAGCGGTGCCGAAACCACGCCCCATATGAACACTACTTCAATGCCATAAATAGTTGAATCCCTTCTGCCTTTGTCGTACTAAATCATATTACTTCTCTTAAACATAACCAATACATAGAAATCATACTGCATCCATTAGTCTACACATTCATCGTTCAGTCCAACCATTGGTTTTAGAGCAGATTTCGGACCATTTTCAAGGCATGACGGGGTCGTGATGGAGGAAGAGTTCTGGAGTATCTATGAACATGTAACAATGTAGATGGTTGTGCCCTTACAGGGCCTTGCTGCCCCTGAACACCCGCACACCCCCACTGTAATATATTTTCTCACACAGAAACCTCCTTGTAAGAAAATCCATTCACGAATGTGAAATGAACTGTTGTTAATTGCAAACGTCAATTTACCATATTTAGATATGTTCACGTGTCTGTCAAACATAATGCACAAATAGCCAGGTGATGAGACCCCTCTGTGCGACAGAATCTAAAACAGCATTCAAAATGTTTTTCTTTTTTGCAGACAATTACACTCTAGCTTGGTTAAATAACACAATCAAGTGTTTTTTCAGTTGAATGGACCAATCAGCCCTTAAAGCACAGCTGTTGTTGCAGCTGAACATTTACATGGCTGCAAGCCTTTCTGACAGAGGTTGTTACATCTCTCTAGTTAATGGCATAGCTAAGCTGCTGGCTCACAATAATTAAGATGCAGATATCTCCAACAAAGCGTGCTGAAAAGTGCAATAGATTGTTTAACTTAAACATCCATATTTCATTGTATTTTAAATGTCTCCTTTGTGTTCTTGCGTGCTTTGTTTTATAACCCTTCAGTGTAGTGGATGGCCCTCGTAAACACTTACATTTTTTTCAAACCATTTATTGCTAAATTTGTTTTTCCTGCGCGATTTAGCGGCGCTCTTTCAGTTTTGCATTTGAAAGAGAAGTCGCTGTTCTGCAAGAAATAACTTCTCCGCAAGCAGCAGTGAGTGAGTAAAACTTCGTGTATTAAACCGCAGTCTAGTATCCCATTAAATATACATTAGAGAATGTTGAATACATGAATCGCAACTAAGCAGTTCATCATTCTGTTTATGCTGATGTGTAAAATTAATCTTGACATTTCATGGAAATGGATGTAGGAAAGCAGGTCAAGATGTAATCAAACATCTTCCAATCTCAAACCTCTCGTACGCAAATAACAATATGTAAAAGGGAGCATTCTAGCCTGCCAAAAGGATTTGGTAACCAGATTCTGAGAGGTTTGAATAAAAACTTCTCATTTCATCACCAATGTGACATTGTCTTTTTGTAAAGTAAGTTTACCTTAGAAAGTTGCAGAAACTTTGTGGGTACAAAAGAGAACCAAAAACACTGTCATTTGTTCGATGATGTCACGGAAGAGAACCATTTATTACATCAGTTGTGATATCACTTCTCAATTCACCATCAAACTCATTGAAGAGCCCACTAATGCAGATTAAGGTCTGTCCATCTCACAGTCAGGGATAGCTACACCCAGCATGTTCAAGAGGTAGGGCCAGATTTACTAAGGGTTTGTGCTAGGTTAAAATCACACAAACCTTTCAAGGGGATTTACCTTCCAGCTCAAAATGTGTTTTTTTACTGAAAAGTTGCCCTTTCCTCAACACAGATAGCATGTTCTGCTGCTTTACAACACTTTGGGCTAGATTTAGCATCATTTTGCGCTGTGTTTGAGTCACAATAGTGCCGCAAACCAGCACAACTGTTTTTTTTGTCATTTACTTTCCAGCGCAAAACTTATTTTGCACTGGAAATTGCCTAACTGCAAAGTAAAAAGAACAATTGATGGGCAGAATGCAGAACAATGTCATACATTCACCGTAGTACAGAGATCTGGGCTTAAATCCATCGTTTTTTTGCTCCCCATGCCATTCCAGATTGAACCCAGCCAAATGCAAATCAGTCTTGACCCTGCACCCAATAGGAACAGTCCAGCCCGAACGTCCAGGCCAGATTCTCCATGGATTGGAAACAAGCATCCTATGACCAGGTTCGGGGTTTCACCCCTCATCAGCCAGGATAGCTTGACTCCAGTGGCATGGACAGTACGGGACCCACGTCTGAGCATACCCGTACCACTCGGTGTGACAAATGCAAAAAGAACAATTGATGGACAGAATGCAGAACAATGTCAAACATTCACCCCAGTACAGAGTTCTGGGCCTAAATCCATCGTTTTTTTGCTCCCCATGCCATTCCAGTTTGAACCCAGCCATATGCAAATCAGTCTTGACCCTGCGCCCAATAGGAACAGTCCAGCCCGAACTGCAAGGCCAGGTTCTCCCTGAACTGGAAACAAGCATCCTATGACCAGGTTCGGGGTTTCACCCCTCATCAGCCAGGATAGCTTGACTCCAGTGGCATGGAGAGTACGGGACCCACGTCTGAGCATACCCGTCCCACTCGGTGTGACAAATGCAAAAAGAACAATTGATGGACAGAATGCAGAACAATGTCAAACATTCACCCCAGTACAGAGATCTGGGCCTAAATCCATCGTTTTTTTGCTCCCCATGCCATTCCAGCTTGAACCCAGCCATATGCAAATCAGTCTTGACCCTGCGCCAAATGGGAACAGTCCAGCCCGAACTGCCAGGACAGGACTGGAAACAAGCATTCTAGGACCAGTTTCAGCGTTTCACCCCTCATCAGCCAGGATAGCTTGACTCCAGTGGCATGGAGAGCACGAGACCCACGTCTGGACATACCCGTCCCACTCGGGGTGACAATTGCAAAAACAATTGATGGACAGAATGCAGAACAATGTCATGCATTCACCCCAGTACAGAGATCTGGGCCTAAATCCATCGTTTTTTTGCTCCCCATGCCATTCCAGCTTGAACCCAGCCATATGCAAATAAGTCTTGACCCTGCGCAAAATGGGAACAGTCCAGCCCGAACTGCCAGGACAGGACTGGAAACAAGCATTCTAGGACCAGTTTCAGCGTTTCACCCTCATCAGCCAGGATAGCTTGACTCCAGTGGCATGGAGAGCACGAGACCCACGTCTGGACATACCCGTCCCACTCGGGGTGACAATTGCAAAACAATTGATGGACAGAATGCAGAACAATGTCATGCATTCACCCCAGTACAGAGATCTGGGCCTAAATCCATCGTTTTTTTGCTCCCCATGCCATTCCAGCTTGAACCCAGCCATATGCAAATAAGTCTTGACCCTGCGCAAAATGGGAACAGTCCAGCCCGAACTGCCAGGCCAGGACTGGAAACAAGCATTCTAGGACCGGTTTTGGCGTTTCACTCCTCATCAGCCAGGATAGCTTAACTCCAGTGGCATGAAGAGCACGGGACCCACGTCTGGGCATACCCGTCCCACTCAGGGTGACAAATGCAAAAAGAACAATTGACGGACAGAATGCAGAACAATGTCATACATTCACCCCAGTACAGATTTAGGCCCAGATCTATGTACTGGGGTGAATGTATGATATTGTTCTGCATTCTGTCTATCAATTGTTGTTTTTGCATTAGTCACCCCGAGAGGGACGGGTATGCCCAGACGTGGGTTCCGTGCTCTCCATGCTACTGGAGTCAAACTATCCAGGCTGATGAGGGGTGAAACCCCGAAACTGGTCCTAAGATGCTTGTTTCCAGTCCAGGGAGGACCTGGCCTTGCAGTTCGGGCTGGACTGTTCTCATTGGGCACAGGGTCAAGATTGATTTGCATATGGCTGGATTCAAACTGGAATGGCATGGGGAGCAAAAAAACGATGGATTTAGGCCCAGATCTATGTACTGGGGTGAATGTATGACATTGTTCTGCATTCTGTGTATCAATTGTTGTTTTTGAATTTGTCACCCCGAGTGGGATGGGCATGCCCAGACGTGGGTCCCGTGCTCTCCATGCCACTGGAGTCAAGCTATCCTGGCTGATGAGGGGTGAAACCCCAAAACCGGTCCTAGGATGCTTGTTTCCAGTTCAGGGAGGACCTGGCCTTGCAGATCAGGCTGGACTGTTCCCATTTGGCGCAAGGTTGAGATTGATTTGCATATGGCTGGGTTCAAACTGGAATGGCATGGGGAGCAAAAAAACGATGGATTTAGGCCCAGATCTATGTATTGGGGTGAATGTATGACATTGTTCTGCATTCTGTCCATCAATTGTTATTTTTCCATTTGTCACCCGAGTGGGACAGGTATGCCAAGATGTGGGTCCCGTGCTCTACATGCCACTGGAGTCAAGCTATTCTGGCTGATGAGGGGTGAAACCCCAAAACCGGTCCTAGGATGCTTGTTTCCAGTCCAGGAAGGACCTGGCCTTGCAGTTCAGGCTGGACTGTTCCCATTGGGCGCAGGGTCAAGATTGATTTGCATATGGCTGGATTCAAACTGGAATGTCATGAGGAGCAAAAAAACGATGGATTTAGGCCCAGATCTATGTACTGGGGTGAATGTATGACATTTTTCTGCATTCTGTCCATCAATTGTTGTTTTTGTAACAGTAAAGTAGTGTGAAGCTCTGCTTTACGTTGCCTGGCATTAAGGGGGTGTTACATGGGCGTTCTTATGCAACCACCCATGCTTTTTGATGCAAAATCCTACCTACCAAAAATTTAAGACAGGGTTTTGCGTCAAAAGTTGACGCCATTTGAAAGCAGGCATTAAAAGGAGAAATGTTCCCATTTCTCCTTTCTTTTCTGACTTTGTATGTGTGCTGCACTGTACAGCACACACACAAAGTAGGAAATGTTGTAAATGTTCTCTGCTATTAGGAAGAGAACCTATTTAGTACAAAATCTATGCTAGACTCATGCACACACCCTTGCAGTGTGGCACAAAGGTGTGTGCATGGCGCTCATCAGCAAAATTCTGCACCAGCACTAGACAGAAGGGCGGAGAGAGCTGTAGCTCTGTAGATATGGCTCTTTCCTGCTCTCTCCTTCTCACATAAAACAGTGTAGCAATTCTGGGTGCTGCGCAGCACTGTATGAGAATTTTATACATCTGGCCCTTTGACTTAAAGGAGAGTCACTTGTGTTTAACTTGGGCAGATCAATGCAACCACCCAGAGTGTTTGACACTAAAAGGATCTATTAAGATAGCCAGACCAGACTTTGAATTTAAAAAAACAACAGCTTCTGGAAGCAGGCACTAACAAGAAGAAATGCTTTAATTTCTCAAAATGTTCCACATGTTGCACATGGCCTGGCATCGCAGAGGCCCTCCAGTGCCCAACCATGACCAGCCAGGGCTGCTCATCCCCCCCCCTAAAAACATGGAAACTCCAGACGTATTTTATTACAAACATTATTGAAAGCAAAATCACATTTCATTTCCCTATTTGCATAAGCAGAAATCCTTCATATTTACATCATTATTTACACCAGGTTATGCATGCCTAACATAACAGAGAAGCTAGGCATTATCGTCCTACCACTATCTATACATGTTCCTGCATATCCCAACTTATACCTCAATGAGATCATGATTGACTCCCCTGACACCTCTCCGGTCTAGGCCCAGCCTCTCCGCCCAATGACCTGTGGTGCGTCCCTCCTTAGGGGAGGTGCCCACACCCCCCACCACATCCCCCTTCAGGGTTGTGCCCTGTGCAAGGAGTCTGTCTGCCTGCAAGGATACCTATTTCGGGAACCCCTTACACTCGTCACTTCTCCTCTCCCCAAGGGCCAGTGCTGGGCATGCCCATTGCGCATGTGCTTGTGGTTGGCCATAAGGGCCAGACGATAGCGCTGGCTCGCAACCCCCCACATCCCTGGATCCTTTCAATAACCTCCTGCCAGCATACCTTGGATGGGTCTGTGACCCTGCTGTCATGTAAATGTAAGGAAAGGTAGTATTTGACCCCCCAATCATGACTTCCACAGGCTAGCATAGTTCACCTACTATCTTGCCTCCCCCCAAAGTGTACCACTCCTCTACCGAGGGCGATGCATGAGCTAGGACAAAATATTATCTATGAACATATCATTTCCAATCTTAGAAAGGCGCACACCATCCTGCAAGAAAAAATGCTCTCCTTTAAAGAGTCCATGAGGAATGGAACCCAACCTAGGTGATCTGAATAGTTTGCTAACTTTATTATGCACTTGCTTTACCAAATGGTTCACGGTGCGGATCGATTTACCACCACTCCACTCCATCCTTGGCATGATGAGTGCCAAGACCACCTGCGGGAACCTTCGAGCCAGCCAACCCAGTTTAGGTATCAACATCTCCAACAGCTGCCAGCAACCAACATGCACCAAATCGTTGCCATCCAAATGCAGTATGATGACCCAGAGGGCCGTTACCATTGCGTTCGAAGCAGTCCTCGGCTGGCCAGTTGCAATCCCCTTCAGCCATAAAATTGCATGCAGTAACCTGCTTGCCTCTTTCTTTTGTAAAGTCACCTGCAAGATAATTCACCTTAGCATGCCAGAGATAGGAATGGCCTAGGACCCAAACATCTGTGATCCCGGTCGGCTCCACATGGACAGGGGTCGCCAAGACTTCCAGCTGCTTGTTCGACTCGCCACACCCACCACCTGAACATGTGGGACAGAAGTAGAAAGGGATCAGTAATCTGGCACCACAGTCATAACATACGCAGCCTCACATAAATTCTTGCAGCAATCTGAAGACCATCTACCAATCCTCCGCACTGCTGTACCAAGGAGCCCCATTGCTGCTCCTGCTGCTGCGGCTGCCCCAATCCTAAAGGAGTGAGACCCAAGCTCTGAGGGATCATAGCCTGCCACCCATAGGGCCCTGTTAAGCATTCTGCAAATTTGGTACCTGGTCAGGTGAGTCCTATCAGCATGGACCAGTAAGGGCCCCACCACAGCCTGACAACGGCCAGACAAAAACAACTTCACATTGTAAACTGCCAGCATGCGTAACCCGGGGCTCTTTTTAGCAAGATTTGGTCACCCCTCCCAGCTTGGTCAATCTTGAACCTGGGAATATTAATCACCAAGGACCCATACCCATCAACCAATGGACATCCGCAAGCTGCAACCCCACCGCCAAGGTCCTTCTTGTTCCTGACCACCAGTTCACACACCTCAAAAGCACCATAAAAGGCGAGGGTAAATGCTGCCTTAAACAGACTTACTTCCCCAAGGACCCACAGAATGCCCCCAATGACTCCAATATTGCTGCTAGCCTGCCCCATCAATGGGACGCTTGGTCTCTGGCTTAAAACCTTCCAGGCACCCCCATCCCTTCACCACTCTCTGAACTAGGAGGTCCTGTCGGGGTACCCCAGCATCTTTGCAAAAAAGGTAAACGCGCAATGTGACGCCTTGCGGTGGCCACCGAACGCTCTCACCCCACAGGGACTCAAGAACCCCATAATTGAAACTGAGTTAAACCAAGACCCATTCCCCGCGCCCTGAAAAGTCGCAGTAAGCACAGAATGCCCCTCTGAAAGCCTGCCTGGTCCTGGGGACTAAGCTGCCACGAGGTCTGGTAAGCTGTGGCACCAATCTGCCACAGATGGTCCGGGAAGGGCGTAGATGAAGCCGCTGCTCCTGGGTGAAGGAACCTGAAAGCGTGCATCTTGAAATGAGACAATGCATCAGAGGCATTGTTAAAGACGCCTGGTGCATGCTTGGCCCTAAATAACACATTCAACCTTTTGCTTAACCTGTGCCCTGACCCTCGTTGGCACCAGAGGAACTGCCTCCTTAGGAGACACCCCTGCCCTCTGAGGCTTCTCCTCCTGTCCCACTGGAGACACAACCCCCAAAGGTTGCACCCTCAATGCAGCAACCTCACCATCCAAAGCGTCCACCTTACAGATGAAGGCCTCCAAGAGCACCTCGGTCCTGGAGTGGTTCGCACCTTTCCGTGCTCCTGACATAATTGCCTCCCAACCAAACGATAGTCTCTGGTTCTGAATATTACTCCACACTAAGTATGACCACCAGTCAGATGCTTCACACCTAAATGCCCCCACCAGGGTACCACAACAAAGCTGCCTACAAGCAAAGCCCAACAAACACCAAAGCACACTGGCCAATTGCCGTCCCAGACCAAAGCAACCTAAAAATCTGATGCATGCAGCCCAAAGTTAATGAACACAGTTGAAACATACCTCAAAGCCCAGGCAAATCACCCCTTTAAATAGCTCCCCTCAAAAATGCCATAGACTGCGCCACTAGTCATCCTCCTGCAGGACCCACAACCCAACAGACAACAGACTGCCTATGGTGAGCCGTAGAGCACAAGCCCTCAGCAGTGCCCAAACCAAAACAAATAAAAATTACCAAGCAACACTCCCCACAATGCCCCCTACCAATGCAGCCCTGCTCCCTGCAGCAACAGCGGTCCCCAGCCAGGGCCGCCACAGAGCACAAAACCCCCAGGTCGTGTGAGCCACGCTCTAACCTGGGCTGACCCCAGACTGGAGACGGCTGTGCTGCTGTCCCAATGCAGAGTAATGCGGCTAGCGGGAGCGCACTGAACTCAGAGGGGAAGAGAGAAAAAACAAAGAAACAAAAGAGGCGCTGCTGTCCAGATTGTGGTCGGCGATCGGGAATAAAAGACCCAACTGCCACCTTGCGCCCCCTTTTATGGACGGGACTTCGCGATCCAAGTGGACATGTGTCTGGGAAGCCGAAACCAAAAACTTCTGGGGTCCTAGCTCTGCCTCCAGCCAATTGCTGCCCTTGATATTAAAGGGTGGCAGTGCACAGCGCTGCCAACCCCCTACCTTGGTGTGCTGGCCCTGCGCGGCCGCCATGTGTGCGGCTCCCCCGAAGTGGTGGAGCCTTGGCCATGCATGTTTTGCTGTACAGTACACATACAATGTATGAGATATTTAAAAATCTATCTAGACATAAGATTTTGTACTGGAAAGGTATGGGATACAGAACCGGTGGTAAGCAATAGGCAAATGGCGCTCGTAGGTCTATCACATATATAATTCAGTTGCGACAAGAAATCTGGTACGGTGCATTAGGTAGGGAAAAACCACCAAATCCCCAAATATGTGGTCAACAGACCACTCTACTGTAAATCTAAATCCTCTGCACATGTTTGAAAATAAATACACATGAAGTTGCAACTATATATCACAACAATGCTTGTCTTGTATTTTCCAAAGTCTTTAATTCAAGTTCTTCTGTAAGTGAAGTTAATTCTGTACTCCACTTAATCTGTTTCTTAGCCTTCTTTGCCAACACGTGTTTCGTCGCCGTTACAAGGGATTACCCCGCGACTTCTTCAGGGCTAAGGGAATATATAAACAAGTGCTTGTTCGTGTGTACATCTGTAATTTGTACAATAGCTTTCGCGACATTGTCAGAGTGACTTTAGTGACATGAGTAGGTTTAAATTTGTGGGTTAAACTGTGTGGAAATCCATGCGATAAATACTATTGTACATGCACTATTGCTAGTGCACCAATATACTGGTGGCGGAAGAAAGAACAGAAAAAACCCTGTTGCTATAATTGTCAATATTTTGTCCATAAGCACAATTGTTATTGCTGACTCCCTCTATAGGAGTCATCCTCAATATAAAATTATAACATAAATGCAAATGTGATGCCTGCATGCCCGGAATTGCACCTTGTCCACTGAGGATGACTCCTATAGAGGGAGTCAGCAATAACAATTGTGCTTATGGACAGAATATTGGAAAGGTATGCTTGCTGATTAAATTCTATACTAAAAAGCACACGCACTCTAGTACAAAGCTGGTGCATTGCTTTAGGCTAGCTTGTTTTTGCATAGGCGCTGGGGTAGTGAGCAGCATCAGGTAGGTCATTATTAGTAAATATGGCTCTTAGCTGTTTCTCTGCCTTGTACAAGGCAGCGCAGCAACTCTGGTTGCTGCATTACTCTAAAATAACTTTGCGCCTCAATCTCTGATTTTCAGCCAGGCGCTGTGATTGAAGGAATCTGAAATCAGAGACTAATCCAGTTGTACCTAGAGGACTTTTCTGAGCATGGTCCGTCCTTTAACATGTCCCTATACAGAGGCAGAAGGGATGCTGACACCATAGCCTACTTTGGCTGCTTGCAGCAATATCTGGTGAAGGGCTTGGTTTTTGTCCAGGTCCTGCACTCAGTGCCACTGTCCATAGAACTCATTGGGTATGGCTTTTGTCAGTGTCCAGTAGAAAAAGACTTTGAACAAACCCTGTATGTATTTGTAGGCACAGCATTCTTACTCTTAATGTTCATTGAATATAGCATTCAGCAGCACTCTGTTCTCAGTCGCACTAGCAGTGACAGGCCTTCAGCCAATCCCTCTGTGTTTTGACAGGTGTGGCTGACCCTTAGTACAAGGCCCTGGACCTAGCACATATTGCCCTAGGTTCCGCTGGCATGCACAGTGAAAATATCCAGCAGCCATTAAACGCAGAGACTGCCCAACAGTGTTGGCCTGTGCTCAGAAACCTAGTCTCAAGGGAAATTCAGTGATGTCATAAATTATGTTAATGTGGATTTGATAGGTGATATCATTGATGATATAACTTTGTAATGTCGTATGGGATATCATATGTAAGCATGCATGTGGGAAAGGTATATTACATAGCGCACCACCATATTCACATTTCAGTGACTTGTAGGTATTGTTTTGTCACTGTGATGTCCCTTTAACTGAACATTGTTTAAAAGGAGTTTCTATGTCAGTCACTAGTATCAAAATAAAGAAACACAATATCCATTTTCAGTTCAGTGATTTTATTTACAGTGAGATGCCTTGGTTCTCTTTATGATTTTGTCACAGTGCAATAAAATCCAGACTGTTGTACCACTGGCCTAACGAAACTTGAGGGGGCCTCCCTGCAAGGTACGTGGAGGGACTCCCTCTGGGCTCAGTCAGGAGCTCTCTGTCCAGAGTGCTGTGCTGAGGGGGCCCCCTGGAGCGTGCCCCCCCCCGCACCGCGGGGGCTGCGGGGTCCTGTGGTACGCCCCTGTGTTGTACGCCTGTTTGAGTTGTTGAAACATGCAGGAGTGGGACCTACCTTTTCCAGGAAGACACAACTGGGAGACAGATAGATAAGAGAAAACTCTCCTTTCTAGCATTCACTAAAAAGAGAAATAGTTTCCAAAAAAGTAAATACAAATATATAAGTTATTTGGAAACCTTGTATTTTAACACTCATTTGTTTTGCTTTTTTCAACATTTCTGGTGATAATCATGATATATGATTCTATGTAAAAAGTAAGGAAATCTAAAGCTAAAGTACTAATCAGAGAATCTTTTCATTAGATTGAATAATAAAAGCAATGTAAAGAAAGACTATTCAAAGAACATGAACTGCATGTGCACATATACCATTGATTTATATAATCTGGTACTAGAGATTACTGGGGAATACAGAAAACTGCATACCACTTAATCCGAATTGAGAAGCAATTAATTATTCTTAGTTTGATTAATTGAATCCCATGGAGTTATGTAATGGTACTCCTGGCTCTGGGATTCGGACATTGATAATCATCCTTTTATCAGTTTAAAATGGAAAGAACAACAATTTGGGTTACAGATTACTGTCACAAACGGAGAAAGAGCTACTACATCAGTTAGAGCTGGAGAGAGCAATCGTTTAGGTGTGCAGTTTACGGCCCGTAGCTAATATATGCCACCTCCTCTTAATGAAATGAGCACAAATTCAAATTCTGAAAAGATGTTTTAAATCCAGTTTTGGAGATGGGATAGAAATGTTTTCATCTTGCCCACATCTTGTAGCTTATTAATCATTCTTTTTGATATTTTAGATATTTTATCACAAAGCATTCTTTACACTTTTGAGCTACTTTAAAAACTGCCTTTTAAGGAATATCTTTAAGACAAAGCTTGGTTGTTGCCTTTCAGTGAGGGATTAGCCAGTCATGGCTATCATTGTAGGTAAATCACTGGTCACACACAGTCCTCTCTTGCTCTCTAGTCTATGGGTTAAGATGTCTTGAATTTACCAATTAGAATACTGCTTTTATATTAGAAATCAAGCAATCTCCAAATGTCAGCGCTTTTTATGATAAATATTATAAAAGCATTAGTGATGGAAAAATGGAAGCTAATGAATAGTTTATATGTGATAACTAGATATTTTCTTATAACTGTAAATTTTATCTATGGGTTGTTTTATGTTTCTGTAGTCTAAGTGGCTTCTGCTCGTTTGTACTTTCTTGTCATGTAGACATTCAATTAAAAAATACAACCATTGAATGTAAGTTGCTGTCTTTTACAAAACTTCCATTGGTCATCGTATCACAAATAATTAAAACAAAAAAGAAGAAATAATGTATTATTCTTAATGTAGTCACAATTTTATCTTTAACGTCAAAGATTTTTAGTTCGGTGTTCTGTTGTCCCGTCTGTTATTGATGGCCAAAGGAAATGTTTGCGAAAATTATACATTATTTGGATATTTTTCTCCATTTTATAAGTAGTTTCCCACAGAGTAAATGAATGTCAGGTGAGTGCAGTCGAGGGCCGTGGAAAGTGCTTTTACATGTTGTGAAAGGGAAGGGAATAACTTTGCACAAATGTTCTACATTTTCTGTTATTTTACAGAGGAAATATACCATGCATTCTGCAGAACACATAGGACGAATATGCCTCTCAGGATTGGTTTTGTGCAGGAAGGTGTCTCTCCCTGTACAAGAACAATCCTGAATGCAATGCAGGCACCCTTGCACCATAGTACAAGGGTGCTTTCATTGGTGGTAGGCTACCAAATGGGCGCCAGCGCAGAGGAAAAGGAATGAAATGCCTTATTGCCTTAAATACAGTGCTCTTTCCCTGTCATGCAGTGCAGAGCAGCAAGGTGACCTACTGCGCTGCACTGCTGGACAAGTTTGTAAATAGTAAGCCTGGGCGTAGTTCGCAAAGTAGCGCTACGCGAAGCTACGCAAAGTGCAGTTCGCACTACGCGAGCTACGCGTAGCACTACGCGAACTGCGTAGTGCACTGTTCGCAATGATTGCACAGTGCCAGATGCTTGTCCGCACTGTGCAATCATTGAAAACGGCATCTTGCACAGTGCGAGCTGTCTTTTACTGCCGCTCGAGTAGATTTTTACTCTAGCGGCAGCTTTCTCAACGCGGACTGGTAGTTTCTCATCGCGAGCGATCGCGAGCATACGCGACCACTCGCAATGGAAACCTGACCTCCCCGCGTTGAGAATCTCGCTGGGAGGTTTATTTTCCACGCTCGCGATCGGCAACTTGATGTTGCTGATCGCGAACGAGGAAAAAGTCTCGCCGGGATGTCATTTTGCTTGCTCGCGGTCGCCAACTTGACGTTGAGGACCGCGAGCAAGCAAAAAATGACCGCTGCACTACGCTACGCTACGCGTGTTTGCACTGTGCTACGTGCAATTCGCGTTGTGCAAAGTAGCGCAAACTTCGCAAACTACGCGAGCGTAGCGTAGTGCTTTGCCCAGGGTTAGTAAATAGGCCCCAAGTTATCTGCATTGTGGCAGAGAAATTCATGGCAGTAAAACCATTTGCTCATGCCAGGGATCCTTTTATTAATTCCTAGCAGGTGAAAATGGAGGAATATTGGCATAATACTGCCAATGTCATGTGACATTTTCTCTATATTGCTGTTTCCTCAGTGAGGAATTGAGCACTCAGTAAAATTAATTGTCGTGTAGCTCAGCCCTTTCTGTCCATATTTTCCTTCGGTTTTTAAAAAGCCTCCGTGGAGTCCCTTGTAGAATTTCTTTTTCTACATCCTATGAAGTTTGTGGATATTTTTTTCCTCTTCCAGTCCAACAAGGGGATTCACTCCAATACATTGCTAATTCAAATCTCCGAACATTTCTCTGGTGGGAAAGGGTCAGAGAGAAGTATGGGAATGTCCACAAACACACAGCATTAACACTGTGTAAAAGTAAGCCATGCCTCAAACCACCCACTCTCAACTTCTTGTGTGGTATATACTAATGTGTAATGGTACAGAATTGACATGCACTTACAAAGCAGTAAATGCCATCACGCCTGAAAGGCAACCTCTTTTCAATACCTCATAGGAATAAATGCTGCCATACTCAGCTTCAGACATGTGTTTATGGCTGATAATGGTTTTGTAACATGGACCCCCACAGTTGGGCTGGTCACAATCTCCAAACATACAACTCAGTCAAAAATATTTGATAGTGAAAACGCTCTGGGCTGTTTCTTCCAATTCAACTCTAGTCAATTGACCTTTGTAGTAGCCTGAGAGGCAAAGGGGTTAACAACAATTTAAATCTTATGGTACAGTGGGATCATTGAAGACCACAAAATAAGAGTCTGATTCAATATCTTGAAGTTAAATGGTTTATTACAAACTCAAAGCCATAGTGATATATATCAAACTCAAGAACATAGTACAGAAATATAAAATTACCAAAGGAAGACCAGAGCGTCGTACAATATTCATCCTCAACAGCAAAAAGTATAAAAGAATTTCTGTGGCTACAATGAAAAAGATAAGGAAAAGGTTTTGAAGACCATGAATAGTTTTGATCCTTCTCCTCATAGATGGAAAAGATTTGCAACATCTACTAAACCATACACTACACTAAGGATAGGGGAAACCCTATTAAATTAAGGAAGCAAGAAATGTGACATCATCAGAGCCCCTGTAGAAGTTTTATAGGTAAAGAATCATTTATAGCATGAAGCCACAGAATCAGAGATATCAAGAGAGGTCTGTAACTCTCCAAGTCTAAAGGAAATCTGACTAACCGCAAGGTGGGTTCACCAATTAAATGCACAAAGAACATTAGAGTAATTTGAACTCAAACACATCACAGTACTTTTCTAGTTCCCAGAAATATATTTGGTGCCTTGAACACTACTCCCATATTCCAGTCTGATAGGACCAACTGGTAACCCTCCCTTTGTTCTTCATTAAAATTATTTGATCCTGCCAGTTCTTCCTCACCTCACTATATCAGAAATACAATGTGCTTTTTTCTAACTAATGGATGCCTTTGGTCTGCACCTGCAGAAGAGAAAACATGCAGAAAAACAACTTTCAAGTTAATAATAAAAGTCTCAACTGTAAGCTTTGGGCCTACAATCATGCTAACTTAACAGCTTTCTTTAAATGGATATTAGTTCTGCAACCAGCATATTTAATCCACTAAATGAAATCTTTAATAATGGAATCAAGCTATAATATACTGTACTCTTACATGTGGCACGATAAACGAATACATGGTCTTTATTTATATAGAAAGCATTGAACACACATATGATTCCTTCTCACTACTCCCTGGTGAATGAACTACATTAAATGCATTTTAGTGCACCAGCTTACAATTTGAACCTACAGAAGATTAATATTAGCAATCCAGATGTTTCAGAACAGGAAAACGTTAATATGCACACAGATATATGTGAAAAAGACACAATAAATGCACTTTTTATACCTTTGGTGCACCATATGTCATTGGCATTACTGCATCACACAAGTACATAAAGCCAAATGTATATATATATATATATATATATAATGTAATTAAATTATGCTACTCCAATAGTGAGTATTAAAATATACATTAGGCGTACATATCATGTGCAATATCACTTCAAAATGCAAATAGGTATCTGGCTACATAAAGGCAGGGACCACAGACACACACACACACACATAAATGCACCGATGAATGTAAACAAGGAAACCAAAAAGCCAGCAGACATTGCACCTTTGAAAATATATACATATATCTGCAAATCTGGGAATGAGGGAGGTAGTAACTCCTGCTCCACACCTGTCTCCAGCTACTCCTTATCAAACCACAATCACTCTCCTCCAATTAGTGATTGACTGTTAATTGATTACTGGGGATTATGGAAATGTGCTGTTGCTTGGTGTGCACAGTAAACACACACAGAGCATACATGTGGACTTGGATCATGAAATCATGTTGTGTAGCTCACCTCAACATACTTTCTTAAGATAACCCTGTAAGTAAGTCATGAATGTATGCACAATTGAAATGTAAAGAAATTTGAAATGACATGAACTGCAGTATGACAATCCATGCCTTTCCTAAAAGCATGTCTGCATGTGCCCACTATCCTCATCACCTCACTCCTTTAAGGCATCCTACCAACGATCCTTAACAAAACTATAAAAGAACACATACTGTGCCCAGGCAACAAAGAGGGACCTTAAATTAGTGTGCAAGATCATTGTTGTCTACTGCATACTACACAATAGTGACCCAAACCTATGAACCTAACAAGGTCCTCATGGTGAGCCAAGCCCCAAAGTTCAAAGCCTGATTGCAAACAACCATCATAGAGCTTCACTTTACAACATAGATGCATCTCGATTGTATTCAAGTGTAAGGCCAGTTTGAGTCAATGCTGAAAAATAAATTTACCTTTATTCACACATAGCAGTTTGAGACATGACTAACTGTCTCTGCAAGATAAAACAGCTATTCATGGCTGAGAGAATGCACTTCACAAATGACAACTTGTTAGACATACAGTTTCAATAAAAAAAGAGAGCGGCCCTGTAGGAATGTAGTATCTGCTTCTTATGGTTACCCCCACTTTTTGCTTCATGTGATACTTTCTTTGACTAGTCTGACTGGGATCCTGCTAATCAGGACCCCAGACTATCTGCTTTCTCCCTAAACTGTTATGTCATGTACTTAGGTACACTCCAGATTGGATACTGGGGTACCCTTGTCAGTCTCTAATATATGGTACCCATTTGCCCAGGGCATAGGTACCCCAGAGGCCTCCCATGGGCTGAAGCATGTATTATGCCACCCATGAGAGGCCATGCAAAACGGAACTAAAGGTCTGCCATTGCAGCCTGTGTAAGTTGGTGCATGCACCACTTACTTAAGATATAGGTTTTCTATAGCTAAGGGTCACTACACTTAAAAACTATAAGTCACCCCTATAGCAGGCCTTAACAATCCTGAAGGAAGGGGGCTTGGTTCTAAGTGAGAGGGTGCCACTGCATGAGCAGGACACCCCTGCAGCCTATGGAGTCCATTCTCCCGGGTTGTTAGTGCAGCAGCCATTTACGACATATAGAGTGGCATTATGTGGCCACGTGATGACCAACTCTAAAACGGCTGAAAGTAACCCTATTGTGTTTGGTGTCAAACATTGTGGAAGCATACCCCCACACCGGTAACCGGTGTGGGAGGTATGATTCCACCCCTCAGAAGCGAGCTTCGTTGGGTCCCTGGTGTTCCCGGTACCAGCCTTCTAGTCCCGGGCAGCACAAAATGGTTGCTGCCGACCAGAGACACGTTTCTGCCCTCCTGCTGCTGAGCCAAGCTTGAGCAGAGGAAGGTAGAACAATAGGCATCCTGTCACAGGGAGGTGTGATCACCTCCCAGACAGGATTTAGTGTATTAGGGCTGGGTGGGTGTGCTTGCCAGCAACCAAAAGTCTGCATGAGGGGCACATTTGGTGTCCCTGTGCATAGTCCAGTTCAAACCAGTCCTGGGAGCCGTTGGCTCCTGCTCTGGCACAAAACTAGACAAAGGACATGGGAGTAACCTCCCCACTGTCCAGACCCTCCCCTGGGAGGGTCCCCTGAATCTGTCCAACCATCTCCGGTGGGTGCAAAAGGGCTTACCTGGCTGTAGGACCCTAGATTCGACATGGACAAGAATCTGAACAAGAAACCACTGAACTTCGACCATCTGGACACTCTGGACTTCGCTGGACTTCGTTTGGGCCCGACTTTGTCTCCCTCTCAGTCTGAAGCATTGTCTGTGCCCGTGCACCATACAGGCTCTGTGCAGGACCTGTGGAGCATCAAGGACAACCAAAGATATCTCCCTTGGAGTGAAAGAGTCACTCCCCTGCAACCACAGGCACCACATCCTGACTGACTGGTCTGCTACTCCTGAGCTCCTACAGACCCCGAAGGCTCCAGCAACACAGGAGGTGGGTTTCTATGTCCCTCAAGGTCTCAGCTGCCCTCTTAACAAGTTTGAGGCCAGAATCCCTTGTGGGGGCAGCTATACCCATACCCCTGTGCATCGCGTTCATTTGCAAGTGCATATGCTTGGTGGCAATTACCGAACAAGTGCACTGGGCTTTGAGTAGCCCCAACCTCTGGCACCATTTTCTACAAGGAACTCTGGCCTCCTCACACCGAGTGCTCCGTGGGTGGCTGCTTTGTGAAATCGCTTGAGGTCCTCTTGCGACTCCTGACCCTCCGGCCTGTGAGTCCACTTGAGGGGCAACTTTGCTTTTCTTGGGCTCCCCTGGTTGCTCCAGGCTTGCCCTGACTCCCCTGTGTTTGTTGAGTCTCCTGGACCTTTCTGGTCCGTACCGTAACCTTCCTTATCCTTCTTCATGGGTTGCCGTTGACAAGGCTTGTTGGGGCTCCCACTGGAGACTGACCCCTCAGCACTCGACATCCTTTGTGGGGCAGCTCGCATCCGCCTCCTGGTTGTCCTCGACATCTCCTGGTCCCCATGGCTGCAGAGTCAAGAACTCCCTCAACGCACCTGAAGGACCCGACTTCGGTGGGCATTTGACTACTGAGCCCCTGGTCACTCCTGAGTGACCCAGACTCTGTCCCCTCTGCTTTCCGGTACCCTTCAACAAGAATCCACCTTTGGATTCCGACGGACACTTTTCTTCCTTTCAGCAGCGGCTCTTCTTTGAAGTCCTCCATTGAGATCGACGGCGGTTTCCGACGCCACTTCAGACCTATGCACCCGGCTTCCCTGGGATAGGTAACTCTGGTACTACCGTATCCACGGTTGGGGTTGCTCTCCAACCTCCTAACTTCCACGGGGTTTCTTAGAAGTCCACTGGGAAGGGTCCTTAAACTTTAAAACTTCAACCGCGACTTCCCCATAGAATTGTACGGAGCACACAATTGTGTTCCCACACTGCACCCGTCCTCCGTGGGGTCCCTACTTACTCACCTTGGGTGGTTCCTTGGAGTCCCAGCGATTCTACGTCCTCTAGACAATGTCTTGGCTCGAGTCATGGTTCTTATACCACTATTTTAGTATAGGGTTTGGTCTCCCTCTGGAGCCCACTGTGCATTAGTGCTATTTACCTTTGTTTCTTTGCTACAGTATTGTGTGCTTTGTGAGTATCTTCGTGTAAGAAGATACTGTGTCCTACTAGAGAGTATTATATCAATAAATACATATTTTTATAACTACTGTGTGGTTCTCCTTTCATTTAACCAATACTATATGGTTGCATTCTGGTAAAACAAGCTGCTTAACATTCCTTCAAGACTACGCCTGAAGGCTGCTCTCCACAGCTACCATTTGGATAGCTTTCTAAGGTTATCTTTGACCTCTTAAATCACCATAGGGGTTGTTTGGACTGGTACAAGGTGCCCACTTTAATTAGTGGAAAGCATTTACCAGGCCAACTTCTCACAGGCCCCACTCTCCAAAGGGACAGAGCACCATATTCAGATTATCCAGTCAAGTAAAAACTCCCTGATACGCGACATTGACGAGGACTACTTATGCGTCTCGATTCGGCCAAGGCCTTAATATATGAAGAAAAGCACGATTGCTATTAAGAACGAAGAAGAACCCAAACTTGGGATTATTTGCCTGAGGAGAAAACCCAGGGAATTCACAGGAGAAAAAATATATATACTAGCAAAACGGTCATGCACACGGTAGCTTACAAGATAGGTTGCTATTTAACATATGCTACCATCATGGACCAAAGTTGATCATTATAAAGACCGTGAAGTACCAACTACATTACCCTGTATTGTTTTGGGTTTAAATTAAATTGAGGGAGAAATGTATTCATCCTGAAGAAGGTGGCTGTAAATACTGGGAATCCACCGAAATGCGTCGATGCAACTTGAACACTAAATCTGATTACTATTAAGTGATGTAGTAGATATCAATGATTTTATCGACACTCTGCACTTTAAATAATCAAAACAGATTAGTGATCCTAACACATATGTGGTTGTCTTATTTATTCTCCCTGCTTTTTGTTAGTATTTGATGAACTTAAATAATACGGGTGTTCCTTTTTTTGAAAATATGTGATTGTTGTTCATACATGTTCTGTTTTAGCAAGTATTTTGAGGTCAAGTTATGAACTTGTCTCCATTTTAATAACTGTCAGTGTTTGATATTAGAGAAAAAAATCTCTTCACCATTGTAAGGGAGGAACAACATGGAAAATGTGTATTTGTATGTGTTTAAACGGCCAGAACCTTGTATTTCCCCTTTTTTAACAATATATTTGTAATGTTTGAAAGTGATTGTGTTATTGTCAAATTCTGAAATATTGACTTTTATAAATAAAGTACAAAGATTTTTATCTATGTGGGGCTTTATCCTGATATATCCAGGGGAATGCAAGAAGTGATGAGCAAGAATGTATGAAGAGTGTGTGAGATTAGTTGTAAGATAACCAAAGGGAGTTTTTACTTGACTGGATAGACATACAGTATCACCTTGGTATCATGTTTTACTTACTATATGAGTCGATTATGTGTCAAACATTTTTGACCTATTTTGTTTGTTCACAACAGTACACCTACTTTCCGTATGTATTCTGCCACTCCAACGACCACTGTGTTCCTGAGACAAGACAAGTGTTGCAGAAGCAATGTAGACTCAACGGCTTCCCTGTCCTGCTGCACGCAACATGTGTTTTGGCAGACTCAGAAGCCACGCGCAGTAGGCCAAGGGAGAAGAGATGGGGATGTTTGTGGAGTACTTTTAGGTTTCTGCACATTCTCTCTGGAGTGACGGTGTAGGGTTTAAGATCATTTTAGTCAGAAGGATGCACAGTATTGGTAATCTATTTTAAGGGACGTTTATTGAAAACAAACACTTCATAGAATGTTATCCAAAACAAAAGAAAGGGACAGAAAAATAATGTCCTTCTCTCTGCTTCTCGGTATCCTTTATCTCTCTTTCTTTTTCTTGACAAAAAAATGAGGTGGTCCTCGGTCACGCGGTGTCTTGAATACCCTCTGGAGCTTTTATGTTGTCACTCGAAGTAAACACATAGAACACAGGTTAGGTTGCTGTGCTGTCGCTTGCGAGATATGGGTACTTAGGTGTTTTGTGCCCTTCACCGGGTGCCATGCACACAAAAAAAAACAAGAATTTTTTTCTGGGTGACTTCTCACCCCGTGAATACCACACGTTCATTATTTGTGACCTTTTAAGCCCTCCAACCACCTCCTAAAAACAGTTATGCTCCCCGGTTAGACTTGCCTGTGACCATGACCCTCCTAGGCCGTGGTTTTAAGGGTTGCAGTATCCACACCTCCTCGAGGCTTGCTAGAACCAAACACAGTGCTCAAAGAGTGGTCGCTTTCTTCCTCTCCGGTCGCACCATCACCCTCTTCCCCCTGTGTCACCCAGTCCCTGCCGAAGCTGCTTTCCTCCGGTTGACTCGTCTTTACATTTTCTCTCGCCCCGTGTGCTTCTGTCTCCTCAATTGAGATTTCCTTCTTCCGCTCGTCCCCGGAGAAAAGGCTCAGTCCTTCTTTTATGTTGTCTGTAGTTGAAGGAACTTGGTTGTGCATGGCTGGTGCACAGTTGTTTATCCTCATGTCATCAGCGGCAGCCATGTTGGAAGTAAATGGCACGGAACACGCCATATTTTAGTGCCTTTCCACCGGAAATGGATGATCGGGCCATTCGATAGCAGGTAACCTGGCTAGGAAATCTGCGGGGAGTGTAGCTTCCTTGGAATGTGAAAGGTCTGAAAAGAAAAGGGCTGCAAGGCAAGAAACCAATGTAGCACTTTTTGATTTGTGCCTTTTTGTTGTGCAAGCCACGTAAGGGGAGCATGATCTGTCAGAAGTATGAATGACCTGCCTAGGAGATAGTACTGTAAAGCTTCCATGGCCCATTTAATTGCTAAACACACAAGATGATGGACGGAATGCTGCACATTGGCAAACATTCACCCCCAGTCACAGATCTGGGTTTAATCCATCGTTATTTTGCTTCACCACGCCACCCCAGTTCAGACATAGCCATATGCAAATCAGTCTTGACCCTGTGCCTCATGGGAACAGTTCAGACCGAACTGCCAAGCCATGTCTTCCCTGGACCGGAATCAAGCATCCTAGGACCGGTTTCAGGCTATCAGCCTTCATCAGCCAGGATAGCTTGACTCCAGTGGCGTAGTGAGCACGGGACCCACGTCTGGGCATACCCTTCCCACTTAGGGCGAAATGCAAAACACACAAGATGATGGACGGAATGCTGCACATTGGCAAACATTCACCCCCAGTCACAGATCTGGGTTTAATCCATCGTTATTTTGCTTCACCACGCCACCCCAGTTCAGACATAGCCATATGCAAATCAGTCTTGACCCTGTGCCTCATGGGAACAGTTCAGACCGAACTGCCAAGCCATGTCTTCCCTGGACCGGAATCAAGCATCCTAGGACCGGTTTCAGGCTATCAGCCTTCATCAGCCAGGATAGCTTGACTCCAGTGGCGTAGTGAGCACGGGACCCACGTCTGGGCATACCCTTCCCACTTAGGGCTCACTTTGCCACTGGATTCAAGCAAGCCTGGCTGATGACGGCTGGAATGCCAGAAACCGGTCCTAGGATGCTTGTTTCCGGTCCAGGGAAGACATGGCTTGGCAGTTCGGGCTGGACTGTTCCCATGAGGAACAGGGTCAGACTGATTTGCATATGGCCATGTCTGAACTGGGGTGGTGGAGTGAGCTAAAGAATGATGATGGATTAAACCCAGATCAGTTGACTGGGGGTGAGTGTTTGATTGGCTCAAGCGTTCCGTCCATCATCCCCTTTTGTATCGCTTTGTTCGCCCTAATTTGGCGGGGGTATGCCCAGACGTGGGTCCCTTGCTCACTTTGCCACTGGATTCAAGCAAGCCTGGCTGATGACGGCTGGAATGCCAGAAACCGGTCCTAGGATGCTTGTTTCCGGTCCAGGGAAGACATGGCTTGGCAGTTCGGGCTGGACTGTTCCCATGAGGCACAGGGTCAGACTGATTTGCATATGGCCATGTCTGAACTGGGGTGGTGGAGTGAGCTAAAGAATGATGATGGATTAAACCCAGATCAGTTGACTGGGGGTGAGTGTTTGATTGGCTCAAGCGTTCGTCCATCATCCCCTTTTGTATCCCATTTAATTGCTAGACATTCTTTTTCTAAAGTCACATAGTGGACTTCTCTGAGGAATAATTTGTGTCTTATATAAAAAACAGGTCTCAATTCACCTTGACAATCAGGTTGGGTCAAAACGGCTCCAAGACATCGGTTTGTAATACAAAGGTCTTATTGAAATTGGGACAGAAAAGGAACGGGGCCTTGCACAAGGTTTCTTGACAAGTTTGAAACTAGAGGACTGCAATTTCAGAGAAATGAGTGATAATTCTGCGACAATATTCTACGAGACCCCAAAAAACTTATCTCTCGTTTAGTTGTGGGTTGTGGTATTTTTTGTATTGCCCCAACTTTGTTAATTTCGGGATGGACTACTCTGACTTTTATGTTGAATCCCAGAAAATATCAATTTCTCCGGTGGCAAAGGTGGTTTTCTTTGGATTTAGGGTGAGCTGTGCTTGATTTAGTGTATGTAATACCTTCTGTAAGTGATGTAAATGTGTCTTCCAGTCTGGACTGTAGACGACTATGTCGTCAAGATAAGTTCCGGCAGGAGTCGTGCGAGCACGCACAACAAGATGGCCGCCTCCTGATAATCTTCTCTTAAAGCCTGCATTGTCAACGATTTTTAAACCGCTTTCAGGCTTTTCTTACCTGTTCAAGGTGCCATATTTTCTTTTTTATGGCCAGCGCTTCCTGGGGAGATAACTTTTGTGGCTTTGTGTGCAGTTTGAAAGGCTTTTTTTGGTGCCAAGCCTTTCCACCGAGCTATCCAGTGAAGTGCTGCGGGAGTTTCCTGTCAGGAGGGTGGAAACAGATCGAGGAAAGGGTGAGGCTCATGCCCAAACCACACCCACAGCTGATTCTAGCTGTTGCACAGTCTCCTGCTTTGATGATATTTTTTACAACTTTATTTTCTCTTCATTTTAAGTTAATTTGACGTCATTTATATATATTTTGCAAAGATTATATTAATAAGGAAGGAAAGAATGTGCATGTTACAACTAACAAACGTAAACAAACAATTGCTCCTCCACCAGTTAAGTAGAAAATAGTGGATTCCAATGAGCCTTCTTTAGTTACTTTATTGGAAGAGTTACAAGCAGTATGCTCTAATACAGACAACATTGTTTTAGAAATTAAAAATATTCACAGAGATATGGCTAGTCTTTCAATGAAAGTCTCTGGCAATACAATACAAATTCAGGAAAATAAGGCAAAATTTGACAGTATGACGCCTCTTACTGCAAAAATTGAGTCCATGAATACTCTAGTACTTGATTTAGAAAATCATAATAGGCAGTATAATCTGCACATCTTTAATTTACCAGAAGGTGTTGAAGGCAAATACTGTAGGCAATACTTGGAAACCTTGTTACCTGGTCTTTTACATTCAAAATTCCCACAAAATTTGAAATTGACAAGGCACATAGAATTCCTTCTCATCGTAATCCAAGCAATATTAAGCCGCGTCAGGTGATTTTTAAAGTCTTGCTTCACCATCATCTGGTAGTAATCCAGAAAACGGCAAGAAGATTCCAACTTTAATGGTTAATGGAAATAAACTTTTTATACATCAGGACTTTGCCAAGGAAACTGTTAAAGTTCGTAGAGAATTCACTGAACTTCAACCTCGACTAAGAAGCAGTGGCTTTAAATATGGCCTTTTTGATCCATCTATTATGAGAATTTGGAAGGATGATATCTCAAAATCTTTTCAATGCCCTGGTGATCTTCATGCTTTTTTAGATCAGTATTCTCTGCTCTCCATGGAAACAAGTGACACTTCTACTTAATTTGTACATTTGATTATTATTATTCATTGCCTATTTGTCGATATTCTCTATGAGGGCATTGCCTAAGCAGATCAATTTTGCATATGCGTGTGTACGATTCTGAAACAATGTTTATGTTTCTATGTTGTCTTTTTATGTTTGTCTTTGTATTTCCTTTTTCTCCAATCATTTTCCTCTGCAGCTACTCTTTAATCATTTAAGCTATTTTTTTTCTTTCTCTTTTCTATCGCCCCTTTTTACTGATTATGGATCATGGTAATAGGATTAAAGTAGCTTCAAATAATGTTAAAGGTTTAAGACACCCTGTTAAAAGAACTAAAGTTTTAGATTATTTATCCAGACATACAGCAGACATTTGTCTACTTCAAGAAACTCATATAGATGATACAGTTTTATCATACATGAATAAATGATGGGTTGGTAACATTATTTCTTCTCCTGCAGTTAACAAAAAGAACAGAGTTGCTATCATTTTTGCAAAAAGGTTAAACATTCAAATACTAACCAAATATTCAAATACAGAAGGTCATTATATTGTAGCAAAATTTTAAATTGATACTACCATTTTTCATATAATTAATGTCTATGGTCCGACAAATTATGATCCTAACTTTTGCTCTATCTTTACCTCTGAAGTGATTAAATTCTGTAATATTCCGCTTATTATTGGTGGTGACTTTAACTTAATATGTGACCCCTTATTAGATAGATATTCTCAAACTAAATATCATCCCCCTAGAGCTTTTTTAATTTTAAAATCTTTTTTTAAATTGACTAATTTGGTAGATATTTGCCCTCTTTATTACCCAAAAAAGAAACAGTTGATATTTTTTCTAACACTCATAATTCTTACTCTCGAATTCATTATTTGTTAATTTCCCATTCATTAATTCAATCATTTTCTGAACCTACAATTCACAATATCGATATTTCTGACAATACACTTATTTAAGATATTTTACAACTTAAAGCCACTCAACAATCCCACTCTCACTGGCGTATGAATACGAATGTTGTTCTTTATGACAATAATAAATCAAAATGTTTGTCAGCATTACATGATTATTTCTCTTTCACTCCAGAAGAATCTACTTCACTTGTAAATCGTTGGGATGCATTTAAGACATATGTCAGAGGGGTAACAATATCAATTATGGCACATGATAACAAAGCTTTTAATGCTAAACCTAAAGAATTAGATAAACATATAGCAAAATATGAACAGCTCTTTATTTCATCTAATGATAATAAATACAAAATGCAATTACAGAAATTTAGATGCGAGTTAAACTGATTGTTAAGCAGAAGAGCTGGCATACAAATTTCAAATAAAGCTACTTATTTCAAAGCCAATAGATCTGGATGACGTTTGGCAAATTATTTACATATTAAAAAAGATCAAATCCAAATTAATGCAATTCATGGCTTAAATAGTAAATTGGCATTATCTCACAAAGAAATAGTTAATTAATTTTTGATTTACTATTCAAATTTATACTATAATCCCCCAGCTACAAATATGTTCAGTATTGATAATTTTTTGCAATTCTGTGGTTTACCTAAAATTACCCAGTCATTGAGGAAAAAAGTGGATGTCCTGATTTCATTAGAAGAAATTAATTTAGCTATTAAATCTCTAAAACCCGACAAATCACCTGGACCGGATGGTATACCTGCTGAATTTTATAAAGAATTTTCTCTTTACTTGCTACCTCACTTACTTTAGTTATATACTCACTTTAGTATATCAGGATCTACTTCAGGATCCTTTATTGAAGCTTTCGTTATAATTCTTCCAAAACCCAATAAAGATCCCACTATTGTTTCAAATTACTGCCCTATTTCTTTACTTAATCAAGATTGCAAACTTTATGCAAGCATTTTTGCAACCAGATTGGCTTTTGTGCTTCATACTGTTCACATTGATCAAACTGGTTTAATGAAAGATAGACATTCTGTAAATAACACTAGATTAATATTTCATGTAATTGAAGCTGTGTCATCTTTGCATCTACCCTCTGGTGTCCTTGCATTAGATGCCGAACAAGCATTTGAGAAAGTACATTGGCAGTATCTATTTCGCACTTTATCTGCTTTTAATTTTGGCAATTCCTTTATTCGTATGATTTCAGCACTCTATTCTGGTCCATCTGCTAGACTTTCCATTAATGGTCAACTCTCTAATAAATTTTTCCTTTTTAGAGGCACTCGTCAAGGTTGTCCCTTGTCACTTTTACTTTTTCTCCTTGCTATTGAACCGTTACTCATCACCATCAGACATTGCATAGAAATAAAATATATTACTATCAATGATGTTGCTATAAAAGCTTCAGCCTATGCTGATGATGTATTATTATATATTAGTAATCCTAATTCTTCTATTCCTCACCTATTAAATCTAATTCAAAATATTCCCAGATTTCAGGTTACACTCTAAACACTAATAAGACAGATTGTTTCCCCTTAAATGTGTGTTGTAGCCCTGATATGCTTCCCAATAATGAAATAATATGGCAAAAGGAAAAACTAAAATATCTTGGTATCCTATTCTCTCATACCATTAAACAATCGATTACATTGAACTGTGAATATATTCTAAATCATATCAAAGATACAATTCGTAAGTGGTCTGCTTTACACTTATCTTGGTGGGGTAAAGTTGACACTGTTAAAATGGTTACTGCTCCAAAAATATTTTATCTCTTATCCATGATACCTACCCAACTTCCTCTTAAATTCTATAAATATTTAGAAAAGCTAATATCTAAATTTATTTGGAATAATAAAACGGCCCATTTAAGCTATAAAAGATTAAAAATTGCTAAATGTAATGGCGGTTTTGTTTTGCCAGATTTTTTTAATTATCATAAAGGGTTTATTTTAAAACAAAGCACCTTTTAGTTCACCAATGCAGATTGTAACAATGCACCTTCATGGCTTCTCATCGAACAAAGTTTTATATCATGGTTTCCATTACCTGGATTACTTACTATGTTGTCTTCTAATTCTTTAATAAGAAGATCTGCATTACTAAAATCTACAAAATTAATATTACAGGATTTAGATTCTCTCTTTTAAACACCTATTTCTCATACCTTAAATATATCCTCATGGTATAGTCCCATTATAAAACTTGATTGAAACATACAATTTTGGCAATCTTGGATAAATGCTGGTATTTTTTACTTAAAGATATATATCATAATAACACTTTTTTATCTTTTAAAGACCTGCAACAAAAATGAATCCTGCTCTCTTCAGATATTTCTAAATTCAAATTTTTATGTAACTCCATCTTTGATTCATTTCCCAACAATTTTCCAATGGAAAACATATCTGATTTAGATATGTATATTCAAACAATAGCTACTCCATCTCATGCTGTGTCAATATATTATAAAAAATTGAATCATTTTGACAAGAATAACATTAGTTTTATCTCTTCTATTTGGAATAATGAATTCAATATATCTATTTCTCAAGATATTTGGTAGAAAATATGGATGAATAGAGTCTCTGAATGGTTACCTGTGTCTTTATACCAAACTAAGGAGGTCATTACGATGGCGGACGGAAAAACAACCGACCGCCATGGTAGCGGTAAAACACCGCCCGCCGCTACCGCTGGAAAACCGACGGCTAGATTAGGATCCTTGGCGGTAAAACTCCAACCGCGGCGGAAAGGAGACCCGAGAATCCGCCGTACGCCTGCGGAAAAGGCCCAAACCCGTCCGCGGCGGTCGGTTTCGCAGCGGAAACAGCCCAAACGCCCGCAACCACAGCGGAGACACCGCCATCAAAATTATGATATTCCCGACATCCCCGCGGTGCAGTGCGCTGTTTCCGACCGCCGCGGTCGACAACATTGAAGAATCAGTGAGACGGCAGAAGCGCCGTAGCCGAGCCACCACTGCGGACGCTCCGTAAAAAAAATGGCGGTCGTTGGAAAAACACACAACATGGCCACAAAGTGCACCAACCAAACAAGGCATGCACCCAAAAATAGCTAACACAGCCCAAAGACACACCCCCATGGGAAACTCCAAAACTACAAATCCCAGGTTCACATACACACCACACCTGCTACCAATACCCCATCCTGACACACCCACAGACACCAGTATAAATCCAGCCCCCAACAGACCACAATCCTTTGCAAAACTCCACAACTGAGGGGACATCCACCACAGATGACAGGAGAGGCAAATCTGCACAACACACACACATCACCACCACCACCACCACTTCCACACCTGCACCTCTAACACCTTTGCACAGCACACACCATACACATCACAACCACCACTACCACTCCCAAACCTGCACCCTAAACACCTTGACACATCACACACCATGTCACCACAGAGAATGCCCAAATTCACTGAGAGTGAGTTGAGGGTCATGGTCGATGAGATAATCAGGGTAGAACCACAATTGTTTGGTAACCAGGTCCAACAGGCACCACTAGCAACAAGGACGCAAATGTGGAGAAGGATAGTAGAGAAGGTCAATGCAGTAGGGACCGTGCCACGCAATAGAGATGAAATCGTGAAGAGGTGGCACGATCTGAAGGCAGTGGTCAAAAAGAAGAGAGCCAAGAACCATGAGCTGGCTCACAGGACAGGCAGTGGCCCTCCCGTTCCACTCAAAACATTCACTGAATGGGAGGAGAAGGTGCTTGGCATTCTACATCCAGAGAGTCTCTCAGGAATACCCGGGGAGTGGAGGCTGGTAAGTACAAACAAATGCATAACATCACACAAATGTACTGTCTTGCACTATTACAAAATAATACCTCCTAGGTTCAAATTCATTCATGTGCACAACACTCCCCCAACACATCTCTCACAGATACAACAGACACTCCCCCTGAAGCCCCCAAAGGTAGTTAGCAACATCACCATGGGTACATGTGTACATGCTGCCAGCACTACAACTCCCACCAGGCCCCCTTGTCCCACAGCTGAGCAGGATGTAGCCCTCCCCCACCCAGAAGCATGCCTCAGCCATTGTGTGCTACACCCTCACCTAACAGGTAGGTAGCCAACTTTACAGGGAGGTGGGTGGGTGTTTGGGAGGCCTGCACTACAACTCCCACCAGGCCTCCTTGTCCCACAGCTGAGCAGGATGGAGCACTGCCCCCCCAGAAGCATACCTCAGCCATTGTGTGCTACACCCTCACCTAACAGGTAGGTAGCCATCTTTACAGGGAGGTGGGTGGGTGTTTGGGAGGCCTGCACTACAACTCCCACCAGGCCCTCTTGGCCCACAGCTGAGCAGGATGGAGCACTGCCCCCACCCAGAAGCATACCTCAGCCATTGTGCGCTACACCCTCACCTAACAGGTAGGTAGCCATCTTTACAGGGAGGTGTCTGTGAAATAGGGAGGCCTGCACTACAACTCCCACCAGGCCCCCTTGGCCCACAGCTGAGCAGGATGGAGCACTGCCCCCACCCAGAAGCATGCCTCAGCCATTGTGTGCTACACCCTCACCTAACAGGTAGGTAGCCATCTTTACCGGGAGGTGGGGGGGTGTTTGGGAGGCCTGCACTACAACTCCCACCAGGCCCCCTTGGCCCACAGCTGAGCAGGATGGAGCACTGCCACCACCCAGAAGCATGCCTCAGCCATTGTGTGCTACACCCTTACCTAACAGGTAGGTAGCCATCTTTACCGGGAGGTGGGTGGGTGTTTGGGAGGCCTGCACTACAACTCCCACCAGGCCCCCTTGTCCCACAGCTGAGCAGGATGGAGCACTAGTCCCACTCATAGGCATGTGACGTCTGTGCAGCCGCACATGACACCATGCCACTTAGTCCACAGTCGCCAACACAAATAATGCAAAACAGTTGTGTTGTAGTCACCATGCACAAGTCTCTGTTCAAAATTGACCCACTTTGTGTACACTGTGCCAGGCATCACACACTGCAACACTAACAATGATCATGCTGCCCTGCAGCAGTGTCTGGCCGTTTGTATGGCAAAGTGCAAATCACCCATGTCATACCACAGTGTTGCAATGTAAACAGTGGAAGTGCAGTGCACCCAAAAACTACACTGCAGCTGGGACTCACAATTCTAAACTAAGCACATCCCAAATGTCCTGCAACACACCCAGCTACCAAAGTGCTGCACTGAATTGCAGAACAGCACCTTGTCTGAATTAAATTGTCAAAGGTGTCTTGTTTGGACCACCAATGTGTGTATGCATTGACAATGTTCACATCTCACACTGTCTGTCTGAACAGTGCTGGTATAGTCTGGCCCCAAAACCACACATTGTCTGCACAGGGCTGAGTACATCTCACACACACACACCACTGTTGACCACAACATGTCAGTGTATGGATGCCCTGGAACAACTGCTTCACCAGTACTGGGCTCATGTTCTCAGGTCCACAAATACCATGAAACCATGACAGTGTGGAAATGTATGCTGGGTGAGATCTTCACCCTGCTGTATGTCACCACTGTGCTACGAGACTATACCCCTTGCCCTATTGTGCCTTCAAATGTCGGGGGAGTGAACCCCACAGCCAGATAGCTGGGACAACAGTGATGGGGGCTATACCCCATGACCAAATGTAATCTGAAATCAATGGGTACAAAAAGCCACACACACATCATGCTCACCACACGCACATTCCATCCAAAGATTTCTCCTAAGTCACATAGCCATGTCATTGCTCACCTTCACCTCAAACGGTAGTTAGCCATCTTCACAGTGAGACGTGTAGTGTGTTTGGTTATCCGTCCCACAAAATGCAACATGCATGCTGTTCCACCACTATGGAGGATGGGACACTACACCCCCAATAAGAAGCATGTGGCAGGCAATGTATGCTACCCACCCAACTCACAGGTAGGTAACCGCATCTCACAGGTCGGGGTGTGTGGGGCTGGGAAGCTTGCACAACAACTCACACGGGCCCACCTGACTGCCAGCACACAAGACCCATTACTTCCTGGCACCAACATGCATGTGTCAGTCATTGCAATGTACACTTCAAAAGAACTGGCATGTGGACATATCATGCTGACTTGTCCCACACTGGACCAAGATGAAGCCCTCATCCTACACACACAGAGAGGTCTCACAAATACAAGGAAAACACAGCAAACACAAAATATCAACAGCCACAACATGCAGCCAGATATGCATTTAAAAAAACATGTTGGCATAGGACACCAGGCCTCTCAATGCACAACTGCACAACCAGATAGCATTGGCAACTATAGTGTGTACACACCTAAGAAAATGAAACTGTGACAGCAACCAAAGTGTGAATGACTGAAACACATGTCGAGGGAACTCCGAGCACAACCATGCACACCACTACATGCCATCTGACAGTAGCAGTGGTCCAGACCACCTAGGATCTAATTAAAGCAAACTTAAGCATGTCTGGAATTGCAAATACAGATATCTACACCACATTGAAAAGGTATGCATGAAACTACAATGCTCACTCACTGTGCAGAGTGAACCGCTGCAAGGGCTCTACAAGTGACACATACGCGTAAATGGATGACATATGATTGATCAATAACAGGATGCCAACATGAGACTGTCAATTTCAAAAAATTATATTGTGCATGTAATGTCTTGACAACTCCCAATATGGACAAGTAATGTATGTACCACAACAGCTTGTAATGCATCACTGGATGTCGGTCAATGCTAATTTGTACAGTGAACAACTGCTGGATGTACAAACAGTTGATGTAACACTGCTAACACAAACTTTGATGGGTGCAACACAATGACCATTTCTCATCTGACCCACAGGTGACCAAGAACTCACTGCAGAGGATGACACCACCCTGCAGAGCCAGTCCCCCCGGAACAGAGACAACTGGATGAGGACTCCTGGATTCCTTGGATGAGGAGCTCCACGCTGGCCCATCTGGTGTGGCAGGCCGCAACCAGTCCCAGGCACCCATTGTCCCCCCAACCACATCAGCTGCCGCCCCTGACCATCCTCTGACAGCTGCTGTCACGGCCTGTGTGTCAACCACTACTACCACCACCACCACCACCACCACCACCACAGCTGTCCGCAACACCCTCTCTGCCCCAGGGGTTGAGCAGCCCACCACATCGACTGCGGAGGCCAGGGAGAGGATGCAGCGGGCCAATGTGAGGACTGGACAGGACCGTGGCAGCAGTGCAGCTGGTCGGGACAGGGTCATGCAGAGGGGGACTGATCCTGGGACGGAAGCCCTGGGCCACATCGACAGAGTCCTTGGGGCATACCAACAGGCCCAGGGACGAATGGGCCGGTTAGAGGAAGAATCTCGGGAGCACCTCCTGCTGCTGAGGTCCATGGACACACGCATGGGACAGATTGTGGACCTCTTGGGGCAGCTAGTGGCGGTTCTGAGGGACAGGCAAGCGCAACATTCTACCCCTCCCCCTGTTGGGCAGCAGGATGACACTTCATCATCCTCCCCTGCATCCACAGAGGGGGGTGAGTCCTCAGACACCACTGCCCCTGCAGCAGTGGCCCCTCCAGTCAAGCGCAAGAGGGGCCATCCAAGGAAAGACCAGGGGGACTCACGTGCCAAAGCACCTGCCAAACGCTAGTCCCCGAACCAGCCATGATGGCAGACCACTGCACCACTGCATTGACCTTTTGGACTATCCTTCACCACACTGCCATGTGAATGGCATCCATCTGTTGGACTGGGTCTCCACATCATTGTGGGGACTACTCAAGTATCTCATTTACCATGACTGTCAACTCACTTCTTCAATTCCCCCTTCACATTTTCTCCACCCTCGCATGTCACAGTTGTAAATAAATACACCTTACACACATGTTGTTGTGTCTGCTCCGTCTTTAATACAGGATGTGCAACCTTCACCGTGTAGGACATGGTCCAGGGGAATGGAATGTAGGTAACAAGTGAGATGCTGAAGGGACCTAGGGAAAACCGCAGAACAAGAGTCACTTGTATGGGTGTGGCATTGCACACATCACACAACACTTGTCAACAAGGTACTCAGATCTACACACTTTACACAGAGCAACAGTCACCATAGAGACAATCTGTATCACACTAACCAATCACACATACATTGGCAGGCAGCAATGAGTCAACACCAAGCTGCAGTCAGCAAGCTCACATACACCCACACAGCAACAGCAACACCATCAGACCATTTTGTCCCTTCTACATCGTCACTCACCTTCAAGTGAAGTAGCGGGTGATGAGCTGTCGACGCATGTCGACCCCTTCCTCCTCTCCACTGCCCTCGTCACTGGATCCGGCTTGATTTGCAGGCGGCGGCCTTGGCTGCTCATCATCGTCATCCAGGATCAGGGGTATTGCCTTGCGAATGGCCAGGTTGTGGAGCATGCAGCATGCCACCACTATCTGACACACCTTCCCTGGCGAGTACATAAGGGCACCCCCAGTACGGTCCAGGCACCGAAATCTTGATTTTAGGAGACCAAATGTCCGTTCTATCACATGCCGTGTCCTCCCATGGGCATCATTGTATCGCACATCAGCTGGCATGACGGGGTTCCGCAATGGGCTCAGCAACCACGGGCGGTTTGGATATGCCGAGTCACCAGGGTGTGAGAGACACAGATTAACCTTGCAGTCCCAAAATGCAACACAACAGCATGTCACACACACACATCACTGTAATCCACTATGCATACTCACCCACAAGCCATGCACGCTCAGTAAGCAGATTGGCCATCAACTGAGGAACGATGCTGCTGCGCAAGATGTGGGCATCATGGGCTGAACCGGGAAACTTGGCACACACGTGTGAGATGATCATGTCCGCCAGGCACACCACTTGAACATTTACCGAGTGTGAATGCTTCCTATTGCGGTAAACCTGTTCACGTGCCTGTGGTGGCACAAGCCCAACATGTGTGCAATCAATTGCACCAATGACATGGGGGATATGTCCAAGGGCATAGAAATCGCCCTTCACAGCCACCAACTCAGGCCCCCTGGGAAAATGGATATATCTGTCTTTGTACAGCATCATTGCCGACAGGACATCCCTCAGCACCATGCTGAACATCGGCTGTGATATCCCGCCTGCACTTGCAACCGTGTGCTGGAATGAGCCTGTTGCAAAGAAATGCAGGCATGCCATCACCTTAGATGTTGCGGTGAAAGCTGTTGGATATGTCCGACGTGGCTGCAGGTGGGGCTCCAACATGGCACATAGATTCTGCAGGGTTTGTCGGTCCAGCCTGAATTTGCGGATTATATCCTCATTCTCCATGTCTGCCAGGACTGTGAATGGACGATGGATATTGGGCCTCCTCCTCCTAGGAAAGATCAAAGTGCACAGATGTCAATGCAGAAGACCATGAAATGTGCATCACATCAATTTTTTCAACAGACACATTCCCAAGTCTTACAACATGCACCATTAACCGACAGGGCACTTCACAAGTAGGTACACATCAGGCACACTACTCGTACACATGTCCCCTTACCAGCAGCAATCATCTGTTCACCCCTCCGGCTCATTCGCATGCACAGTGTGATGTACTAACAGAAATGTGTGCATACCTGTGAGTATGACCCCCAGCATATGTCACTAATTGCAATACTACCCGAACACACCATGTTGCTGGCCCTGATACACCTACCAAAACAGGTTGCACATGGCACACTTCAACTACACACTGACCACCAGCTGAGCGTGGGGGACACGTGTGTGCATGTGCATTCGACAATGTGCCAGTTGCTGATGCCCCTAGTTCAGTAAATGAGACGACAGTGTGCGTTACATTGCACACACAGACATTGACCATTATCTACATATGCTATGCAACACATTAACTGGACAGTCTACATTTCATTACATAGCACATGTGACATGTGCGAGTGTATGTGACCATGCAATGTACTGGCGACCCATATATGGTATGTGTTGGTGACATGGAGTGACATGTCCCTTTTGTGCATTTGCCCTCATGAGGACCCTTCAATTGTTGAGACACTGGGCACTGTACATTTTGGCCTATGCAGAGAGCTGGAGGACACGTTAGGTGCAGCACAGCTACTCCACAACTCCATTAACGCTCACTCCAGGCACTGTCTGGCAGATATCTGGTGGTGCCTACCGCCTGGCCCCTGTGGTGTGGCACCGCCCATAACCCAGGCACGATCGCGGGTGACACCGCCAGATTTGTATGTGACAATGGCGGTCACCATGCACCGCAACCCAAATCACGGTCACTCCAGGCACTGTCTGGCAGATATATGGCGATGCCTACCGCCTGGCCCCTGTGGTGTGGCACCACCCATATCCCAGGCACGATCGCGGGTGACACGCCAGATTTGTATGTGATTATGGCGGTCACCATGCATCGCAACCCAAATCACCGTCACTCCAGGCACTCTCTGGCAGATATATGGCGGTGCCTACCGACTGGCCCCTGTGGTGTGGCACCGCCCATAACCCAGGCACGATCGCGGGTGACACCGCCAGATTTGTATGTGACAATGGCGGTCACCATGCACCGCAACCCAAATCACGGTCACTCTAGGCACTGTCTGGTAGACATATGGCGGTGCCTACCACCTGGCCCCTGTGGTGTGGCACCGGCATGGACCATGCCCTTGCAGCCAATGGGAAGCAGTCTCGCGGTAGCCTGATGCGAGTTTGAAAATCGTGGAAGGCGTGCACCACCCCCGCGGAGGCGGTCACTGGAGGCATTCAAAAGATGCACCACCGCGGTAGCGCGCACATGCACCCTACGGTGTGTCACCGGCATGGACCATGCCCCTGCAGCCAATGGGAAGCAGCCGCGCGGTAGCCTGATGCGAGTTTGAAAATCGCGGTAGGCGTGCACCACCCCCGCGGAGGCGGTCACTGGAGGCATTCAAAAGATGCACTACCACGGTAGCGCGCACATGCATCCTACGGTGTGTCACCGGCATGGACCATGCCCCTGCAGCCAATGGGAAGCAGCCTCGCGGTAGCCTGATGCGAGTTTGAAAATCGCGGTAGGCGTGCACCGCCACCGCGGAGGCAGACATTGGATGTATTTGAATGAGGCAGACCTGGTACACCAATTGCAGCACCCTGGGACCACTGACACAGCCCCAGGGGCCTAAATATGTGTGGGAGGGCGCACCACATTCCCACAGCTACCAGGGACTGCTGACTGACAACCCTCCACCTGCTGCTGCTGCCTCAAGGGACTGCTGTCTGCCACCCTCCACCTGCTGCCTCAAGGGACTGCTGGCTGCCACCCTGCACCTGCTGCTGCTGCCTCAAGGGACTGCTGGCTGCCACCCTCCACCTGCTGCCTCAAGGGACTGCTGGCTGCCACCCTTCACCTGCTGCCTCAAGGGACTGCTGGCTGCCACCCTGCACCTGCTGCTGCTGCCTCAAGGGACTGCTGGCTGCCACCCTCCACCTGCTGCCTCAAGGGACTGCTGGCTGCCACCCTGCACCTGCTGCTGCTGCCTCAAGGTACTGCTGACTGCCACCCTCAACGTGCTGCTGCTGCCACATGTCCATTGTGATGTCGAGGACTCAGAAGATCTGTGCCAGTCCCTTCACCAGTGAGGAGCTTGGGGTCCTGGTAGACGGGGTGCTTGCACAGTACCCAAGGCTTTATGGTGGCCCTAATGTTGTGGTAAGTCTCCCAGACTGAGTGAGAGTGCAGGGTGTGCACACGTGGGGTGGATGTGCTTCGGTATGTGTCAGTGGTTGTGGGGCTCTGACATGCACTGCCTATCATGTTTACTACAGCGGGAAGGGCTTGGTGGGCTCTTTCACACGTTACCCTGCATGCCTATCCTGAGTAGAGGGACATGTCATGTAGTGTAAGCCATACAGTGCAGCTGCATTTTGGTGATGCAGGAGTCTGGCCAGTTAGCGTTTGTGTGAATGGCTGTGTTGCTCCAAATTAACCCACTCAGTGTCAGTCCACCTGCCCTGCACAGTCCCCACCGAATGCCACATGTCCACATCACTGCATGTACAGTGTGTACCATGTGTGTTTGGCTCACGCCTCTTCATCTAAGTCCCATCTCTGCCATGTAGATTGCACAGGAGCAGGCGTGGGAGAAGGGTGTGTGTATGACAGTTGTTGTCACTCTATGTGAGTTCCAGGACACAGTGAGGCTTTCACAGGGCTAGGACACTTAGGTCTGCGCAGTGTTGGACACAGTGAGTCCAACAACAAGACACATGTTTTGCTATCTTCTCTATGTGTAGTTGTAGGTAACTGCAGACAGTAGCTGCAGGCAGACTACACGTTGCTTGCTGTGTTGGTATCCTGCATGTGAATGGGATGTGGAGGTACTGTGTCCACCATCGAACATGCATGCCTGTACGTCTGATTGACCAATGACATTGCACCATGTTCAGAGCAATTGTTGGCTATGTGACAGTTGTAGCTGGAGTTTTGGATGAGTCACTGTCGTGCTACTGCATTTTCGTTGTGTTGTTATTGTGCACTGTGTCACTGGAACCTCACCCCTCTTGTCTCCCATGCTTGCAGCTGAAGGTCCACCAGCGTAAAGCCGTGTGGAGGGCCATTGCCTCCAGAGTCCGGGATCTGGGTGTGTCAAACCGAAGGCGCAACCACTGTCATAAAAGGTGGGACGACATCTGCCGGCTGAGCAAGAACGTGGCCGAGATGACGCTGGGGCTGCTCCCTCGGACTGGCAGGTTGGCTAGGCGCAGCATGACACCACTAATGGCCCGCATCCTGGCTGTCACACAACCTGAGCTGGAAAGATGACTGAAGGAGCATCAGCAGCGAGCCAGGGGTGAGTATGTGTTGCAGGCTGTCTTTGGCTGGGAGTGGGTGCATGTGTCTACAGAGTGTGCAAATTGTCAGCTGTGTGACGTTGGTTGTGTGGTGCAATGTTTTGTGAGTGGCCTCTGTGCTGGGTGTATGTGCCATGCTTTTGCCCAAACGGCGCTTCATGAAGTGAGCTTTAGCACTGTGCATCTCTCTTACATTTGGAGTTGTGGCCTTCAGGTACCTTCTGCTGTGGGGTAGTGTGTGAATTCTGATGGATGGGAATGCCAGTGTGCCAGCTGTGAATGCGTTTCAATGAATGCGTGCAATTCCAGACCTCAGATGTCTGCCAGTCAGACATCTGAGGCCAATGTGCAACAGTAGATGTGCCCATGGACTCGATATGGTGGATGGCATGTGTGCAGGGTCATTGTGGGCTGGTATGTTGTAGTCTGTGTTGTCCCCTACTGCTCCACACATGTAGGTGATGTGCACCATGTCGTGGTGTTCATCCTTGCCAACATCGGGACAGTGTGTGTGCACAGGCCATTTTGGGGCTGTGTCTGATGTGAGCCAACTGCAGGATGGTGTGCTGTGTGAATCACCTGGGGCACTTATGGCAGGATGTGTGGCGGACATGCACCGTTGTGTAGAAATTTTGGGTGGCAAGATATATGTGTGCACAGGGTGGCATGCAATGTGCTGCACACCTCTTTCTAGGATGCAGATGTATTGGCACGTGTTAGTTCTGTTGATGCCACTCATCTCACAGTACTTCTCTCTCCTATGCAGCAGCTCCCGTATGTGCAGAGGGAGAGGGGACGGACACCAGTAGTGAGGCTTCCAGTGCAACAGCCGCACCGGAGCTGACTGACACAGATGTGACCAGCGCCGAGGAGGGGGACAGGCGTCTGCTAGAGGATTCACAGCTGGAGACACAAAGCTCTACCTCATCTGACGCCAGCGGTGACACATCCATGTTGGGGGGTACAGGGAACGGGGACTCTGCCTCCTCTTCCGCCACACAGCGTCCAGTGCCCAGCCTCCCTTCAACCTCCACTGGTGCTGCCCGTGTCCGCACGAGTAGGAAGGGAAGAGTCACCTTCACCCCAGGCACAGCTGCCCCAGCCCATGTCAGCCCTGCTGCCCTCAGTGCAGAAGCAGTCGAGCTATTGAGCCAGCTGTGTGTGGGGCAGACAGCACTTCTCAATGCCTTCCAAGAGCACGACAAAAAGTTGGGGCAGGTTATAGCTTTCATGGAGGGCTTACATTCCGACGTAGGTGGGCTACACCGGACTGTGCAGTCCTTGTCATCAACTGTGACAGCAGCCCTGCAACAGGCACATAGTCAGGGAGCGGCTCCCAGCACTCGGTCCGGCCCCGTGTCACTGTGCACCTCTGATGACAGTGACAATGCCCAACGGACCCCAAAGTCCCGATACAGAACCCGCAGCACACAGGAGCAGCAGCAACCCAAGCGTACTAGGGTGCAGACACCATCCCCACATAAGAGTAAGGCCACCCCAGAGCACAGAGAGAAAAGCCCATCAGGCGACAGCAAGGGCCACAAAGCAAAGAAAAAAGCATCAGGGTCACAGGCCTCACCTTCCTCCCCTGCCAAAGACTCCCCTGTCCCAAAGACATCTCGCAGAGGCAAAAAGACAGTTTCCACACACACTGAGAAGGTGTTGCCTGCAAACATTACACAGGATGAGGGCCCCATGGATAATCCATCCTTGACCTCCACTCCCATCCCAAGCCCTGTGAAGCCAGCACGGGAGGACACTGTAGGGGGCAAAGCTGGTGGACAGAGGGAGGCAGGGCGGTGGCAAACACCAGGCAAGCGCACAGCGGGTTCCAGCATGTCCCCAGAGGGGGGTCACCATCCACACCAGAATCAGCTTTGGTGATGGGGTCACCTGTTGTGTCTGCCCCAGTTCCCCTCAATCCCCAGACAGGGAAGCCTTTCAGGATCCCCAAGAAGTGGAGAGGCACCCCTCCACAATCTCCGGCACACACTGTGTCTCACCTGGGCATGAGTCCACCTCCCCGGGCCACCACCCCACCTGGTCCAAGCAGCCCCCAGCTACCACATGCACAGTTGGCTCTTCCACAGTTGTTACTCCCACTGCCCAGGGCAGTCCTCCAACTGACCCCAACACACAGTCAGCTCCAAGTCCGACAGACAGCCCCATCTGAGTGGTGGTCACCCTCACACACCTGTCTGTCCACAGGGGTACGTGTGATGCCCATTGTCAGGCCCATTACTCTGTTGCTGGGCATGGCATGGTAGAGTTGCATACATTCCCTGTGTAGCTTCTGATGTAACTACTCTGCACATTGTACTTGCCTTGTGTTTCACTGCTGTTTGCCCCTTGCCTGTGCAGCTTCTCATGGACTCACTCTGCACTTTGTCCTGCCCACTGGCCTTGTCGTTCACTGCTGTGTGCCCCCTGCCTGTGCAGCTTCTCATGGACTCACTCTGCACTTTGTCCTGCCCACTGTCCTTGTCGTTCACTGCTGTGTGCCCCCTGCCTGTGCAGCTTCTCATGGACTCACTCTGCACTTTGTCCTGCCCACTGGCCTTGTCGTTCACTGCTGTGTGCCCCCTGCCTGTGCAGCTTCTCATGGACTCACTCTGCACTTTGTCCTGCCCACTGGCCTTGTCGTTCACTGCTGTGTGCCCCCTGCCTGTGCAGCTTCTCATGGACTCACTCTGCACTTTGTCCTGCCCACTGGCCTTGTCGTTCACTGCTGTGTGCCCCCTGCCTGTGCAGCTTCTCATGGACTTAATCTGCACATTGGACTGGCCACTGGCCTTGCTGTTCACTGCTGTGTTCCCCTTGCCTGTGCAGCTTCTGATGTAACTACTCTGCACATTGTACTTGCCTTGTGTTTCACTGCTGTGTGCCCCCTGCCTGTGCAGCTTCTCATGGACTCACTCTGCACTTTGTCCTGCCCACTGGCCTTGTCGTTCACTGCTGTGTGCCCCCTGCCTGTGCAGCTTCTCATGGACTCACTCTGCACTTTGTCCTGCCCACTGGCCTTGTCGTTCACTGCTGTGTGCCCCCTGCCTGTGCAGCTTCTCATGGACTTAATCTGCACATTGGACTGGCCACTGGCCTTGCTGTTCACCTCTGTGTGCCCCCTGCCTGTGCAGCTTCTCATGGACTTAATCTGCACATTGGACTGGCCACTGGCCTTGCTGTTCACTGCTGTTTGCCCCTTGCCTGTGCATGATCTCATGGACATAATCTGCACTTTGGACTGGCCACTGGCCTTGTTGTTCACTGCTATTTGCCCCCTGGCTGTGCAGCTTCTCATGGACTTCATCTGCACATTGTACTGGCCACTGGCCTTGTTGTTCACTGCTATTTGCCCCCTGCCTGTGCAGCTTCTCATGGACTTAATCTGCACATTGGACTGGCCACTGGCCTTGCTGTTCACTGCTGTTTGCCCCTTGCCTGTGCAGGATCTAATGGACTTCATCTGCACATTGTACTGGCCAATGGCCTTGTTGTTCACTGCTGTTTGCCCCTTGCCTGTGCAGCTTCTCATGTACCTCACCTGCACTGTGTCCTGGCCACTGGCCTTGTTGTTCACTGCTGTTTGCCCCTTGCCTGTGCAGCTTCTGATGTAACTACTCTGCACATTGTACTTGCCTTGTGGTTCACTGCTGTTTGCCCCCTGCCTGTGCAGCTTCTCATGTAAATACTGTGCATATTGAAATGCCCACTGGCTTTGCTGTTGCCCAAATTTGTTGTCTCAATATGCAAATTGTGAATAAAAACAGTTGGTCCTGCAGTGAGTTGTGTCAGTGTCCTTCCTGAATTAAGTTGTTTCTGTGTGTGCATGGTTTACTGTGTCACAGTCTCAGTATGCCACTTCGACATTGCCAATGGGTTGTGTCACATTTCATTTTTTTGCAGGGGTGGGAGGCACTTCATTTCTACATGACTGTGATACTTATGGGTGCAGTGCAGGTGGTTGGCAATGAAATCTTGTAGTCATCTTCCTTCTTGGCTCATGTTATCTATGGTGGACACATGTCAGGTTTGTGGGCAATGGCAGCACAGGGTGGGAGTTTGGGCACAGGCTTACAGGCAGGCAGGCCAGGGTCATGGGGTCTGTGTGAGCTTCCTTTCTGTGTGCCAATCAGTGTCGGTGTATGGACATCTTGTGGTGATGAGTTATCCAGGTCCCATGGCTTACTTCCAATGTGTGCACTTGGGTGGTGGAGAAGTGTATGGTGTGAAGGGGGTGACTTTGTTGTGACTGTGGATGTGTGTGCACCTGCATTGTCAACTACTGCCATGTGTGACCCTGGAGTGGTGTGCTTGTATGTGTACTTGTTTAGCCCTGTGGTTGTGTTTTGTGCACATGGCAGTATTGTGTGTTGCTGTTGTGGGAGGAGGTATGTGTGACATATCCTACTTGTGCTTGGCTGTCATGTAGTGTGTCACTGGGCCCTGTGTGTTGTGCAGCAGACATTGTCTTGTCCAGTATTTGGATGCCTAAGTGTGGCTGGTCAGTGTTTGAGTTCAGGGCCTTCCTTACATCCCTGTGCCTATACATGGGTGTCCTTGCTGTCTCCAGGAGTTGTTGCATTGGGGTGACCGTGGTTTGTGTTGACTGACTGTGTCAGCCATGTGTGCTGTGATGGGCTGTGTGTGTTCTCACATGTGTCTTGTCTTGCATGTGCATCACACATGCTTGATGGTTGTGTCACTGCCCTTCCATTTGTGGGCACCTCACTTTGGCTTTCCTATATGTTGTCCTCCATTACTGCTGGCCTGTGGTGTGTGTATGTAGCTGTGAGTCAGGGTGGTGTGTGTGTGTGTGACTTGTCAGGTAGTGTGTGCAGTGAAGTGTTTAGTCCTCATCTGTGTGTGTGTACATTTTGTGCCTGGCCTCAGTGTTCTTGGCTTGTGTGTGATGTTGTTGTGGTGTGTGTGTTGGCTGGGGCTTGGGCTTCTGTGCTATGTGTTCCTTTGCAAAGGGTCCTGCTGTGGCTGTATATGCAGTTGTTGGGACGTGGGGCATGGTGTGGCTGTAGTTGTGTGGTTGTTGTGCAGGAGTGGCACTTGTGAGGCACATGTTGTGTCCCTTCAGGGAGGTAGCTGGTGTGTTGTGGATGGAGTTGTGGCTCTGTGCGATTTGTACGGTGCCCTTGGCATGCGCTGGCCCTGTGCATGGTTTCATGCACACTGACCGCGGCGGTGACGTGACCGGGACATTTGTTCATGAATGCGGTACATGGGTGGGCAGTATGTGGCGAGATGTTTTTGTGACAGGTGGGACATGTGTGTGTGGAGTGATGGCTGTGTGCCTGTCCCCACAGGGGTGTGTGGTGTTCCATGCGATGTTTTTCCATCCTGGAGCTGTGTATTGTGTTACTTGCACTGTTGTGTCTGTACGTACCTGCGGAGGCGTCCACGGTGGTGGATAACTTGCAGGTGGTGTATCATGTACAGCACCGGGAAGGCGTGTAGGGCAGGATGCATCGCGGTGTGTCCCGGGTGTTTCTTTTCTGTCTCCGCTGTGATGTCTCCGCCGTCTTTCGCTGTGCGGTTTCTCCGTCGCGGTGCGCTGCCCTGTTTCCGGCATCGTGATATCTTCGGCGTACGGGACGTCATTCCGCACGGCGGTGTGTGGTGATTGGCTCACTCCGCCGTGGTGGCGGGCGCACTTTGATGGCGGTCGGCGTCGCACCGCAGCGGGCGGGAAATGTGCAATGTGTGGCCATCCTAATATGGCGGGCGTGAAGACCGCTGGCGGCGTGCGGTAAATGGGTGTTAGCCACCGCCGGCACCGCGGTCGTGTCTCCGCCCGCCATCGTAATGGGCCCCAAATTCTTTCAAACTATTTAATTGTTTATAGACTCCGTTAAAATTGTTTAATGCAAAACTACTAAATTCTCCTAATTGTTGGCATTGTAATTTGATTCCAGGTTCATTAATACATATGCTTTTCAAATGTAATATTGTCTTTAAGTTTTGGAAAGAGGTTTGGGATGTTAATAAAAAAACATCATTTATCAGATAAACTTTCATATTATATGTTGATTTGTAAATTGATATTGCTTTCAACAAAACTGTCGGATTCAAATAACAAGCTCTTTGATTTCTTACGATCTGCTGCTCTAAAATCAATTACTGCCAATTGGAAAAACACTTCATTATTATCATTTCATACTTGGTAGTCATGGATAATTTTACCAGAAAAGGAGCTGATCTAAGTTGCATGTTGTTCATAACACATTTACTTATCAATCATTTTGGAAACCGATTGATAATTATATAGCATTATACTAATAAATATTTTATATTATATAATAAGTAAAGTTTGTTGGATTTTAATAAGTGACTCTGTTATGATACGCTTGTTAAATAATAGTTATTGATTCCCCACCCTCTTTTATTTTATAATTTGAGTTCCTATTATACTGCAATTCTCATTGTATAGGTAGAATTATTATATTAATGCAATATTGTAATGTTCAGTGTACCTCATTGGTGCTCTTTTTTGTTTGGT